>JBBBDQ010000166.1:920000-1142500 GCA_037127315.1 Ascarosepion bandense | reverse complement strand
ACCATCCAGAAGTGTTGCAGGAGATCCCAAGTAGTCTGGTGGTCATGGTTGAAGCCAATGGCGATTTTATTGAATAAATTTACTCTCTAGTATTTCAACATGCTTATGTGTAATTTTGGCAAATATATCTGTTAGAATGAGATGTCAGTGTTATTTTCATTTTTGCATAATTTAGACAATTCACCCATCACACCCTGTATAGCAATAGAAAGACTTTGTAAATTATGCACTGTAGTAGTGTAGTAATACAATGTAAAAAATATTAACATGGAAATGTATAACAAATAATTTACAAGAGAAATACATAGTAAATATTTAATTGTTGCATTTAGCGAGTATGGGAATGTTACAATTTTTTCTTGCATTATAGGATATTGATGCCATCGCTGTCACAGTGAAACCTGGACTGACTCTCTCATTACGTGTTGGACTTGAGCATGCAAAGCAGCTTGTTTCTGAACACAGGTAGTTATCTCCCTTCTCAACCACAAAATAAGTACACCTTAAAGCATTTCATCCTACTTTTTAAGTTTTTTTTTTTTTTGTGTGTGTGTTTTAGAGGAAGGGTACTTTTGATACCACCTTTTTTATCATCAGAGTTTGAGATTCTCTTTCACATGATTTTCTTTATACCTAGGTTTACTTATGGGTTGTGTAGAAGTTTAAAGGAGAAAAAAAGAAATATACCTTGTAAAATTAATCTACCAGAAAAGTGTGTAATTTCATAATGCGGCTGTAGTTTTTTGATCAAGTTGCCCTATCTTGGGCTTGTCTACAGCTACTTTGAATTTGTTAAATGTATGTCAGTGTAAAAGTTTCTAATTACAAAACAACCTGTCAGTAATCATGTAGCAAAAATATTAAAAACTAGACTGGGTCCTAACATCGTATTCTGTGGTATTAAAATTGTTTTACACTAGTCTTCTAATGGAGAAGGCCAATCTGCTTGCCTTGAAAAACAGCATTCAAATCCTCGTTCTTATCTGGACTTGAATAAATGTAATTTATCTGGATTTTATAAAACGCAAGTACATTGCTAAGGGAGATAATTCACCTGGTTTTGTTTTGAAATGTAATTTTCTTTTCTGCTGCTTGAGATTATTAATATTTTAGTAGAAGATTTCATCAATAAAACGGAAAATTTTATTTGCTAGATATTGCTATATTGGCTTTTATGATTTCATTGTCATCAGCAATAAAAATAGTCTTCTGTCTGAGCTTTTATTTAAAATTTGTTTGCCTTGCTATAAAGAAATGAAACTAGCTTTAAATATTGCTGACCATATTTTAATTCTGTAGTAAAGAAATCATTGAAAATCTGTTAAGATATTTTTATTTAATATTTATTTGTCTTTTGTTATTTATTTCCAGTCTGGTCTTTTATTGATACTTTTATGATTGAATTGCTTTGTTATTCAAATAAATCTTTTTCTGCTCAAAAATTGACAAGTGGTAACAACCTTAGCATTTAGATCATAGATAAAGGAAAATTGGATATGTGTTGTAGTGCAGAGGATATTGGCTTGGAATGAGAAATCTGAAAACTGAGTTTGAATTCCAGTTGAATTTTTTGCAATCACTTATGCACAAATACTTTTGGGAAAGGTATAAATCCATCTCTTCTCCCTTCAGTTATGGATTAAATAGTGGGATAAATTATATTCTATAGCCTTGGTTAGCAACTAGGCTACTGCAGAAAGAAATGACAACCTATTGCAGAAAAATCTTATGAACAATCTCTTCCAATATGCATTGAGGCCAGCATGGAAGAGTAGGCTCATAAAATTAACATGAGAATAAATATCTCATGTTGATGCATAGTCTTAAACTTTTTAGAATAGGAAAATGCTTATATTATTAAAGGGAGCTCATGAATGTAAGCAATATTGACATTTTTTTAATAATATATTTTGAAAATTTAACAAATGTTATAGATTTTAATATGACTATGAAAATGTTTAAAACTACAGAGATGCTTTAAAATGTTTACTAATACAAAGTTTGTTCTGCCTCTGCAGATGATTTACTAAAGAATAATGTGTTTGAATTTCACAGTTGTGTTGTGTTGTCCTGCTATATCAACAAGAAAATGAGTTTGACTGAAATCAAGAACTAAGCTACTGCAGTTTAGAATCTGCCATTTACAATGAAAATAAAAGAAATATTATAAATAATGCAGGGTGCTGAAGGTTAAATATACCCACAGAGGTTGATATATTGCTAAACAAAAACAACCACACCTGAAAGGATGGAATTATGAAGTTGCCAGAAATTTGGCAGAAGAAAGTGAAACAAAAGAGTAAATACATTGTTCTGTAAGGTTGGAAATTTTTTAAAAATTGTCTTTTATTCTTATTTAACTAATATGATTCAATCCAAGAAATGCTAGATAAGGAGCTTTTCATTCTAAGAGAAATTGATCTGTGGTGGCCCCATTATGTACTGGATTAGATGATAGCAAAATAAACTTTACACTCAGTGCCACACCAGAATATCAAAGTGCATCAGTGGGTAGTTACTTGGTGCAGATTCATGCGTTACATAGGATATCAGTGTAAACAGGTAGTCAACCAGCTGTGTTAGGGATGTGTCCATCAATGACAAGAAGATATTTAAGTACCACATCCAAAAGAGAGAGACTCGCATCCTTTCAAGAAAAAGAATCCATGTTTGGAGAAAGCCCCCACAGCCACACACCTATTCACCGATATTAACTGACAAAGTCTGAATGTGAATAAACAAAATTATGTGTGAGAGATTTTGTCTTGTGTCTCTATTAGTCTTCACAACAATGACATTATACTAACAAAGGAGACAAACTACAACAGCATTTTACTAAACAGAATCTTTTATTTGTATTGTTTCTACAGAAAACCAATGATTCCCATTCATCACATGGAAGCCCATGCTCTTACTGGACGCATGATAGAACAGTAAGTTAAAATATATTACAACTCCTTTTTTCATATTACTAGCAATGGGATGTGCAGGTGGTGTAAATGAGAAATTGGAGAGCCGAGTTCAAATTACAGTCAGGTTTGTTATAGTCACTTACATGAAAATATACTTGTGAAAGGTATTAATCTGTTGCTTCTCCCCCAGCTATGGGTTGAATAGCAGAAAAGACTAGATTCTATAGCTTTGGCTGGCAACCAGTCTACTGCAGAAAGAAACTGCAACTTACTGTGAGAATACCTTCTACCTAGTTAGTCAGGAATCGAAAGAGACATGACCTAAGTGTGTATTAGGTATGGCACTTAACTGACTAATAATATTGTTTATTTCGACTTCATAAATAAATTCAGTTGTATGTATAATGTTGTTCCATTTATTAGATAACTAGCATTATAGCCCAGCGTTGCTCGGGTGTAATGAAAGCAAGCTTTAAAACTAATCCATGGTCCTGGAGCTCAGACTCAGCCTAAAGAACATTTGTGTGAAGTTTGGTGAGAATCGGATAAAAATTGTGGATTTGTATAAAAGACATATAGACAAATAAACAGACACACACACACACGCACACATTTTGCCTTTTATATATATATATATATATATATATATATATATATATATTATCGATTTTCTGCACTATTGTAAGAACTGCAACCTTGAAACTTCTGAATATTGTTTCTTATGTCTTTGTCTATGAGTGTATCAAATTTGATTAAACTCGGACCACTCCTTCTATAACCCAATTTTTTCGATTATCGATATTAATCAGGGGTACCTCGACACAAAACCTAGCTAAAAACACTTGCAGACGCTTATAGTACAACTGTGTAAATTTTCAAGAAAATCAGTTCAGCCATTTCGGAGTCTATAGGTAACGGACACACACACACACACACACACACACAGACAAAGTTCCATTTATAAATAAGTTTAGATTTAGATATTGTTTTGTGTTTTTATATTAACAAAACATCATACATATATCAGAAATATGTAGTTTGTTCAGGGAAAGTATTTTTGAATGGACAAATTTATCTAAAGAACTTACGGATTTTGATTTTTAATCCAAGATTTACATTACACTAAATGTTATTATAGTGGATAATCATATTTGAAATAAATGCCCCATTCTTATTTATTAAACATCAATCAGACTGTGCACTCAAGAAATCCTAGAGAATGGGTAAAGCAAACAGGAATAGAACCTGTAGGGAAAAAAAATTTTTTTTTAATCAATTCGCCCCCAGCAAATCATTAATGTCACTAAAATGCAAAGAGCTACTGGGGATGAAAAAGAATGAGAAGATCTTAAAAGGAACTGGAAATGCAATTCTAAGCAGGAAACAGAGGATAAACTTCTACTCCTATTCAAAAGACCGGAGTTCTGGGTATGACAGTAAACTGCATCCGGCAGCAAGGAGATTGCGAGGAGCATGGAACCACCTCTTAATTGCTGTTGTTTCTAGGTTCACTCTGACTCTGGGTGGTAGCACCTGTTAGGGTCCCAGCTATGGGATAATAGTTAACCTCCAGACTAGAGTCAACACACTATGAAAGTATAAAAATAGACTTTTATAGAAATATATACATAAAAATAGATTTTTGTAGGAAAACACGTTTTTGAAGGAAAAATATTACCAACAATACATTTTTGAAGGAAAAAATTTTCAGCCATACAATTTTGAATACAGAACTAGAAAACATTTTCAGTTTTCTAAAATAAAAAAAAGTTTTTCATCAAAATCTGACTAAATTAACCTTTTCACTATAACTGAACATTAAAATAAATGACCAAAACCCTAGCTTTTTGGCATTAAATAACCCACAGAGGTTGTTATGCCATTAAACAAAACTCAAACTCAAATGACCGGGCATATATTCTTTAGGTCAATAGACAAAATAAATTCTGCTTAAAATAAACTGGGTGTCTATTCAAATACAAGTATACACTAAAAATAAAATCCGTTCTTATATATATATATATATACAGACAGGTTTTCTGTCTTTTTTTACTCTACTTTCGTATTGAGCGCTTTAGTGTTAGGATTTTCGTCTTGGATTTTTTTTCTTTCTTACGAGTGCTTGACTATTTGTTCATGTTCTTCGTTTGTTTCTTTTTTTATTTCCCCTTCTTTTCCCTCTGAGTTCGTTCTCGGTGGGTTGTACAAGACGATTTAAATTATAGCTTAATTAATACTAGTTTCAGCAGAGTTCGGTTACTATTGGTATTGTTGTTGCTATAATTAATATTATTATATGTGTGTCAGCATGCGGTGTGGGTATAGAAGAATCCAAAGGAGTATCCTGTACATACAGTGGTAGGATAACTCTCTAAGAGAGCTCTAAATATATATGTATATAAATACATATAGAGCAAATATAAGAAAAATTAGGCAGATATGTTATTTCATGGTAAATCAGAAGTATAGGCCTATTTCAGGCGAACCTTTGTCAGCTTCCGTCTTTATTGTACAAAAGATAAGGTTCATCTGAAATAGGCCTATACTTCCGATTTACCATGAAATAATGTGTCTGCCTTAATTTTTCTTATATATATAGTGCTGAGTTGTGGTGATGCTTAATGCCAAAATTGTTGTTTTTTCCGTGGTTTGCTGATAAAAACATATTTAGCCAAGCAGATTTTTTGTCATAAAATGCTCAATATTGAGATAGAGCTACAATGTTAATAGGAGTAATGTGGAGAAGTTTGTCACTTAACTGAGCAAGGCTTAATTTCAATTTAATTGAAGTTAAGCCTTAATAAGTGAGGACATCATAACAATGCCTTCATGAAACTCCAAAGTCAGCATGACTCTGGTCAATTAAATGACAAACTTCTCCACATTAATCCTATATATATATATATGTGTGTGTGTGTGTGTGTGTGTGTGTGTGTGTGTTTCACAGATAAAACTTACAATTCAATTTTTCTTTTTCCTTTCCCTTCTCCCTGAAGTGAACTTCCAATGTCTTTACCCACACACACTCTCAAAAATCTTTCAAATTTTTACATAACCAAAAAGATCACTGATGAAGCAAATTCATTTTGCTGAAATGATCATTCAATATGATGTAATTTTCAAAGTTTTATATGTAAAAAAACATAAACATATTTGACTCAGTAAATAAATAATCTTATTTAAATTGAGCCTTCAGGCTGGATCAGTTTTAATATTTAATTTTTAACAATTAATGTCTATAGGATCTCCCCTGGGATTTTACCTACCTGCCACTTCTTTTTGGATTTAAATATATATATATATATATATATATATATATATATATATATATATAAGTGAATACAGAACAAAGAAAGAATTCTTACAACGTCCAAAACATTAATTTAAAACAGTGCTTGATATATAATATATAGATCTGTGAATATTTATTATAAATTATATCTCGATATATCATATTTAGAGCTGTGAATATTCTCGATATATAATATATAGAGCTGTGAATATGTATATATAATGTATATTTATATATAATCTATAATCTATACTATATCATGCAATGCAAAGGAAGAATTTTCTATCTTAAATAACATCTGAAATAGAGAAGAGGAAGACAAACCTCAGAGAAACCTCAACTTTGTAGCCACAATTTAGCCTATTTTATATATGAGTATCAAATGAATGAAATAGTGGATTTTGTCATATTGAATCCTGGAAAGATTTGCATTGGCCTTATCCATGTTTTATTTTGTTTTTGCAGAGTTGAATTTCCTTTTCTTGTTCTTCTTGCCAGTGGTGGTCACTGTCTTCTTGCTGTGGCCAAAGATGTGGAAGATTTTGTTCTGCTGGGAACTAGTCTGGATAATGCCCCAGGTGATGCCTTTGATAAGGTTAGTTTTCACAGCCATAGAATTGGGGCAAAATTATATCAGCTAGATAGAATGAACACACAGAGAAACAGTAGCAATGTCGAGTTCTCATGTCTTTATAGAATAAAAATTAAACATCTGATTATATTCACTCAATGAAGCATTTATTTGCAGTCATGTCATCTCTACAATGATGAAGTAATATAGATCCACATTTATACAGAATTAATGGATTTTTAATTAAATGTTTTTATTACTACAAACATTATTTTTAGTGGATACCCATGTTTGAAATAGATTCTGCTTTTTTCTTTGTTTTATTTTTTCAATAAGCTCTCTATTTTTATCTATTCAGTATTTTATATTAATTAGATAAATTTTTTGATTATCCTCTCCGTTTTTAGAGGTTTATCATTTATATATATATATATATATATATATATATAACATAATGATGATCCACATATACTGTCTTAATATGTATGGGAAAAACTACTAAAAAGTTGTAAGTTTAAAAATGTATTTTTTTGACAGTATTTATTTATTTCTATTATATATATATATATATATATATATTTGATATTTCAAACTGGCCTCGGCCTTTCATCAGAAACAAATGATTTTAAAATTATATATATATATATATATATATATATATATATATATATAATGAAAATAAATTGAACACCTTTATAAATCTATTGGTAATAGTTTATTTCAAAACTTTTACAAATCTGCTCCTCAGACCAAAATTTTTCACAAAAATAAATGGGTTAGATTTATCCAGGTGAAAGGAATCATGGGGGGCAGGGGAAAGAAGGAAAACATTTTATTAATGGGAGAGGGGTTAGATATACAATGTTAATCAATAAGCGCAGCTGCCTTTTTATCCCAGGCAATAAGATGACCTTGGACTGAACTTTTAGTTGGCCATTCTCAAATTCATGACAGTAAATTTAGGGGCCGTATTTGTACGAGAAGAATTGAATTGTTAGATTTTTATATTAATTTTGATGTAATAATATCTTCATCTTGTAAATACTGATCGTTTTGGTTTTATGACAATAATATTATTATCAAGTATGATAACAATGTTAAGGATGATAAAAAAAAGGGGGAGGGACAAACATTAATTATTATTATTCCTAATGATAACAGTAATAATAATTTATAAAAATTATTAATAATAATAGCGATAACTAACTAATAAAAATAAATTAATAAATATAAAGTCTTTAGTGGGGTATTACATGCACATATTAGAGGGTTGTTTAAGGGGCTTATATACTTATTTGCACATAAACCTTTACTTTCACACCTATTTGTTTATAACTATGTAAATACTTATATTCATATACACCCACATGTAGATATAAGAAATTAAAGCAATTATATATATATATATATATATATCTCCATACCCATGTATGCATATATATACATATATGTGTACATACACATACATATATCTATAAACATCATAATGTCAGCACAACATAAAACTTTTAAGTGTAACTTCCATTTTGTTATGGAATTTTGAATCTATTTTTGTGTCTGCATTTGAAAATGAGTTTATTCCTCTGGTTTAATAGTTCACTGAAATTTTTATATTTGATTATTACAATTTTTTCTTCCAAGCATAGATTGCATCTGTTCCTGAAGGTGTTGGGAGTTTGTGCATGTTTGATGATCCTCTATTTAATTTGTGGGATGAGTCCTCTGTCTTCTAGTTTCCAATAGTGTTTTGATAAGGCAGTTTTGTGTTTCAAGGAAGCGTTGGAAAATGAGTGTCGGTGATTGTAGAATGTTTGTTTCCAACTTCCTGCGGATATCCCTATGTCTGTCCATTTTTTGTTTGGGTCTTCTTCCAGAAAGATGGTAGCTTCATGTATTGCTTTAATGGAATTGCATTTACCTTCAATGGGGCAGTTTTTCTGTTTCTATTTTTATTAGTTGTTTTCTCTTTCAATGTTTCTTGGTAGACTATTTCTTTTTTGAAATTACTTTTCTTGAGAGCTTCATGATATATTGATTTGTTCTCATTAAATATATTTTTCGTTAAAATACTCTGTTAAATTCTAACATTGAGTTCTCATCGGATTATGATCTACCGTGGAATTAACGAGTTACCAAGGATACTTATATATATATATATATATATATATAGTTCAAAATTTGCTATATTTATAAAGAAAGAGTGCTGAATATTAGGGCTAGTTTTGATAAAAATGAACAATGGGAACAGAGGAATGAACACCCATTGATGACTAGCATTTTCACATTTGTCTTATGATCACTTTGGTTATGGAACTGATGTTCATAATGCAATGTAGATTTATTTCCACACTGGAGATATATATATCTATATATATATATATATATATAGGGTAGGTATAGATGAAATAATATTCTATATCCAAAGAAACACTATTCTTAAAAAAGTGCTCAATACAAAGTAGAGCTAATAATATTTATTTAGAATTTATAACATAAATATGTTATAATATCACTACAAAAGTAGCCATTCTGTTTTGACATAATCCATGTCTTATCAAGTGATTAATTCAATTACAAGTTTGAGGGTTTTAAAAGGTTAAAAGAGTAGCTAAAAAACCCCCTTAATCAAGGAGGTGTTGTTACAAAGACAGGATGAACCAATCGAAACAAAGTAATCTCTGATCTGAAGAATACAAGAACAGAAACAAAGGTTCATTTGTTATGGGCTTTAACAAAAATATTTGAGTAAAATAAATTTCAGCATATGTAACTGTATAACAAATATATATGTTAATTTAAATTGGATATTAAAATCCTGACTAAGTTTTAAAATTTGATACATTGGAAATGTTACATCAAAAGAGAGGAAAGATTTGATTTAACAGATGATGCATTTCGCCAATTTAAGGCTTTGTCATATCCAAAATGAAAGAGATAAAAGCATGTATGTGTGTATTTGTGGATGTTTAAATAAAAATAAAATTACTTATATCCTATGCTGGTATTTCCCTTGAAAAAAGAATGAAAAAGGGTGACTTTCAAAAATGTTGTTTCTACATTTCTTAGCTCAAGTCAAAAGATTTTGAATCATCTCAGTTTTTTCAGACTGAAGTTCCTTCTTTTTTTCATTATCAGAATGGCCCAAAAGCAAGAAAGTTGTAGATGGAATAGTATTTCATCCATGCATCATCTATTTGATCACATCTTTCCTCTTTTTTTATGTAACATTTTCAATGTATCAAACACACACATATCTAAATCTATCTAAACTTATTTATAAATGGAACTTTGTGTGTGTGTCTGTTACCCATAGACTCCGAAACGGCTGGACCAATTTTCTTGAAAATTTACACTGTTGTACTATGAGCGTCTGTGAGTGTTCTTAGCTAGGTTTTGTGTCGAGGTACCTCCAATAAATATCGAAAATCGATAATCGAAAAAAATCGGGTTACAGAAGGAGTGGTCTGATTTTAATCAAATTTGATACACTCATAGACAAAGACATAAGAAACAATATTCAGAAGTTTCAAGGTTGCAGTTCTTACAATAGTGCAGAAAATCAATAATATATATATATAAAAAGGCAAGATGTTTGTGTGTGTGTCTGTTTATCTGTCTGTATGTCCTTTATACAAATCTACAATTTTTATCCAATTCTCACCAAACTTCACACAAATATTCTTTAGGCTGAGTCTGAGCTCCAGGACCATGGATTAGTTTTAAAGCTTTCATTGCACCTGAGCAACGCCAGGCTATACTGCTAGTATATATATATATATATATATATATATATATATATATATATATATATATCAATCGAGCCTCGATCAAAAACCTGGTGTGGGCGACAAAGCGAACCTTGCTGCCGAGCTTGAAAAGGGCCTCCAATCCGTAGTGGCCTGGGGTAGGAAATGGCTAGTAAATTTCAATGCTTCTAAAACGAAGCTGTTATCAACTAACCACCATAGACAATGGCATCTACCTCCCATTAGCATGGAACAGGCTTGCCTCCCAGAGAGTAAAACACTACACCTCCTTGGCCTTACACTCTCGGCGGACCTCAAATGGAATGACTACATCAAATCCATTGCCAAATCTGGCCGCTATGAAAGTCGGCTCTCTGTGCAGGGCCTGGAAGTTTTTCCTGCCTGAATCTATCCTGCACATATATAAATCTACCATCCGCCCATGTATTGAATACTGCAGCCACATTTGGTCGGGTGCCCCTGCTACTCTCCTTGGGCTCCTTGACAAAATACAAAGAAGAATCTGTAATGTGGTTGATACTGACTTGGCAGACCGGCTGCAACCACTCTCTCACCGGCATGATGTGGCTTCCCTGTGCTTCTTCTACAAATACTTTCATGGCTTCTGCTCCAATGAACTTAGATCATTGATGCTGCCTAGGTACGAATTTACACAAGATACTAGATTAGCAACTAGGTCCCACCCTTTTACAGTTAAACAGATAAGATGTAACCGTAATTTCTACTCCAATAGCTTCTTTTCTCGTGCTTCCCACCTGTGGAATTCCCTTCCACATGTCTGCTTTCCCGACAGCTACAATCTCCAGGTGTTTAAATGTAGGGTCAACTGACACCTCCTATCACACTAACTTTCAACTATTCTCCCAACACTCTCAACATCTACCCAACCCTCATTCTCAGTATCCTTACCCATCTATCACCCTCCTTCTGACATTTCCTATATCTAACCATCCTTTCTCCACTCTATGTAGACCCCTGTGCAATAGTGGCAGTGAAATGCCATGCTTGGGGTGAAACGCTTATAAAAAATATATATATATATATATATATATATACACACACAAAAATGACAACACAATCTATTATTATGATATCCAACCTGATTTCTCTTGCAATCTATGCAACAAAATGTGCAGTTCAGCAAGTGAATGTGTACCCAGTATTACAAGTCACAACCCCGCTACCAAAGCAGCAATTTTGTATGTTCCTTTCTTTATCCTGTTGTTGCCATCTCATTTAGTACCAACTACATCTCTTATTGTTTTCAAAGTAGTGTTCATAAATTTTAAGAGAAGGTTGGATAAGTTATTTTCAATGGTGGCTGCTATGAAATTGGTAGGTCGGATTCTGTGCTGACTTTTGTCAAGATTGTTAGTATTATTATTATCTGTGGGTTTATGGATTTTTCTTCAGTGGATTTTGTAGACATTTGGCATCTTATATTGTCTATAACTTGTATATTCCTTTTGTTACATATTCAAAAGTGCACCATTTTGTATTCTTCTGGAATAGCTTTTTAATACACATAAAATGACATTTTTGTTTTATTTACCTATACTGCACTGTCTTATACTAAAGATTTTTTCAAAATGTGTGACTGTTTCTTTAATAGCAAACATCAGACCTATTAAAAAATTCCCTTTGGAAATATGTGAAAAGAAATACAGATCTCAGTGTACATTGGTGAAACATCCAGAAACCCCAAAGAAACACCATATGAGCATTGCTGAGATATGCTGTATAACAACACTATAATCACACTGGTAGTTCACTATAATACATCAGACCTCAATTTCAACAATAAATGCTTGTCTGATCAGGAAAGAAAATAACTCACTAAAAAGCAAAAATGTATTGAGAGTATGCTGATCTCATAATTCTTGAAGATAAACCTAAGACCAGGAACATACAAAATATCACAGATCATCACAAAAGCAATAGTAGCATAATGCAGTATACAAGCTAATAGAGAAGAAAATGGTGCTCTACTTAGAATGAACTGATTTAAAATCTAACAGACACTAAGTGCTCTAAAATATATATATATATAGCATAATGATGATCCACGTAAACTGTCTTAATATGTATAGAAAAAACTACTGAAAAGTTGTAAGTTTAAAAATGTATTTTTTTGACAGTATTTATTTATTTCTATTATTATATATATACATTTGATATTTCAGACCAGCCTCGGCCTTTCATCAGAAACAAATGATTTTAAAATTTAAACTAGGAATGTTTGTCGTGAGGAGCGTCTTTTGCAAGATGTTTCATGTGACATAGAAAGCGATAGAGTTTTCGGATATTTTTAAAAATGTAAACCTAACTGTAATAATACTTTTAAATGTTGTTTTAAAGAAAAAATTTTTAAGTGTATCATTTTTAAACTTACAATTTTTCAGTAGTTTTTCCTATATATATATATATATATATATTAGAGAAAATTTTCAAAATTCAAAGGTGTCGGATGTACATTTCGACATAGGATCTCTAATAGAGATTCTACGTCACGTCAGCGACATTGTTTTTTTCCAAATGGCGAAGGCCCTGGGGTAGAGTGTGGAGGGATTTTAGGTTAACAACGGTCACAAAGTAGAACAGGACAGAGCTGGTATTCGCGGGGTTACAGGGTGTTGAAACGGTATATTTAGGAAGGGGAGGAATAGGAGTTCATATTTTATAAAGATAGACAACTAAATGAGTTAAATTACTTTTTTAAGGTTAAGATTTTGGGCTGTTTGAAGAGGTGTATTTAGGCAAGAAGGAATGGGTTTCAATATAAGATTTAAAATTTTTTTTTTTTAAGTTTATTTGATTAAACCTTTTAGGTAGAAGCGAGCTAAATGCCAATTACAGGAAGTTACCAGTTTAAAAATTATTAGAGAAAAAAAAAATATATATATATATGTGTTAACCAAGGAAAAAGGGGTTTAGTAAAAGAATCCATATTTTCTAAAGATAGGCAATTAAAGGAGCTTGGGATAGGAAGATAGTGGGGTTAAAATACTTTTTAAGGTTCACGCTAGGGTAAAATTAAGATTAAAACTTAAACTGAATCCTTTTAATTTATATTCTAACATCTAGTCAACGGGGATTTAAATTCTAAACTTAAGTATTCAAAAAATTTGCCTTGTGGCAGCACTTACTGACGAATTCCCTCCTAAGATTCAGTAGCCGGTGTTGGTGGGGGTATTTTAATATTGAAATTTTTTCCAGTAAACATAGACAGCAAATATCACAAAAATTCCTCGGAATATGGGCTGAACCTATCAGTTTCCAGCTAATTTCAGGATCCAGCCCTTCCTCTTTCATTTTCCAGAATGCCTGCGAAAGGGCTGTCTGGTACCTCTGACCGGGTTTCAAAAAGGAGTACCTGTGGTTATACAGTCTTTGTTTGAAAGGACTGGCGGACATACCGATATAGGTCCAGAAGTTGTTTTTTTTGTTAGATGGAGAAATGTGGGCTTCATAAATCACCTGGGTGGATTTGCATTTTCCCTCCACCGGGCAGGAGGTGTCCACAGAATTACAGCTGCATTCGTTTAGAATCCCAGACCTAGATTCAGCATTGCGCAAATTCACCAGAATACTCCTATTATGGAAACTAATAAGGCTGTCCATATTCGGGGTGCAAGAATAACTAATTTTAAGGGTGTACCTATTAAAAAATTTCCGTAGAGGGTTACTGTTATTAAAATTTTTGTCTATTAACTTATTATATATATATATAATATTAATAATAAAAAATTAAAAGAACTCTCTAGTCTCTGGGTGTTAGATCTGATAAGGTAATTTAGTTTATTGTCTCTCTTATCCTCAAAAATTCTAACATCTTTTCCTTACACAGGATTTTGTCTTGCATTGCAATCTGAAGATGCTGAACCTAACACATGTGACTCGCAAAATGCATCTTGAAAAAGCTTTGTTTCATTATTACCACAAATTAAATATTTGCTTGGTCAAAAAACACACACAAAAGAAGTAAATTAATGTGGTGATTTTTTTTTTTAATTTGTAGGTGGCTCGAAGCTTAAAGCTGAAAAACCTGAAAGAATGCTATGGTTTGAGTGGAGGGGCTTCTGTGGAATTGGTTGCTCAGAATGGAGATCCAAATGCCTTCACTTTCCCACAGGTGATGGTAAAGTCTGCAGACTGCAATTTCTCATTTGCAGGAATCATTTCTTTGATGCACAGGTATATTGCTGCCTGTGAAAAAGAGCAAAGTAAGTAATGAGTTTCACATCAGTTCACAGGTGTTATCTTAAATCTCTTCTGCTTAGCTTGTCTAAGCTGTGTGAAATCAGTCCCCTTTGGCTGGGGCTTTTTCCATAAAAAGGAAACATACTTAACCCTCTAGGGCCATTCGTATCATATTTGATACAGTATGAAAACAAGCCTTGAAAGAAATATTTTCCTGAAAAATTTTTTAAGAGAAATATTTTATAAATTTCAAATGAAAGCAGTACTAACTGCTCAGTCAATGAATACCAAATGTTTCCTTATAGGGAAATACCAAATGTTTCCTTATAGGGAAATACTGTATCAAATATGATACGAATGGCCCTAGAGGGTTAAGATGTGCATTGTGGTGTAATGGATATCAGCTCAGAATAAGAAATCATAGAACTGAGTTTGAATTCCAGCTGAATTTGTTGCATTCACTCTATGCACAAATACCCATGGGAAAAGTATTAATTCATCTTTTCTCCCTTCAGCTATGGGTTGAATAGCAAGACAGCTTTGGTGATAGAAAGAAATGTCAACTTTTGTGAGAAAATCTTCTACCTAGTCAGTCATGCATCAAAAGAAACATGATCACTCAAGCTTGTATCACGTAACTGACTGACTTAGAGGTCAAAATTGGCTAATAACATTGCTGAGTGCTTTTATGTAATCTAAATCTAATAGTGACCTGATGACCCTCTACTATTGCAGATTCAAAGCTGTTTTATCATTGTATACAAAAAATAGGAGTGTGCAAGTAATGTAACAAATATTGACATGGAAAATGGAATTGTTCCAATTCCAGTCAAGTATTTTGCATTCACTTTCATGCTAATATACATAAAAAAGGCTTGAATCCGTTTCTACATCCTCCCAGCTTGTGGTGAAATAGCAGGGTAGACTTACCCCTATATCTTTAAGTAGCAACTAGTCTAAGAAGGAAAACTTTAAATTCTAAACTGTGAAGAAGTTAATGGAAAATCAACTGACTTTCTTTCCCAAGAAGGCATTAAAATTCACAGATTATAAAAAAAGGATTGTGTAGAGAACTGTGATTATCTATGTCCTAAAGGGACATGACCAAAAAAATATACAAAAAAATCTATTTTAAATTTCTCTAAGATTGGGAAAGACAGGATTAATTTCTGATGCCTAGGGTAAACCATTGGAGAAATGTTAAGTGAACTGGACAATTACTCATTCAATGTAATTGTGGGATTGCCACTTCAAACATGGCCTCATACCATATTGTGTTTTAGTGTTCATTCAGGTAAACATCCTTTTGCAGTTGTCAAAACAGCTCTTTCGCAATCTGTCCTAACCAATTGTAGTTGAGTCTGATTTGAGATCTGACATGCTCAGTTCCTAGGGAACCACCCACTGAGACAGAACCTCTCCCATTGTACTTAGATTGGGAGGACAAGTGTTAATCCCTGATGCCTGAGTTATCCCAATTAGGGATTGCTAAGGGAACTGGATAATTTTGACATTATTATTTTATTATCTTTATTGCCATGTTTATTACATTTTGGCTGTTGTAACTACGTGGCATCACACATGGAATGAAAATGCTATATCCCAGTGATTGGAATAAAGGGTTTGGTTCATAATTTTTAGCACCTGAAGAAGGCTGAAGCGTACAATGACCGAAACATTGTAAACGTGGCAATAAAGATGAGGACAACAGTCCAAACAGTGTAAATAATGTAAGTACTGCGTCATATCAGAAGCACAGACAAATACTGGATAGTTTTTGTTACTAATTCTATATATATATATATATATATATATATATATATATATATGTGTGTGTGTGTGTGTGTGGGATTTCCTTTAAAACATGACTGTATACCATTTGATTAGGCTTTCAGGTAAATATTACCCTTTGACATATTTACCTGTACTGGTTAGATTTGATTCAAAGCATAACATGCTCAAATGATGAGGATGATTCCCAAAACCCTCACCCCACCCCATGCACACATACACCAGATAGTATCTCTCCCATTGCACTAAGAATGGGAGGGTCAGAGTTAATCTTTGATGCCTGAGACATATTAGCAATTTTTGTTCCCAGATTTTATATATGTATGGGATTCCTACTTTAAACACAGCCTCCAACATTCAAATACGCATGTAGAAAATACCAGCTTTTTGCAGTTGCTGAGTAAACCTACATCACTGTTAACTAAGAACTCCTTGCTAATATGCATTATTGGTTTCATGCTTAATCTTTAACATGAACAAAATGAAAAAAAGAGAAGTAATAAACAAAGGCAGTCAAGCATAACAACATTGTTGTTTGCCTGCTAAATCTTGTACATTGACAAAAAGCAAAAAAAAGAGAGAGAGGCAAGCAGCTAGCAAGATTAATTTTAAGCCTCCCAGTTCTAGATTCAGGATCTTCTGATGGAACGATAGACTTGAAGATTAAAGCATTAATTTTTGAATCTGGGGACGTAGTAATTGTCAATTCAGTCTCTAGGCATGGTTGTATAGATTTAGTAGAAACAGGACCAGAAAGAGAACAAGATATTCTTAGACATGGACAGTGGAATGAGAACAATCTACTCTTGTAGAATAAATAAACGATTCAGACTGGCAGATTCCTTAAGAAGTCCAGAGAGTACAGTAGCAGAAATATTGTGATAATCCTTATTATAATAAGTGAGCTGTCTGTCCGATGTCCAAAGCCATCAGTAAGGAAGAGATAATTAGGAATTAGTGAAGTTAGGTCCCCTGACACTTGAGTGTAGGTCGAGATGATCACATTCACTCACACCAACAAGCACATTCTTCTTTCTGTTTCGCTGTCTTAGCTTCTCACGATTGATTACATTACAAGAGTTACATATACACCAATAAATAAGTAGCAATTGAAAATAGAGCAAATGACAAAGTGTTGTCAGGTTTAAAATAATCTAATATCGGAATTAAACAATAATGGAGGGTGTGGGGCTAATTTTATTTTTTCTTTTCTCAAGTTGGGTACAATATACAAAGGGTACAGCAAGGCCTAACTATAAGTAATAACAATTATTGCAATAACTTATTACAAATATAAATTAAAATATGTATAATTAATAGTAAAATTTATAATACTGTTACTACATTAACCCATAGCTGAAGGGGAGAAGAGGTAGCTTCATACCTATCCCAAAGGCATATCACATTGAATACACCAGTTCTTGTTCGATCACCGAAGTTAAGCAACGTGAGCCTGGTCAGTACTTAGATGGGTGACCGATTGGGGAAGTCCACATCTGTAAGTGTTCAGCGACGGATGTGTGTTGTGGTGCAGTGGATGTCGGCTTGGAAAGAGTAATCGGTGAGCCGAGTTCGAATTCCAGTTGAGTACCCTGCATTCACTTAAGCACTGGTACCCTTGGGAAAGGTATTAATCCGTCACTTCCCTCCAGTTATGGGTTAAATAACAGGATGGGACCTGGAGGCAACCTATCCAGTGTTGGTATCACAATAAAAACACCCTTGGTAGCCCTGGCGAAGCATCAAGTATTCAGCTATTTGACAAGATTAGGAATTTTGCTATAAACTGTGCCAGGGAATACTGGAGGTGTGTAGTGAGTTCTATCTTGGCCAAGGCCACAGGACAATGACAAAAGGATCAAGGGTGTGTAAATGAATATAACGAATACAACAGAAATTAGAATCCAGCTCTCTGATTAATGTTCAAGCCATTATCCATTACACCACCCACACATCCAAGCTTAAAGCACCTGATATTCTAGAGTGGTTAACTTCAGTGATTGTACCAAGTTGTTGTTTCAGTATAATGTGGCCTTTAGCTATTTATGTGTATGTGCTGATTGTGAAAATTGTTTTGTACTTTTAAAATTGTTTGGTTACTTTTAAAAAATTTTTCTTTCTTTCTAATGCATATTCTTTTACTTCCAGATATCCGAGGAGATGGTGTCATTTCCAATGTGGCTGATTTGTGTGCTTCCTTTCAGTATGGTGTCCTGAAGCATATGGCCAAACGACTACAAAGAGCCCTTGTTTTCACAGAAATAACTGGCCTGTTGGGACAAGAGAAAACACTGGTAATTAACTGTAACTGTCTGAGAATGTGAAGTGTGATATTACCCCTTAAGTATATTGCCATTGATACTGCTGACAGAAATCTACAAAAACAGACCAATTTGTATTTGAAAAATTTCTGTGAGCACAAAACAATCCGACAAAAAATATAAAGCTGAAGTATCACTAGAACTTTAAATGCAGTTGTATATAAAAACAAAACCAACAATGCAAAAAGTGTCTAAAACTTTAAAAGAAACGATGAGGGATACCCATTCTTTATGCACAAATCTGGCTTATTAACTTTTGAAAAAAAAAAATTCTAAACCCCCACTCTTAATCCAACCTCACTTGTTTATTTATTTTCATGGAAACTTCCTATAAAATAAATCAAACAGGGTACAAATATATATGAAGTGGAACGAATTTATGAGGGCCATAGCTGCATCTACTGCTAGGAAGGTTGGGTCTGTGTTGTGCCAGAGTTTTTCTCATCAGAATTCATCTTTCATATTTATAAATCTACCATTTGTCCACGCATTGAATAGTGTTGCCATATCTGGTAGGGTGCTTTTGCTATTTGTCTTAAGATTCTCAACAAAACCCCAAAAGGATCTGCCATGTAATCCGTCCTGACATGGCATCTTGACTTCAGTCACTTTCTCGCTGATGTGATGTGGCTTCCCTCTGTCTTTTCTACAAATATTTTCATGGCAGCTGCTCTGGTGAGCTTTGTTCTCTGGTGCCTCATCCACATGAATTTAAGTGTGCAGCTAGATTGACATTTAGGTACCATTTTTTACCATTGAAATAGTTAAATGTAATCGCCAATTCTACTTGAAGTTTATATTTTTGCACTTCTTGCCTGTCCCTTCCGTTTACTTGCTTCTCTGACAACTACAATCTCAAAAGATTTAAATACGTCAATTGTTTTCATCTATCTTCTTGAATCTTGTTCATCTTTTATCCTTTCTTCAATACCTCTTGTACGTAGTCTTTTCTCTCACAGTAATACCCTCCACCCTACACACTAGTAGCACTCCCACCTTGCTTGGAGTGAAATGATTAAAAAAAAATAAAATGAAATAAAAACTACCATTGTCTCACAAAATAAATGGATCCCTACTACATAGTTAAGTGTTATATATGATATATGTTTGGGCAATCATGCCTCTTTGGATTCATGTCTGACTAAGCATGGAGACTTTGACATGGTGTAATGGTTAGCAAGCTTGTCTCACTAGTTTAATCACAACTCAATAGAGAGTTCAATCCTCACTAGGTACTTTTGGCCTTGTGCCACATCTAAGCTACACTTAGAAAATCACCATTACTGACCAGGTAAATTTTCTCATAGTGGGTTGTCATTTCTTTGTACTGTAGACTGGTTGCTAACTAAGTCTACAGGACTCAGTCTGTTCTGTTATTCAATCCATACCTGGAGGAAGAAGAGATGTCTTCATACCTTTCCCAAGGGTATTTGTGTATAAGTGAATGTAACAAACCTGACTGGGGTTTGAACTCTACTTTTTGATTTCTCATTTTTAGCCAATATCCATTACATCACCTGCACATCTTACTACTACATGTCTTTAAATGGTTTGTAATTTTTATCTTTCTCGATAAAATTTAAGTTAATTAAATTTCATTTTAAGTTGATAGTCACTCAGTTGGGATATCATATCTTAATCGGGTTGTATTTTCAAACAGTAAAATCAATATCCACTGGATTAGACATAGTGTTATTAATGTACCTAAAAATTTTGATCCTTAGTAAGAGTTACATTTTCTTTAATAAGACTTTCTATGCCTAGGCCAGGGAAATTAATATCCACATATTAATTTCCCTGTTGAAAGAAAATGGGAAGGATTTATCAAACATATGTTTCCACTAAAATATTATTTTCACATATTTCTCATTGCTGGATACACATGTTTTTAGTAGACATCCTGGTTTTTTAAGCAGTGAAAAATTATATCTGCAAGCCTGAAAACTTGAGACTGACTACAGAAAATGTGCCTTCTGGCAGAGTTTGAAACTGTAGAGTAGGGGTTCACAAACGTTTTTAGAATTCATGACCACAGCTTATGGTGGACCCCTTGAATTTACTGAGCAAAAACATATGAAATAATATAAAAAATATCATTTATATGAATAGGTAAAAATTGATTTCAATGATGAAGAATGATTAAAATGAGAGTATGATCAACCCTGATTCATTAAGCTCATCAAAACAGCATACAGTGTGATACAACAAGAGCCTAGTAATGAAAGTTTACATCTCAAGCTATCTCCACAGATAATGTTTAATCAAAGCTAATGTGTAATTCTAGTATAATTTTTTACAACCCATTAACATTCCGCTTGTGACCCATAATTTGGGAAATGTTGCTGTAGAGGATGGATCTGTTTATTTAACTTTAATCTTTTTTATTTAAAGATGAACCCTATTTTTGGATTGTAGAAATTTGCCTACTCTACTTGGTATTCTGAAGTGGTCCCCCATCTAAGTACTGACCAGACTTGATTCTGTTTAACTTTGAACAAAAACTCATGTTTTCAGCATAGTTTGACCAAAAACTTTGTCAAGGAGAATATATATATATATACAGGCTTATGGCCTTATCATGTTAAAAAACCAGTTCTCACATCATCACCAAAGATAAATCATGTTGAACTTTGTCACTACCAACTGGGAAATACCAAGTGATGTAAGCTTGGATGTGCAGGTGGTCTAGTGGATATTGGCTTGTAATTGTTAATCAGAAAGCCAAGTTCCAATTTCGGTTGGGTTTGTTATATTCAATTATACACAAATACCCTAATAAAGAAAATATATTAATTTACTTTCAAATGTTTAGATTTTGTTGCTATTCTAATCATCGCTTTTGAAAACAATAAACATTGTTGAAGAGTGAAGGTAATTAAAATGAAAGTAGTGTCATAGAAAAAAGCATCCTTTCAACACTCCATTTATCTTTAATTTTTTTTGCAGGGACAAAGGTTCATGTTTGCCTAAATTTTAAAAAATTTCAACCATAATTATGCTTAACAAAAAATAAAGAACATCATTATATCCAAAAGATTCTTTTTCCATGTCCTCTTTCAAAATATCTCTACATAAGATGATACTTTCATCATAATTATATTGGTTAACAGCATAATAAAAAGATTTTTGCCTTTCAGATTTTATCTATTGGAGTTGCCAGCCAATGTATATCTCAAAGAAAAGAAAAGGTTCTACCTCATTGTTTAGTTTCACAGTATCTCTACAAAAGATAGTAGTTTAACCATAACTATATTGGTTTTGCCACATCTTGAAAAGTTTTCATTTTTTTCTCCTTTCAGATTTTGTCTGGTGGAGTTGCCAGTAACCAGTTTTTGGTGACTCACTTGAGAAAACTCTGTGATCAGTACAACTGCAGACTTGTGTGTCCACCTCCCAAACTTTGCACAGACAATGGCATCATGATTGCTTGGTAAGTATTAATTTCTTCATGTAGACCTATAAAACATTAATACAAACAATTAAAAAACTACTTTTGTCAGTAAAATAAATTGAAGTAATCATAATCCTACTTCTCAACAATAACCTGACAAGGGTTGACGTGTCATAAGATCAATCTAACATAAATAATGGAAATAATCTAAAATAAATAATAACAGTGACTCGGTAACATGTAAAGATTAACGAGGCTAGTCTGCTTGCTTATTAGTGAGATTCTTCACGGGGTGCCAAGAGTAAAATCAATCAACTAATCACTTTAAACTGTCAACCATCAATACTCTTTGCTCGGTTGCCATATTGTAAAACGTGTTTAAAGACACAAGGTAAAAACAAATTATGATGGCGAGAGAATTAACTATTATTATTTACATTAACCAATATTATTTGCATTGTTCAGACTGTTGTCCTCTTTTTTGCCATATGCACAATGTTTTGGCCGTTGTATGCTCTGACCTTCTTCAGGTGATATACACTGGAATTTCGAACAGAACCCCAAGTATACGTGACTCAATGAATAAAACTTGGTTGCATAATCCAAAAAAGTGACTTAACCAAAAGAGTTGTGAGTTCAGTACTTGGCTACAGCAGAATGAACAAAAACTTGGAGGGAATTAACTGATACTGGATATAAAAAAAAAATGCATGGCATGTAGAAGTAGAACAATCTACCCCCATGGACTAAAAGTGTTTTGTTCAAAATTCCAAGGTATATTACTTGAAGAAGGTCAGAGTGTACAATGGGCAAAATGCTGTGAATATGGCAATAAATATAAGGACAATAGTCTGAACGATATAAATAGATACAATATCACATTCCAGAAATATAGGCAGAGAATTAACTGGTTAAAACTATTTCTTCTTCTTCATGTGCCGTATCCCTCAAGAACGTAGGCAATCAGTGACTTCCTTTTGTCTCTGTGTCTTGTCACTCTTAATATTTTTTCTCTTGGTATCTCTCCATCATCCATTTGCTCAAGCCAATCAAATATCTCTCGCACTGCTTTCCCTGTCTCTCTTTCCTTCTATTCTTTGAATATTAGATTCTCCAGGCCCTCTTTCCTCATGTGTCCCAGGAACCTCAGCTGTCTCTTCCTGATGTTAAATATGAGTTTTCTTCTCATTTGCATCCTCTCCAACACCTTGCCATTGCTCATGTGCTCAGTCCATAGTACCCTCAGTATTCTTTTGCAGAACTTCAATTCTGCTGCCTTAAGCCTCTCCTTCATCTTTGAAATCATCCAACATTCACTGCCATACACATAACACATAGAACTTTTTTCTTTGTTTCCAATGAGATTTTCCTGTCTCTCAGCAATGTTGAGCCTGGTCAGTACTTAGATGGGTGACCGCTTGAGAATACCAGGTGCTCTAAGCGTTTAGTGACGGATGTGCATTGTGGTGCAGTGGATATTGGCCCGGAAAGAGAAATCGGTGAGCCGAGTTCGAATTCCAGTTGAATACCCTGCATTCACTTAAGCACTGGTACCCTTGGGAAAGGTATTAATCCGTCCCTTCCCTCCAGTTATGGATTAAATAATAGGGTAGGACTTGGGGACCCTGCCCTTAAAAAAAAAAAACAAATCCCAATGAATCTTGATACTCAAAAAGAAAAATGTATTACTAGACACAAAAACTTATATCAAAACAACAAATTGTTGAAAGGAAAAGGTTACCAGCAATAAATAAATAAAGTTTAGTTGGCAATAAATGACCTGCCGAGGTTGATATGCCATAAAAACAAAACAACTGTCTCTCAGCAGTAAGCTTTTGAAATGCATCCTTAGCTATACCAATGTGTCTTCAGATCTCAATGTTGCAGTTTTCTGCCTCTGTCAAAACACTTCCCAGGTATTTAAATTTCTTTACTTATTTTATTTTAGTTTCTTCAACCTGTAGTTCATACATTCAGTTTTCTTGAAGTTTATGCTCAGTCCTTTCTTCTCGTTTTCTTTTGCTACATTCTGTAGGAAGCCCTGCATTTTCTTTTCTGTGTCTGCTATCAGAACCATGTCAGCCACATATCTTACATTCTTGAGATTGTGGCCACCAATGATGAATCCTGGCAAGAATTTTATTGCTCTCAGTTGAATGGATCTGATGAGAAAACACATCCTTGTCTTACATCCCTTTCTATTTTTGTATATCTACTGAATTCATTTCCTATCTGTACACAAGTGGTTTGCTGCCAATATAGGTTCTTGATTATCCTAATGTTTTTCTGAATATGTCGAGATTGCCAATCATCTTGAAGAAGTCTTTGTGGCGTACTTTGTCAAATGCATTTGCATAGCCTATAAAGCACAGATGAAGGTTCTTCTGCATTTGTATTGCTCTTTCAGATAGCATTCTGAGCATAAATATCACATTCCTTGTTCTGGTATCTTTAACAAAGCCACACTGTTCTTGTTCTATCTCTGGGCCGATTCTACTGTACGCTCTGTTCATCAGAATCTGCATAAAAACACTATTTAAAGATTTCTACCATAAATCAAGGGATGAAGATGCTGTTTGTCAGAATTCTAAATGAGTTAAATATCTGTCAAACATTATAGTATTTGCATGGGGAGCTTTTACTGTTGAGCAATAATTATAATACCAGATTTTTATAAATCTATAATACTAGGTTAATATAGTGTGAATGATCATTAGAATTGAGGAGTGAGTTCAGTCTTTATGTCAAACTATGTTATAGCCTTATGTCAAACTATGTTAAGCTTATTGTATACCATTTATCTGCATTCTACACTTATGTCAAGATTACATGACAAAGTTGGGATATGACAAGAGAAAGTTAAAATACAATTAGAAATTTTATTCCAGCTGATATTTTTAGAATAAGAAGGACTTGTTATTAGGACATATTGAGGGAATCGTTCTACGTAATTGCAAAACTTTTTTGGATAATATCAAAACAATTGGGTTCAAGTTTTTTGTTTATTTCAGAAAATACACAGTTGGGCAGGATTTTTAATTATGCAGCTTATAAAGGGTGAAACATTTTCATAGAAACATGAAACTAACGGGAAAAAAGAAGCATATCTGAAGAAAGCAGAACATGTATCGATTAAATAAAGGAGTTCAGGAAATGATGAAGCGTTTCCAACTAGAATTGAGAATAAATTTAGGTTATTCTTCCTGTTATGAATCTGTTCTTACAGTTTTTCATCAGCTTAGTCAGATTTTATTTTTATGATATTTCTTTATAATTTGTATCCTTTAATACAGAAAGTTAAGATTTCTAAAAACTCTTGCAAATTCGGAAATTGTAAATTAATTTTCTATAGTGGGAAGGACATTACCAATGCACACAATTCATGAGAGGGAGCATTTTCTGCTTCTGATTAATATTTAAAGCAGTTATGACTGTCAAACATAGATGATTGAAAAATCCCATCCTAAAAGGTCATATGAATCAAAACTTTCCTCAAATATTACAAGCTGTTATCTCCTGAACGAATAGGGGGACTCGTCTGCACATGTATAAATGTGGGATTAGGAAAGACAGCAAAAGTTGAACTGATCTACAAACACATTAGCAAAGTGGTGTATTTAATTCAGGGAAGAAAAATAGCCTACACAAGGAGCATATAAATCAATTAACATGCGGGAAATATAAAGAAAGGGATCAGACATTTTTTTTTACAGGAGGAAATGTTATACCCCAAGCAACAAGGTGGACTCTCCCACACATGTATAAATGTGAAAACAGAACGTGGGACTAGAAGAGAGAGCAAAAATTATATTTAGCAGTCATCTGAGAAAATACAGTAGTAATCTGCAGCTGGACTTACTCTAAGAGTAATTAAACTCAACGAAGTAATAGACACATGAAAATAGAAGTAAATAAAATTTTCAATATATTCACTGCTAACTTGAATATTTGTACCCTTCCATCTATGTTTTTGTTAGTTACCATTAGAAAATGCTACATAAGACTAGTTAGTTAGTTAAGTGCCATACGTGAAACATGCTTGGGCGATCATGTCTCGAAAGAGACATGACTGACTGGGCAGAAGATTATCCTGCAGTAGGTTGCCATTGCTTTCTGCAGTAAACTGGTTGCCAGCCAAGGCTATAGAACCCAATCTGTCCTATTATTTAACCCATAAGTGGAGGGAAGAGACAGATTAATACCTTTCCCAAGGGCATTTGTGCGTAAGTGAATGCAAGGAATTCAACTGGAATTCAAACTCGGCTTTCCGATTTGTCGTTCTGAGTCGATATCCACAGTTAAAAATACGGAAAATGAAATTAGCATGCTGAATTCAATTTCTGGTTGTTCCTGTTTCATTCACTTTGCACTAATGACTCTGGAAAAGGTATGAATCCATCTTCTGCTAGCTTTGGGTTAAATAGCAGAGCTGACTGGGCTCTCATGCTTTGAGGTGGTAACCAGAAGGAAAACTAAGATTGATGGGCCCTTTCAGATTATCTTGCCCTAGATGCACCACTACTGTTATGGCTGCAGTAAATGTGGTCTCCTTTGACCCTAATGGGTTACAGCAGTTGTGATGTGATAAGACATGGAATTAAATAGTTGTACATTTATACCAGAAGTAACAAGCTGCATGTGTTATATAGAGTAAATGTCTTAAAATATTTAAATTAAAAAATAAATACAAAGTTGAAAAGATAAAAATCAAAGAAATTGTAAACAATTTTTTTTTTAACCTAGCAAATGTCAAATGTTTTTTGTTCCTGAAATGATTAATATTAATTTTTCTTATCTAAGAATTTTTGTAATGCTAATTTTCAGGAACGGAATGGAAAAGTTGGTACGTGGATTGGGTGTGGCTGAAGACCCTGGAAAAGTAGACATTCAAGCTAAGTGAGTGAAGCATCAACTGGTGATGTATTAGCATTCATTTTTTAACATTTCATTCTTATTAACCCATTCATGCCCACCAACCCATTTTTGTGATGGTTGGCATTAATGGATTACAGGCAGAAACCTATATCACATATTTATTTTATAAACTCTTATGCTAGATTTTTTTTTATAAAACTTTCATAAATGCACAATATCAGTGGGCATTTAATTTATAAAACTTTCATAAATACACAATTTTTAAAAAAATCTCTGATCAATACCCAATTTCTTTCTATGAACCTCTAATTAATATGATTTTTTATAAATATTTAATTTATATATATATATATATATATATAAATTTATCGCTATACTCGTTTCGAAAAACCCTCCGAGTATATACGCGGAAGGAAAAAATGGTAATAAGAAAAGAAAGAGCTAAGCACTTGAACATCAGTCAAAGTACGTAGTCCAAAGAAAAAAAACCTGAGATGAGTAACCTAAAACAATAAAGTGCTCAATACACAAGCAGAGCAAACAAAGAAAGTAATTAACCTAAAGAGCCAATGAACCTACCAAGGTTTCACCTAACCGGATCTCCAGGGAAGGTTGACCAACATTCCCTGAAGATCCAATTAGGTGAAACCTTGGTAGGTTCGTTGGCTCTTTAGGTTAGTTACTTTATATATATTGTAAATCTCTCATAATAACTAGGTTTTTTCATAAATCTCTAATTAATACTAGATTTTAAGATGGCCATTAATGCATTAAAATACAGAATTTTTATCATTGTGTTGTTCCTTTATTTTTCATGAGAGTCTACACACATACATAAATATATATCCAAATGAAGAGAACCAACAGATTTAGAATTCAGAGTTCTCTGGCATTTACTTTTTAAAAAAAGTGCTCAATACAACATAGATCGTAAAGTGTAATATTATTAAATTTAGTAAAGTTTTGTAATTTGCTTGAAGCATTGCGTAAAATAGTTGTATGGGTTATGTCTTGAAGGCTGTCACAATGTGTTTAATGAAATAAAGGAAGGTAAGGAAGTGTTTGTATGACCTATTTATTACATCAATATTTCGAGACTAAAATCTCATCTTCAGAATGGCAGAGAAACCCTTAAACTGTCCGAACTTCATCGTGGTCCCTCTATTAATGGCTGGCTTTGTCCACTGCTGCTGTACATGTGTGTGCGCGCGTATTCTAGCTGCTGTTGTTTTTTATTTAAAATTAATTTACAATTCAACATGGAAATTTCTGTGTTTCGAGATTCAATGCTTTTATCTTGTCATCAGGCAATGTTTAATAACCTTGGTAAAAATGATTTACATTTGAATACCGAAAACAATGTTTGCTTATTAAAGAATTAATATGGAAGGAGAAGATAGAAAATTTAGATCAAATGGGTGTGTTTAATTTAACTAATCAGAATGAAGGCAAACTTTGAAAATTTCAAATATAGGTTAAATGTTAGGGGTATTCATACATGTCTAAAGAAAAAAGTCATTTTTATGGCTAGACTGTTTACTTCTGGCAAGACATATACATTTTAGTTACGAAGAAATACTCTTAGAGTTATATGTATTTGTTTTTTTAAAAAACAAAAAAGAATATGTGATGAAAAAATAACTGAAGGGAAAACTTTGATATTACAATGGGAGCACTGAACTCTGCCAAGTCTTCAAATCTTGTTTGATTATTTATTATATATAATATTATGGCCCATAATGATATAAATACAGAAGATATTGGATTATACAGGGATGATGGCCTTATGGTTGTGAGGAATTCCACAAATTTTAAAATTGATAAGATTAGAAAGTTAATATATAGAGAGTTTAAAAACCTAAATTTAAAAGTTACTATTAATACAACTATATAAGAAGTAAATTTCCTTGGTACTACTTTAGATTTAGTAAATAATATATACCAACCATATAAAAAAGACAAATACATATATCCACCCACAATCTAACCATCCTCCATCCATTATAAAGGATGTACCCTCATCCAGAGAATATAGAATTTGTAAAAATTCTACAAATGAAGATGTATTTAATAAACACAATAATTTTTATAATAATGCTTTAAAAAAATAATAGATATAAATACCTTAATATTAAAAATGTAAAAGAGAAATTATATATATATATATATATATATATATATATATATATATATATAGCCTCTTTTGCCAGCAATAAAACTTTGGGAGAAATCACCAAGTTCATAGAGAGAATATCTTTTTTTTTCATAGACATGTAAAGTAGACTAACATTCAGTGTATAAAAACAGAAAATATCAATGACTATGATTGAATGCATTAGATGTGTGTCAAAGTTCTCACCACTTAATTTTTTTTTAAATAAACATTAAATATGTCCCACTTTCCTCCCCCCACAAGTAATGCATCTAATTTGATTGATTTGTTTTCATTAATAATTCCTTTTCTCCAAATGCATTTCTATAATAAAATCATGAGCAACACATTCATTTTATATATAATAGCCCTGTCCTATCAGTAACTTAGATAAATAATGGAAAATCGATAACTATTTTGTTTATCAAGTATTATGTTATCTAAGTAATTAGAGTAGTGTTGAAAAAAATGGATGGTTATAAATAGATAAATTCTATAATATAAGCTAAAAATACATATTTGAATATTTGTTTCTCTGAAAAGTTTTTGAATATTTTGATTATCTTTCTTATGTTTATTTTCATGGTCTTAAAAGAAAATTTCTGCTTTTTTATTAAAAACAGACAATTTAATTAGATACAGAAATTTACTTTTATTAAAAAATATTGAAATATAAAAGAAGTATGCATTTATTATGGAAATATTATAAAATAACATTTTCAGGTTAAAATTATAATTATGATATGTTTGGAAAATCTCAGTAGCGCCAATTATATGAAGAACAGAAGAATACCATGTACCAAACCACTCTAAATAAGGTGTTCTTAAAAACTCAAATTAATAAACATTAATTCAAAGCATTCTTATTGTATCTTATATGTACCTATATTTTAATGAAAAAAAATTGTGAATGAGACTAAAATTTGAGGTGCAAAAGACGTAATTTATATACAATTAGCACAAATCTTTTAATGCACATATTAGCTGCGCTAATCAAGGGATTGCTCTGTGTGTGTATCTCTCTCTTTCTCTCTCTACACACACACACACACACACACACACACACACACACACACACACACAGATTATATGGGCACATGGTTGAGTGGTTAGGACATTCACTTTCTGACCATGACACCTGGGTTTGAGTCCCGCCATGGTCGATGTCAGGAAAGTGATTTCTTGATATTGTTGGTCTAAAGGAGGTGATCCCAGCATGTGGCACCTTTAAAAAGTGCCTGAAAACCATACCACGGATTGACCCAAGCTTTGTGAGTGAATTTTAGTAAACTGTTTCCTTTGAGAAGCTGTCAATAGTTGTGCTAGTTTGAAGTCACAAGTCATTGTGACCGGGTTTGCGCATTCTTGACTTGTTCAGACTGGATAATGCATTCTCTTCCAGAAACTGTAACTAAGGTCTGCTCAGCATAGTTGCAGTATAAACCACACATGAGCTCTGAGCAAGCATCTGCAATAGGGATTAGCTAGCCACTCTGGTAGACGGGTCTCCTTGAATACAAGTGGCCAGCTATTATTATTATATATATATATATATATATATATACGTACATACATATGTTTCATTGAATAATATAGACCTATTTACGGCTATGTATTTTAATAATAATCTTTTCTAGTTCTCTAATCAGTTTCTTGGTAAGATGAAATTCATCAAGGAAGGCACCGTAGTATTTTCTTACCCAAGTATTTTTAATCTCCTCTAAGATCATCCTCAGTGGGTGAATTACAAAGACAATCTTATTGTAACTGTGATTGTAGGGATGGTGATTTTTAAAAACATGCATGAACATTATTACTATTTACTACCAAGACTACCTCGGTAATGTTTATTAACAAGATTATAAAATATTTGAACCAAGTACAGTGCGTAGTGGTCCAGTGGATATCGACTTGGAACGAGAAATCGGGGAGCCGAGTTCAAATTCCAGTTGAATTCATTGCATTCACTTACTCGAAAATACCCTTGGGAAAGGTATTAATCCGTCTCTTCCTTCCAGTTATGGGTTAAATAACAGGACAGATTGGGTTCTATAGCCTTGGCTGGCAACCAGTCTACCGCAGAAAGCAATGGCAACCTACTGCAGGATAATCTTCTGCCCAGTCAGTCATGTCTCTTTCGAGACATGATCGCCCAAGCGTGTTTCATGTATGACACTTAACTGACTGACAGTGCAGTATTTATTATTTATCATTTTATAAAAAGATACATTTGAAAAGCAATTTTTTCATTCAGAAAATTCTAAAGATTTTCAAAATATGTTAATCGACTACAATGCAATATTTATCATTTACCATTTTATAAATAAATAAATATGAAATTTTTTTTTATTGGTAATTTTATAAAGATATACACGAGCTATAGAACAAGAAAATTTAATGTTATTTACCTTATTGGGACTCTTGCCCTGTCCTTATCTTTGCTGCCATGTTTACAATGTTTCAACTGTTGTACACTTCAGCCTTCTTCAGGTGCCAGGAATTTCAAACCAAACCCTCTATGATCACTGGGGTATATCATTTTCATTCCATGTGTTAAGCACTTCTGGTAGCCATGAGTTATCTCTCTTTAACTTAACTCTCTAAATTATTTGTTCACCACTGCTGTAGCCTGGTATTGAACTCTAAGCTCTTTGGGTCAAGTCACTGGAACTAACCAAGGTCTATATCCAGTGGTATATAGACAAATACTGAATCAAATTTAAAGACATTGTTCTGGACATTACACATCTTCTCGGATGATTTGTTTAAATTTTCCAATTTTTTTCATAATTTTGATCTAGGATCAAGGATGCCTTATCAAGAGAAATCCAAAACTTGAAACACCAGCAATTCTAGAATACTCCCACTTTTTAAGAAGTTTTTTAAATCATTACTAATTTTTCTAAATATTGTTGGCCAATTGCTGACTGATGAAGAAATCTTAAATGAAGGGCAGATTTGGCAAAGATGAATCATTCTTTGGAATGGTTGGCAAAACAGCAGATTGTCAATCAATTCAAATTTTATAAAATGGTAAATAATAAAAATTTCGTTTTAGTGGATTCAAATATTTTTATAGTTTAATAAATTTTGATAAATTTATGAAATTAAATATTTTTTTTGTAAATTCTCAAAATCAGAGAAAATGTATAAATTTACTTTCCTGTTAGGTCTTCACTAACATTCTAATAATCACTTTTTAAAGCAAACATTGCCGAGAGAGTGATAGTAGCATAAAATAATAGTGGTGTCAAAGGAAAAACCACCCTTATTTTTATTTTTTGTGCACATGATGATTAAGCTTTGCCAAGATCATGTTCATGTAAAAAAAATTATTTCTTAAATAGTAAACAAGCGATTTAATTATGAATAAATATCAAATCTTTGTATTTCTTTTGTTCATTTTTGCAGATGTCCATTGGGAGAAAATCTTACAGAAAGAATCATTAACACAAAAATGAAGCTCACAAGGCTGAAACTGTTATAAAAGAAAGCGAAGAAACTTGTCTAAGACTGTGATATTTTGATTGAGTAAAAATTAAAGAATTTTTTTTTAAATTTGAGACACAGACCATCTTAACCACTAGAAACCAGCTAACATGACATCTGAGAGAAATTTGTCCTGCAAATGATAAAGACATCTTTCTTCCCAAGAGTGAACAATGTTTCAAGAACAAAAACGAGCTACTTAATAACTTTAGTGTCAAGTGAATCTACTATTTTTCAAGAAATCCAATCAAAAAAAAAAAAAAAATACCTGGTTCTAAAGGCTTAATAGTGTTAAATAAAATTTAAAAAATATGGTTACTTTAATAAAAGCTATTGTCACCATATCTCAATCAGTGCATGAGGAGCTTATCATTTTATTAGTAGTCATATTTACTGAGCCAGGTACTAGCTAAAGAGCACCAACTACTTTGCAATTTACTCATCAGTCAGTTAATTGCTATACATGCTTAAACGATCATGTCTCTTTCGATTCATGACTGACAAGACAGAATATTTTTCTCACAGTAGTTTGCCATTTCTTTCTGTGGTATACTGCTTGCCAACTAAGACTATAGGACCAAGTCTGTCCTGCTATTCAACCCGTAGCTGGGAGAAGATATGGATTCATACCTTTCCCAAGGGTATTTTTTGTAAGCAACAAACTTACCTGGAATTTGAACTTGGATCTTTGATTTTTTTGTTTAAAATTGATATCCATTACACCACAACTCTGGGGGGAAAATGTGGATCCTGAAAGAAACACAAACTGTTTCAGTTGAAGTTTGAAATCAGATTCCTTTTTTCTGTGAATCATCAAGCCTTCAAAACCTCCCATAACTTTTTACCTTCTCATAAATCCTTATTTCTAAAGAACCATCTCATGGGAATTTATTTTTATCATAATGTATTGACTGATATATTCTTTGGTCTAGCCTGAGTGGATGTAACATAACATTAAAAATTAGAATCTCTTATTTGAAATGAAAAACTGAAATTAAAAGAAAAAAAAAACACAAACAACAAATTTGTAAAATCAAACATTTTCCCTGTACAATAAAGACAATAAAAAAATAATGAGACTGGTTGCAAAAAATCAATGTATAATAGTAAGAAAGGTTAGTGTATGTATTTCTTTTATGGGCTGTGCACAACCACAGCTCTTCACAACTTGTTTACTTATCTGTGACCCCCTCCCCCACCACTCTTATTTTTGCTTTTCCTCTTGAAGAAGGGTATCATCTAGAAGATGTGCCTTTTGTTGCTCTAAGTAAATTTTGACCCTTTACTATTCCTCTTTTTCCCTGTTCTGCCATCTATTCACACAAACATGTAACATAGTTTAGTTGTTTACCTTTGCTCCTCTTGCCTTCAGTATGTCCTCTGGCTGTTCTAGTGGCCAAAATATAAGAAAAACAACAAAGATGAGGAAAAAAAATAGACACAATGTATAATACAGGGTTCCCACAGATCTGTTGAAAAAAAGAAAAAATTTCCAGGACTATGTCAAGTTTATTGGATTGAAACTGACATGCAAAGTGAATAATCATCAACAGAAACTTTGTGATGTTTGACAGATGAGATTTTTTTTTTTTAATCATATCACCCCGAGCAAGGCGGTAATGCCTTTGATGTGCAGGGGGCTACATAAAAGTGAAAAGATTGGAAAAAAGAAAACCGTAGACCACATCCTAAACAGGAAACAAGGGATGAGCCTCTACACCTGTTATATTCAAAGAAAAGCTACATCTGGTTCCAATAATTCATATCACATGGATCAGTTGAAAACTGTGAAGAAATCCAAGTGTTGAAGACTAAAACACTACTGAATGCAGACCCGGTTAGGCATTTTATGTAGCATTCTGCAGTTTGAAGTTCTACACATGAAAATTTTGAATTACGTACTTTAATTCTTACTTATACACATTTCAACTATCTAGACTATGCATGGTTTGTGAATGTCAAAAATTCTTGATTGCTGCACATTTCCTATGAAGTTAAGAATGGTGTTAATGAACAGAATTACGACCAAATTTTTACCAGAAGATGACACATTTTAGCTACTCCTACTACCCATGGCTTTTGTTGCAGATGGCACAGAACACAATGATGTTAACATTTTTTTCAGTTCATCTAGTTTAGCATTCAGCTTTTCTTCCAATTTTGATATTTCTATGGACTTGAAATAGATAGATCTTGAGTTCAGCCTTCTAAGAGGATATGTAAGGGGAAACTTTGCAAGAAGTTTCTCAATGATGGTGATGAACATTACATGCAGGTCGCTATAGCGAAGTAAAAAAGATCCATTGTCAAAAACAGAATGACGACTGTCACAGATCCTAAACAAGAACAAAGATCACTTCCAGCCTAAGACATACAGGCAGTTGTTTCAATATTACAGCAAGCTACCTCACATATACGGTCTCCAAGATTCACAAAGAGGATAATCTGCTCAGACCAATTGTTAGCTGCCAAGACTCTGTGTGCCACACTCTGAGTCACTTCCTTGTGAATATAACTGACCCATTAATAGAAAAGTCACCATCATATGTCCTTAACTCCATTCACTTTTTGAAACTAATCAAAGATGCTCTCATCCAATCTAAACAGATGTTGAGCCTAGAGGTGGTGAGTTTATTCACCAAGGTACTCATAATGGAGGCACTATTAGCAGTCATCCCTAGAAGAACGTACCAGTATACTAATAGATAACCTGATGGAGATGCTGATTTTCTGTACAAATAACACACTTCAGAATGGGATCAGACATATATCAGAAAGATGAAGCTTTCACAGTGGGCTTTCCATTATCACCAGCAATGGCTAACATATGCATGGAATACATTGAAGAAATGTAATTAGAATCCACACCACCAAAGGCGCCTTCATACTCTGACCACACGAGAATGAGCTAACACGATACTTTGTCAACTCAATAAGATCATTGATACAGTTCACAATGGAAAAAAAAACCAACAAACTAGCATTCCTGCAGGCACTAATATCTCAAACAGAGAATGGGTAAAAGATATCCATATATCACAAGCCAACATTCACCAAACAATACCTCAATTTCAACTCACACCACCCACACAATGCAAAGAAAGGGATCATCCACTGCTTGCAACATTGAGCAAAAACCACGACCCAAATACATATGAACAAGAAATAGTCAGTATAAGCAGTACCCTAAAATGTAACAACTAACCGGGATACTTAACAGCAGCTCCAACAAACGCAGATGGGAGGGTGCAAGTGGATAAACAACACTCAGAAAACAGCCTCAGTCTGCCTACGCTATGTGAAGGGATCATTGGAAAAAATACAAAGGATCTGGGGTCTAATATAACATCAGGACAAACTTCAAAAGTGGTTCTATACTTCACAGCTACCCCTTCTAGGTAAGACCTGCAATAGAGGAGAACATGACTAAAGACTGCATGTACACCATTCCATGCAGCTGTGGTAAGATCTACAAAGGAGAAATGGGCCGCCCCCTTAAGATAAGGCTGCAAGAACATTGCAAGGCCGTAATACGAGAGCAAATAGAAAAATCAGGCGTAGCTGACCACATATGAAGGGAAAAAGGAGATTCATACTGTGGAATGAAATTGAAATAATAGATAGATAAAACCACTGGAAATTATGAAAACTTAAGGAAGTGCTCAATATTGGGTTAGAGAAGAGTTTGTCACTTCAACTGAGCAGGTTCATGCTGACTTCACAATTTCGTAAAGACACATGATGATGTCAATCATCAGAGTTGGTTTGCAAACCAGCCCTGGTGAATGAGAACATCATAAGTTTGTGCTTATATATATATATATATATATATATATATATATACACACACACATATATAAATTTTTATATATCAAGAACAATTTTGAAAGAAAGATTAATAGCAAAGTAAAAAATTTTCATATTATGCATTTCATCCTTTTGGACTTCATCGAACTATGTTTGTTTACATTGATATGACTACACATGGGCATGAACAAAAGAGATGAGAATCTTAAATTTAGAAAAAGTAATTAGTTTTTTTTTTAATGTCTTTTGAGTCTATAATCTGGGCTATTTTATTTACATTCTTTTTGTTTCCATCATCTTTGTTATCAAACATTCCACGTTAGGATAACAGAAGATCTACCAAGAATAGTAAAACATTTTTAGAACCTAGACACAAATTTATTAAGGGTGAAGTAGCAATTAAAGCACTTCCTAAAAATTTTCGTCTGAGAGAATAGTTTTATTTTTTAATTAGAGCAGCATTTTTTATTTCAAAATTGTGATCATCTCATCATGATGAGCAACAAATACATTTAATGAGTCGTTTTTAATATGTGTGTGTAATATTTTAGTTGCCAACACATATAGATTTTTCTCTGGCACAGTTAGTCTAGTCTTCAGAGATGATTCCGAGTAGCAAAGTAGAAAACTTTCTGTTAAGTCAGAAAAAATAACATTCTGAAATAATTGGGGACAAAAGATGTCTTCTTAAAACTCTTCAAATGTCTTCATAATTTCAGCTGTGGAAAATTTCTTTATGATTATTTATTAAATATTTAAAAAAGAAAATCCAGTTTAAGACATGATGACAAGCGAGGTATTAATAAAAGTAGTCACATATTCACTCCCCAAATAAAAAACAAAACAAAAACAAACTTAATTTTTACAAATTTGTAATTTTTTTCCCCCAAAAACAAACAGGGATCTACATCTTTAACAAACAGAATGAACATGAATTCATGAAGGTTGAAATTTGCACTCCCAAAAATGAAGAGCAAATTTCCAATTTGATTCAGGTCACTTTATACTTGCTTTTCTTCAATAACTCATCTTAAATTTTTCAAAGATCTAGAAGTTATTTTTTTCTCTTCTCTGGAAGAACAATAGACACTGTCTGCTGCTAGTATCCAGTATCCATTATTTTGGTATACCTTGCAAAGTAAGGACTAAAGATCGGGAACCTGGAAAAAAAGAAATGATTAAATTTTATCAAGAATAAATGAAGAATTAAGACGTCATTAAATTCATTTTTTTCTTCAGTCCTATAAGAGTGTCTAAGCATTTTTGAGAGGGTACATTCATTCAACCATGTTTCTGAACTGAACAAGGCATAAACTTGAAAAAATACTTGGCTTGCTCTTGTTAATGAAGATGATTTCAGATATGCAAAAAGTGTAAGGAATGTGATCAAAAATTGAAAAACTGCTCTAGAATAATTTTAAAGCTATATCAATAAAGGTAAACTATGGAAGTTGCTCATGGATGTAATTTAATGTCTAATAAATAAAAGAGAGTGAATGTTGCTCATGTGGTCTTTATTCATAGTCTTTTTTAAATATATATTTTATTTATATCTGAATTTTTGCACACACACACACACTTATTAAGTTGTAAAATGGACTTGAAATTGCTTTATTCTTTGAACTCCAACATCTCGAATGCCTTAGTAAAAATCTCACTATGAGGCTCTATTTTTGCTGTATTATGGTAATAAACACTGCAAAAAGAAATTGAATGATAATAATATAGATTTTAAAAAAGGCATCTAAACATGCCAAAATTATTATTATTTATGTGTTATTTATCAAAACAAACATCTAGATATTCAAGATCTGTCCAGGATTTGCGTCAGTTATTTAATATAAATTTAAAAATTAGATTACTAGACTACCTAGGGCAATAGTACTTTCTTTAAGTCCTCTTGGGACTTCATATAGTGACTCTTCCACTTATTAAAAATAGCTCATAATTTTCACTTTCAGGATCACTATTAGCTGCCTCCCTAATTTCATTCTTGTGTAGCCCTGTTGCTGCATGATTCACTGAATGCCACTCTTACTTTTTCATCCATTTTCCTTGGTCCGTCTTTGGTGAGCCCATTGTGCATCAATCTTGCATCCCCATGTTATGTTTCAGTATCCACAGGTATCTGTGAAGAACTGTTGAAGATCAGGATTAACTCCTCTCTGTCCTGGCTATGCTTGTGAAAAACTGAAGTCATTGGTGTTGCTGGTAAACTTAATTTCAACAGCACTCATTAACAAGTGTAAAAATAACTTTTATTTATGCTCCTATGATTAAGATCATGAATACATAAACAAAAAAAATATTGAAAAAGTTTCCTCATATAAGAAATTCTTGAGCTGGGAGGAAGAGGTTGACTGACAGTTGCAGTTATGGCTAAGAAGTCCAGAGTTGTTCAACTATTTAACTGAAGGCAGTTGATTGCGGGAGTTCAAAAACAGCAGCAGAGAGAGCAGGTCTTTAGCTGATTGAGGCACTAGAATTATCCGGTAGAGAGAGTGTTGGTCTACTAGCAGTGAGACCAGTTTGACTTTTTTTCTGCTCTTTCAGCAACAGCTTTTATGGGGGTGCAAACCCTAATTGCACTGCTTTGATTGGATAGCCAATAATAATGCTTAACTGATGGTCTTGTGTCATACACAATGAAGAGGAAGAAGGAAAGCCCCCAAGAACCCAGTATGATTGATGGTCCAATCAAAATAATAGCCCTGCATCATAAGTATTGGAAGTGGATATGAGAAGCTCCATCCCAGAGTCTCTCTCATTAGTGGGTTGATCAAAAGAGTAGCCTTTTATCGCTCATATCTACTTTCAATTGAAGATTCTCAATGTTCTGGAAACTCACCCACATTTGACTTGATTATTATGGATGTCATTGTCACCTCCATCTGACAGTATGTCATATCAGTTAGTTAAGTGCCATATATGATACATGCTTGGGTGATTATTTCTCTTCCGAGACATGACTGACTGGGCAGAAGATTATCCTGCAGTAGGTTGCCATTACTTTCTGCAGTAGACTAGTTGCCAGCCAAGGCTATGGAACCCAATCTATTCTGTTATTTAACCCATAACTAGAAAGATGGATTAATACCTTTCTCAAGGGTATTTGCGCGTAAGTGAATGCAGAGAATTCAACGGGAATTTGAACTCAGCTTCCTGATTTCTCGTTACAATTTTACTTCTCACACTATACTCCATCGGTGACACAAACCAGAAAATTCATGGTATTGCATTGTTTTGAAATAAAAATAAGATTGCCAGTCAACCTTTAACACCAGTCATGATGTCATATATGATCTGAAATCTCAATAACTTTAGCTTTGGTAAAGCCAGAAGATTCAGGGAGCCAAATCCTCTGCATGAGACATCATAATGAATCTGATGATCACATAGTATACAAGTTCATTCAGTCCACACTCCACTCTGGTTTTTTGAACATGAGTAAAGGTTTATCCATTTTTTTTTTCCTACTCAGGATTGGGTTTCTGGTTCTTTCTAAAGTTGTCTCATTCTCTTTCACACCCAGTAGCCCCTTGCATCCTAGTAGTATTATTGCCTTGCTTAGGATAAATTGATTAAAAAGAAACATCTCACTGCCAATTTAATAACCCTATAGAAAAGTGTACATGCATGAGCAGTAAGGTCTCCTCAAATTACATCAAGGCTACATGAAAATGGCTGGATAATTTCTAAAGACTTGATAAACATTTTGAAATTTATAATATTCTGGATTATTTGAGGACATGAAGAATATCCATAATTATGAAAACATAAAATATTATTTCCCACCTCTTGTCATCCTAACTGAATAAACTATTTCATGATATTAAAAAATAATGATGCAATTCAAAATGGCCATACTCACTGGCATGATTGCGATGTTCAAAAAGCCATAAACCCTGCCATGTTCCAAGATTAAGTTTGCCTTCTGTGACAGGAATGGACAGGTTGCTTCCTATAAATGCTGCCTTGATATGAGCTGGCTGGAAGAAAATAAATGATAAATCCAGATCCAATGTAACCAGAGCTAATGATAGTTAAAGACTTGTGTGTCTTTAATTGATTTATCAGTAGAAGCCGAAATGGAGAAATAAGTTGTATTTACATGTGTGTCAGAGATAAATTAATAAACCTAAATACAAAATCTAACAGTCACATTGTGAACAAATGATCATTTCATGAAATTCCACAGGTATTTTCATGGCAACTTATATTGAAAGTTAGCAGAAATAATTCTCAAGAGAGCAAAGTTTTAAAATGCTTTTTAAAAATACATTGTAAATTATTTATAAATATTAGTATCAAGTAAAAAAAAGAAAAGGGGCTAATGCAAATCTGATTAAATTTTAATAATTTGAAATTTAATGTTTTATATTTTTAATTTTTTAAAGCATTAATTTTTTCATTAAATAGTAAAATCCTCATTTTTTTATTAATTGAATAATAGACTATTATTAATTTTTTTACTAGTATTTCTTTCATTTTAATTGTTCTATTTACACTCGTAGCAATATTATCTTGAATATTTATTAGATGAAACATTTCCAACCATTATTAATTTTTGACTAGTATTCTTTTCATCTCCATTTTACTTGCTTTATTTGCACTAGTTTCTGCATGTGGACCTGATAGTATTCCTGTAGTAGTCCTTAAGAAATGTGCTCCTAAAATGGCTTCTGTTCTCTATAAACTCTCGCTGCTTCTTATGTCTCTGCTTGTTAGAAATCCTCATTTCAGTCTTTAAGAATTCTGGTGAAACCTCTGACCATTCTAATTATCAGCCTATTAGTCTTCTACCTCATTTTGCCTAACTACTAGAGACCCTAATATATATATATATATATATATGATCTTCATACAAGTTTGATTAAAAATAACTAACAATGTCTCCCTGTCTAATTTTTTAACTGTAGTTTTACAGTTTTTGAATTGTTTCTTGGGATAAATATTGTAGATACACTATCAAAAGTATATGTTGTGATCCCAATACACAAGACTTTATTTGAAAATTGTTAAAATACAATAAAAAATTGAACAGACAGTCCTTGTCAGTTATTTTTAATCAAACCAGTTTAGCTAAATATATACACACAACTGGTAATACAAAAGAAGGCAGAAAACAACCACTCCTAAGGTATAAACAATAAAAAAGTGCTTAATACAACTTTCAACAATGAAAATGTAGAGCAAAATATATTTAACGAAAGGCAAATATGCTTGCCCACCTTGCTATTCGGGTTTCAATCACAAGGTTTCTTCAGGCAAATAGAGGAAAAACCAAGCTAAATGCCGACTCTAATTATACAAGAACTCCAGAAGTAGGAAGATAGTAGTAAGAAGGCAGAAATGTACCTCACCTCTTACACACATAAACTCCCACTCTAAAAAAAATTATTAATAAAGCTCATCCAGGTTCATAAGTACCAAAGAGATCATTCTTTAAATGCTTGCATTTTGCCATAATTTCCATCCTTTTATTCAGCAAGATGCCTCTATCCATAAACAAAGCAATAGCCAACTTTTCCTCCTGGCACAGCCTGCAACAGTTGCCACAATTCCTGCCAGCTTTAACTCTCTTCAATATTTTCCACCTCACACATGAGCTTCTGCCATACCTCTCTTTGAATCTCCATACACAATTTGCAAGCTTAGTGTCACTCCTATAACTCTTTAATCTGAAGGATGAAGCATGATTATAAAACCTTTTCTAAAATGGTCTCTCAGTACAACCAATGTATACTCTTTTGATATTACTATTCTCATCACAGACCTAAGAAGTTGAAACAATTTTTTCCGCACAACACTCTGCATTCAAAAGACAGTTGTTCTTGTTCCAGCAGTTACATTTTTCTTTTCTTCTCTTTTGCCTATTTCTGTTGCCATAATTTTAGCATTATAGCACTTAATGATACTCTCCAAATTGCCGTTGTAACTATAACTTAGTTTCACAGTGTTTCTATTGAACACCTTGGCCAATGTAGAGTTTTTACGTAAATGCTTATCTAAAATTCTAAAAAATATTTAGTCAGTTCCCTTATATTGAAATATTTGTTTCACAAAAATACACTATAGCTCTAAGGAATGAACTTAAAAATATAAAATAATTACAGAGTGTATTTGCACTTATTCTTCTCAATGCTAATTTTCAAATGCTTATTTTATGCCCATATAAATAGTTTTTACATGTCACATGATCTCAGCAGCACGATACTTCTAATTACTTCAAGATGAGGTTAACTGTGTTTGCTCACTGGTGATCCATGTTCAAAACCAAGTGTCGGCAACAACATTTTATTTCAATATAACTATATATATATATATATATATATATATATATATATCCTAAACATATACTGTTAAATATAAGAGACAATGAATGTCTGTTATGTTTAATCATGAGCCGTTCTAAACGTCATATTTTGACTTTAATTTCAGTTGAAAATAAGGATAAAAATTCTCCAACATTTGGATAATTTTTTATTAAGTTGGTTCTAAGCTTTCAGCTCAGATGAGCCATCTTCAGAGAGGTTATTAAGACGGTAGCACAGTAACATCCACCATCAGTGACAATTTTATTTTGTGTTGACATAAAACTCTGCTAGGCAACAGCAATAGTTAAAATAACTATATATATATATATATATATATATATATATATATTAGGAGAAAAAGAGAGATTCAAAGTGATCCTACAAAAAACAATACAATAATGCCAGCAATAAAAATAGAAGAATATTTAAGTAATTTCTAAAAATTCATTTCAATTCAATTAAAAAGTAGGATACAATGAATGGTCAGTGGTCAGGAATTAAGATAAGCATTACATACAGAAGGAAATTGGTATAATGTAAATTAATTACTAGTTATTTTACTACTGAAATGCTTTTATTTAAAATATTAAACATGAATTGTCACTTGATTTTTATGTTGTGCATTGAAAATTAGGAAAAAGTGATATTTATTTGCTAGGAATCAATGCAAGCATAGATCAGCACTATTATAAGTATAATGTAAATGTATTATTAATAATTTTACTATAAAAATGTGAGAATCGGTAAGAAATGGTTATTGATCAGAAATTAATACAAATGTTACTGCTAAAATAAGACTATTACATGGATAATGTAAATGCATTTTTAATGATTTTACAGTAAGAATGAATTGAAAAAAGGATTGCCAGTAGTCAGGATATAAGGCAAGTGTTATTGACATTAAAAACCAATGAAAATGGATAATCATTTGTAGAAAATCTAGTCCAGTGTAATTGACAAAAGAAAACTGTTAGATGTATCAGCAATAATAATTAATATTTATTCTTTACATAATTTTAATAAATATAAATGTCAAAATTAATTACCATGTCATCAGGACCTTCACAGGAGTGACGAAAAGGTGTACTCTGTCAATTAAGAAATAAAAAAATAAGGAAATATTAAGATGTAAACAAGTACAGGGTGCAGCAGAAATACCTCCTACATGATGGTAAGACATTAGTGACAATGGTGCCTTCATCTTGCTTATGTCTTATCCAATAGGAGCATTCCAAATTTTTTTGTTCTCAATTGGAGTAGACAGACTTAACTATCGCCCGGTTTACACGCCACCCACGTCTTTTAAACAGGTGAAGAGGCTCATCCCTTGTTTCCTGTTTAGGATGTGGTTCTTGGTTTTCTCTTTTTCCTATCATTCTACTCTTAAGTAGCCCCATGCGTGTCAGTGGCATCACCGCCTTGCTTGGGGTGATATGATTAAGAAAAAAAAAACAAAAAAACTGGTTCTATAAAGGCAGATAATCTTTAGGAACCTATTCTTTTTTTTTTCAACTTGAGAATGGAAACAAATCCCTTTATAGTATCAAAAAGAATTAAACCATTTTGCGATGATTTAATAGGAAGCATTTATTTATTATTTCCAGATTTAAATTTTGTTCTCATCATATTTCTGTTAAGACATATGATGCTTTTTGACTCTAATGTTATCAACTGTGTTATGGTTTCATAGTCACGTTTGAACAGAATTACTGCAGTTCCAAAGATTCCAGAGAAGACCTATCAAATTTGTGTCTAGAAGATTTGCCACATTTTTTTACGTCAAGGCAATTTTTTTTGTCAAAATAAATTATGTTCATCACAGAAAACCTTCTTTCAGCTTCTGCAGAACTTACAGGAACAGTATTAATGATATTTTAGCTATTATTGGTTATTAATATATAAGATTGTTTTTGGATAAACCAACAACCAGTTTGCTAAGTTTTATAATTTTAAGAATTGATTTATGCAAATGAGTAGGATGCATTTACTTTTTTTTAATTTTTAATCATATCACCCCGAGCAAGGCGGTAATGCCACTGATGTGCAGAGGGCTAAGTAAGAGTGAAAAGATTAGAAGAGAGAAAGCCGGAAACCACATCCTAAACAGGGAACAAGGGATGAGCCTCTTCACCTGTTCAATAGATGTGGGTGGAGTGTGAACCGGGCACTAGTTTAGTCTATCTACTCCAATTGAAAAAAAGAAAGAAAAGTGAAAAGATTGGAAAAGAGAAAGCCGGAAACCACATCCTAAACAGGGAACAAGGGATGAGCCTCTACACCTGTTCAATAGACATGGGTGGAGTGTGAACCGGGCGATAATTTAGTCTATCTACTCCAATTGAAAAAAAAAAAGTGAATAGATTGGAAAACTGTTACCATTATGTGATAGATATTTCTTGGAGCTATATATGGGAGGTATTTCTGTTGCACCCTGGTGTAAATGCAATATTTTTGCCAATCAATAGCTAATTGTTCAAGTGAAACATTAAAATAAATTAGCAAATCAGGAATCTATTGCAATAAAAAATGAACAAAGACTTCTTTTTTTATGATTAGTGTTCTGATAGGACTCATATCAAAGGTTGAGAAACTGCAGGGGACATTATCCAAAATCTGTTATGTTGAAGTTTTTCTTTTATCTTGTAAAATTTGTTTTCTTTAGTCTTTTTTTCTTTATTACATTTTTGCCAACATATTAGATAACCAACTGACCAACCAACAGAGACAATGGTTAATTAGATATTCTGGTTGGTCATTACTACTAAATACTGAGTTCTTTCCTTCCAACATCCATTACAAAACTGAATAAATATAAGGAAAAGGATTTCCGGTTAACTTTCAAATTGCCTGAAGAGGTACTGCTACCCCAGTGCCGAAACGATCGCGCCATTGTAGCGAGTATATGTAGAGAAATTATGTACATGTTCTAAAATATAATTTATAATATATATATATATATATATATATATATATATAGATAAAAAATTTGCAGTATGCTCTTGTTAGTCGACTCATGTAACTAATAATATCTGCTCCGATAAATTCCGTAATGTTGTCTTCAGTTGAGTTTGTTTAAATTCAGATACAATCTGAACAGATATTAATTGTTCGATGAAAATCAAGAGAATACTTATAAAAAGGTGAAATTGAACTTTGTCTTCCATGAAAGCTTCCGTGTGCTGATTGATAAAGACATGTCTGGTCTAAAGATGGCATCTCTCCAGTGCGGGAGTTTGCAGGTTGGATTCCTGCCAGAAGACAGATATTTTCCAAACAATTTCTCAAACAATTAAAGCCAGTGGAAACTATAACGTACTGTTTAACTGTATACATGTATATATAAAAAATAAAAACAAACTTTCCATTCAAATAGAAGTATCCATTAAAAAATAATAATGTTAAATAAGAATTCATATATATATATATATATATATATATATATATATATATATATGTTACGGAAATCAACAAATTTTAACGAAACTTGGTTTTTTAAGCAACCGACAATTTAATAAAAAAAAATAATGTTCAAACAATTCATTTAAAATTGTCAGTTGCTTAAAAAACCAAGTTTCTTTAAAATTCATTGATTTACGTAACATGTTTACATTTGTTGATATTACAATACATTTCAGAGCAGATATGTTTGTTTACGGTGAAAATTGTGTTATATAGGCTTGATAAGAACCTCATTTAGACTGGAGGCTATTCGTGGTCGAGAGGTCTAAGACATTACCAGATCAAATGGTAGCTTCCCCTATATAGATAGGGGTCGCAGGTTCGAATCCTGCCAAATGGCACACATTTTCATAATAAAAATTTATCGTAAATAATCAGGCCAGTAGATATAAATATATAATACTGTTTCATTAAAAACAGAATATCTACTTAAATACGAGTATCGATAAAAAATAATGTTCAAACAATTCATTTCATATATATATATATTGTTTGTTTTATAAGTGTATAATAAAATATAGTTTTAATTTATGGCCTAAAGATTGCATTCTAGCATGAAACACTGTAAATGCTAGGTGTTGATCTCTGTCTAATATGTATGTGTGTGTGTGATCTACTAAGCATAGCTTAGTGTGGCACAAGGCTGAAAGAAAAAGAAAAATATGTCATCATATCAAATAGAATTTGGGTATTAGGTTTATTACCTAAAAACAAAAAGTGAGGTGGGGGAAGAGATATTTTCTATTTTAATTTTAATAACAAATGATGATCCAAGTAACAATGTAGTTGAACAAAAGTAAAAATCAACAGACATACCTCAGGGACAACCTTGTTCAAGAACATCTCCATATCAACTCTGCAAAGAAAAATAAAACCAAGTGGTACATAAGAAAAACAACAGGTGGAAGTCAATCCTCATCAGGTATCACACAAGAAGATTCCTTCTAGCATCAAATAGTCATTGTAGCCCAAATAAAAAAAGTAAAGTAAAAACTGGAAGCTGATTTTCAAGATATTTCCCACTGGCACCACAGAAGAGTATCATGATGAAGTATAAGAGCAAAATATGCTTTAAAAGCAAAATGGAGCCTTGCTTCATTACTACACTTTCTTTAATAAAATCTCTAGAATTTTCATGGCTGGTAGGCAAAATAAAATACTATTTAAGATAAACCAAGCATCTATTCAAATATGAGTATCCACTAAAAATAACATTTATAGTAATAAAAATATGCTAGATTAATAAATAAAATCAATCATTTTTTTAGATAATAATTCTAAGTCTTAAGTTGTCTGAATTTCTTAGATGAAATATTCTTATTCATTTTTTATGGAACTTTCATATTTTTCTTTACAGCTTAAATCGTAAATTTTTATAGAACTTTCATATTTTTCTTTACAGCTTAAATAGTAAATATTTATGGAACTTTCATATTTTTCTTCACAGCTTAAATAGTAAATTTTAAGTTGTCCAAAGTTTTTAGATGAAGCATTGTTTTTATCAATTTAACTTGTATTTCTTTCATGTTATTTTTGTTGCTCAATTAGTAGTAGTAAGCATAGTAGTCCTATGTTGTGAAAATTTCTTACTGTTGTCATAATTAATAACTTTTAACTTGCTTTTTGTTTTATTTCTATTTCTTTTCATTACAATCCTCCTGAATGTTATTTTACAACCAGAAATAAGTAGTTTGAATTGAAAATGAAACTCATATTTACTATTACTAGTGTAAGCAATAAAGCAGATATTCAGAACTTAAAATGATTACTTGGTTACTTATTTTAGTGGACTGTTTTACTTAGAATTATTGCCATGTGAAGCAAACACATCAGTGCATTATTTAAACAAATTAACCATTATTAATCAACAGTGCCTTTTTATATCCATCTGTCACCTATTGAAAAGGCCAAGGCCAGAATATTCAGCGACTGGTCAGAGTGCCTTGTAACTGTGGTATTCTGATAGTGATGAATTGCCTTTGTCTGGGTTCTGAATACAAGTCCAAAACAGTACAAATTTAACAGATGATCGCAAGAATTCTGAAGAATTGATATGCCTCCCACACCCAGGTTAATAACCAGCTAAGAACCCCAATAGAGAGACACTGAGCCAACATGTGATATACATTCCTGTGAAGTCATTCATCCCATTGCTTCTTAGAATCCAAGCTGCCACCCTCTCCTAATAAAATGAATAAGAAAAAGAAATAATCCTTTACACTGATACCATTTTATATAGCAGCATGGGGACCTAGAAAAGACACAATATTCAACACCTGCAGCAAAATGCGCAATTCACACAATAGAAGAATGTCAGTCACTATGAGTTTTCATGGACCGAAGCATCACCATAAGAGCCCGAGCCTTGCTTGAAGATGGCTGATAATTTTATTGAGTTACCATCTATAGAATGGTTTCTTAATTGGAAGGAGGAAAGATGGAGTCATACTTTTCCCCCCAGGTTATTTATGCAGGTAAATATAATGAATTCAAACTTGGCTCTTCATTTCCTCAATCAGAGGTTGGGAAGGGGTATTTTTTTATATGGCCCACTACCCCAAAAATCTGATGAAATGATCAAACATTAGAATTTGTTTCAGCATCCCTACTTTGTTAGGTTGACAATTTCTCGGTATCCCCTTGGGAACATACAGTAAATATATCCTTACAAAGGAGGAGAACCTTACCTGACATCAGAGTCCCAATTCTGAAGAACAAAAAAAAAAAAAAAAGACATCAAAATAGTTAAATAGACAATGAAAAAAAAAATATAGCAATGGTCAATTTCATTTATAATGTATAATCTAAAAGTTATCTTGTGTTACTGAAGGTAAAACAGTCATTCTATAGAATATATTAATTCTTACTGACATTTTACTTACATTAATAAACCAAAACGTTTGGTCCACTCTCTGAATTTAATAATTAGTAAATATCATACCTTCTTTGGTTTAATGAACACCTACTAAGCTAGAAGACAAACTATTTAACCCATTAATAAATTATTAATTGCATTAATATTATTACATGGAAAAATGTGCACATGAAAAGCAATATTTTTAAGATTATATTAAACCTGGAAAAGTACAAGACAAGATATCCTAGTGAAGTGAAAAATAAGAAATTTCTTATTTAAAATATTGCATTCAATTTTTATTTTTAGCTGCAATATTTTAAGTGAGACAGATAGACGGGGATCCCAAGTCTTAAATGACAGCCTTCCTAATGATAACATCTCGATAAAAACACTCAGTATAGTTGGACTCAGTCAGTTAAGTGCCATACATGATACATACTTGGGTGATCATGTTTCAAAAAAGACATGACTGACTGGGCAGAAGATTATCCCGTAGTAGGTGTTATTATTTTCTGCAGTAGACTGGTTGCTAGTCAAGGCTATAGAATTCAATCTTTCCTGTTATTTAACCCATAAATGTAAAGAAAAGACAGATTAATACTATTTGTGCAAGATTGTAATCTGACAAAGCATTTGTGCATAAGTGAATATAACAAACCCAATGGAAATTGGAAATTTGCTCTCTGATTTTTCTGTGTTTTAAGTTGTAGTTTTAATGAAGTTATATTTTGAAATACAGTTAGATTTTTAAGAAATTGTAGGATATAATACATGAAAGAGTTATTTTGCTTGATTGTATATCAACCTCCAGGAGTTATTTAATACCGAAATCTAAATATTTTATACGTAGTTTTATGCTTTCAACTACATATTTTGTATATAATTTTTCACTTTCAGAGTAAAAGTATGTTTTTTATATATACATTTTGTAGATCATAAAATGTATTGTTAGTGATTTCACTATAAAAAAAATTATATATTTTTTTAGTGCTGCATTTTGCTATAAAAATGTATTGATGGTCATTTTATTTAAAAAAATGTACTGTCTAGTTTTGTCTGGCATTCACTATTTGTCTATAGCTGAGACCCTAACTGGTGCTGCCACCCCAGGTCAGGGTAAACCTGGGAACAACAGCAAAATTAAGATGCTCCTCAAAACCTTCCTATCAGAAGCATTGCTGCCGGATGTAGTTTATCATCATACCAAAAAAAAAAAAAATATATATATATATATATATATATATATATATATATATCTTTTTTTTTCTTTTTTCTGTACATACATACATACATATGATTAACTTCAATTTATAAATTATTTATAAGAGATTAATGCTAACAAATACAGGAATTCCTTAATTAATTCACCGATTACCCATATCTCATTTTTCTGGAATTTGAAATCATCTATACATTTTTGAATTCTCTGAACTAAACCCATTTTCATATCAGACAAAGTTTTTGAGAATTTAAAAAACAAAACTGAACATTTGATAAAAAATGCTGATAAAATCACTTCAATTAGTTTTCTCCTTGCTTCAATCCAAAGAACATAGATTTGAATTACCTGAACTTGGTCATGTCAGAGATCATGTCTTACATATCTATCATATGTGCACAACACGTATGAACCATTTATGGCTAAGTATGGCTTTCAGTGATAGTTTTGCAATAGAAATAGAATAAAGAGACTGGCAATTCCTGGCGAAAAATGGAACACAGACCTATTTTGGCTTGGGATTTTCAAGTTTTTATTTCTTTTTTCTTAATATTTTCAATGAGTTTATTTTTAAGAACAAACATTAAAAAGATCTCAATCCTGTGGTTTCAAAAAAAAAAAATTAACTATGGTTGTTTAACCATATAAGAAAACATATAAACCTTTCTCCTATTTTGGAAAGAATATAAAGAAAAAATTTAGTGGATTTATGAGTCAGTATTTTATGTTATTGAAATATGTAGTTATAGTGTAAGAGAAATAAAAAAATGAACAAATCATTAAATTGGGATAGCAGGAATCCTCTTTATGTAACATTTCTGCTGCAATTTACAAAATATATTTATATGGGGTGGAAGGACGACAAAATAATGGAAACACCTAGTACCATTATTTGGAAAATTTGATTAAGCTTGTCTATTTTTATGTTTGTTGATTTAATATTAGTAGTACTTCATCTTTTTGCTAAAATTCTTGTCTTTTTTTTACAGATAACTAAATCTAAATCTAAACTTATTTATAAATGGAACTTTGTGTGTGTGTGTATCCATTACCTATAGACTCCGAAATGGGTGAACCAATTTCCTTGAAAATTTACGCAGTTGTACTATAATTGTCTGCGAGTGTTCTTAGCTAGGTTTTGTGTCGAGGTACCCCCGATAAATATCGAAAATCAATAATCGAAAAAATCAGGTTATAGAAGGAGTGGTCCGATTTTAATCAAATTTGATACACTCATAGACAAAGACATAAGAAACGATATTCAGAAGTTTCAAGGTTGCAGTTCTTACAATAGTGCAGAAAATCGATAATATATATATATATATATATATATATATATATATATATATAAAAGGCAAGATACCGGGTCTGATCAAAATCAGTTTTTCAGCTCTTTTATTTTAGTTTTTGCTTCAGGTTTGGCTCTAAGTAGGTATAATTGTAGTTCTTAGCCTCAGCCATGATACCATTTACTCATAGATATGTAAGACATAATCTCTGGCATGACCAAGTTCGGGTAATTCAAATCTATGTTCTTTGGAGAAAACTGACAAGAATTAATTGAAGTGATTTTAATCAAATTTGATACACTCATAGACAAAGACATAAGAAATGATATTCAGAAGTTTCAAGGTTGCAGTTCTTACAATAGAGCAGAAAATCGATAATATATATATATATATATATATAAAAGGCAAGATACCGGATCTGATCAAAATCAATTTTTCAGCCCTTTTATTTTAGTTTTTGCTTCGGGTTTGGCTCTAAGTAGGTATAATTGTAGTTCTTAGCCTCAGCCATGATACCATTTACTCAAAGGACTTATTTAGCCTTCAAAATTCAGTTTACAATGAAAAAAAAACTTATTTGATATCGATACCAGAAAATCAAAATTTGACTTACATCCATTCATTTTTCTTTCAGTCTACGGTTTCACTTTAATTGGAAACAACTATTGCTTTTTAGTCTTTCGTGCCAACGTCCAAAGAGTCTGAGCTCCAGGACCATGGATTAGTTTTAAAGCTTTCATTACACCCGAGCAACGCCAGGCTATACTGCTAGTTATTTAAATAAGTTTTTTAAAATCAATAGTCAAGACTAAGAATTTTAAGTGATCAACTTCATCCTATGGATCAGGAACTGTTTCAAGAGGGAAATGCCATTTTTTCAGACTGATAATGCATCTATTCATACAGCTAAAGCTGCAGCTGAATGGCACGAGGAACATTCTAATGAAGTAGAACATCTTATCTGACCACCACAGTCCCCAGATCTCAACATCATTGAACATTTATGGTTCATTCTGAAGAATGGATAAAAATTCCTCTGGGAACAATTCAGACTTTGTACAAGTCAATCCCATGCATAATTCAGGCTGTAATTACTATCAAAGGTGGTCCTACCCCACATTGAAATAAATTTGCTTGAAATTTCAAGGTGTTTCCATTTTGTCCACCTCCTGTATCTCTATATTGAAACACTGGTTCTCATATGATCACCAGAGCTAAGAAACATTAAGTCTGGTCAGTACTTAGATGAGCGATCGCTTGGGAATACCAGGTGCTGTAAGCTTGGATGTGCAGCTGGTGCAATGGATCACAGAGTGTCAGGTTCCAATTCCAGTTGGGTTTGCGATATTCATTTTGCATGGAAAAAGACAGGCATCCCCCCTCAGCTAAGGGTTAATTTGTAAGATTTGTATCAGTAAAATCATTATCTTCAAAAAATTCTTCTAATCTAAAAATAATTCCTGGCTTTAAATAACCTGTCAAAGATTGATTAACTGTAAAAAAAAACAAAACAAAAAAAAAACAAATCTATCAAAAAACATCTCAGCTTCAAAATAAGAGCTAAGGATGTTTTTTGAGCCATTTTTTTTTTCAAATATAGTATGAAAAAGTTGAAAAAAATTTTTTTTAAAAACTCAACTCAAAGACTTGTCTTTGGAATATTGCATCACATTTTAAAACTTAAAATTCCAAGATGAATAAAATATATGAAAAAGAAAACTGAATAACTCACCAACTCAAATAGTATACAAATTCCTTAGATGATAAATAACTAATTTAATTAGATAGTCATCATAGTCCTATTGCTTCTTTACACTTAGTAATAATAACAGACATAATATGTATTTACATTATCTACATTGCTTGTAGTGTTGTCCTCATCTTTAGTGTTATGTTCACAACGTTTCGGCTGTTGTACACTCCGACCTTCTTCAGATGATTAGAATTTTGAACCAAAACCCTTTATTTTAGCTACCAGGATAGATTGTTCTAGTTCCACATACCATGCCTTTTCCAAATATCTCAGTTGTTTTCCTTTAACTAAACTCTCCAAGTTTTTGTTCCCCTCTGCTGTGGCTAGGTATTGAACAGACAGGGAAATAACTGAAATTGAGATATCTGGAAATAGCATGAAATGTGGAACTAGAACAATCTACTCCAGTGAACAAAATAAATTCTAATCACCTGAAGAAGGCCGGAGCATGCAATGACCAAAACATGAATATAAACAACAATAATGAGAACAATAAAGTAAACAATATAAATATTTACAATACATCTCAGAAATATAGACAGATAATGTGAAGTACTCTAAAAGTCTTTTAGATAAATCATTGTCATTATTATTACTATTTTACTGGTCTATCCCATTCATTTTTATCAAACTAGTAGCATATGACAAAGATGAAGCATTGTCATTATTATTATTAATGTCTGATTAGGCTTTATTATTTTTTCAAATTTGCTGTTTTTATTACAACTCTCAGACTGTCATCATTCTACATCTGTTAAATATGCAATTAAATCATAAGCCATCAAAGATTTCAGTCTATATCTCTGATTCTTATGAGCCTGTCTTATTATGAAAGAATTGTTACCATTTTGGTTATAAAAGTTTTCACTCTTAGGTATCTATCAAATTAGCAATATACTGGCTATATTCTTTACTTCTGCTATACCATCAAGTAACAATATAAGATATGCAGCAAAACACTGTGCCTCCTTGGGTTAACTCTCACAACAGACCTCAAGTGGAAGGACTATATAGAGTCCATTGCTAAATCTGCTTCTAAGAAGGTCAGTTCTCTGTGTAGGGTCAGGAAGTTTTTCTCGTCTGAAACAATCCTGCACATATATAAATCTACCATCCGCCTGTGCATTGAATACTGCTGCCATATCTGGTCGGGTGCTTCTAGGGGTCCTTGACAAAATCCAACGGAGAATATGGAATGTGATCGATCCCAACTTGGCAGCTCAGATACAGTGACTTTCTCATTCACGCAATGTGGCTTCCCTGTGTCTCTTCTACAAATACTTTCACGGCTTCTGCTCAGATGAACTTAGCTCACTGATGCTCCCTATATATGAATTTACTCAAGCCACAAGATTAACAACTAGGTCCCACTCTTTTATTGTGAAACTAATAAAATGTAAACAAAAATTCTACTCCAGTAACTTCTTTTCTTGCACCGTTTTCGATTCAGGAATTATATTCCAGCCAAAAGAATCTATCTAGTCGACAACAAAAAAAAAAAAAACTTGAAAGAGTTGTTAATAATTTTGATGTCATATCAACTCCAGTAAAAATTCTAGGATCAAGATCCAGCCGTAAGAATTTCACAGACAAAGTCAGAACAACTAAAACCTTGAAAAAGAAACTCATGGAACTATCTGGGGAAATACATATTTTTGCCTTTTTCATTGACCAAGCCAATAATTAGTCTTTATATACGCATTTAAGGATTTCCAAAAACTATAGCACTTAAATTCCTCACCAACTTAACGGGAAAGATATCTGACAACTTACTTCCCCTCCTCTCCCCGTAACATTTCACCTTACCTTTTCTTTCTCTCCTCATAACACTTTGTCGTGACAGTAGTAAACTCTATGTCTCTTCATTTGAATACCAAACTGTATTTCAAACATTTCAAACATACGCACCGTAATGGGGGCGCTAGAGGGTGTCGTCAGTGATGTCATCGCGAGGATCACTAGGGGGTTTCGGGTCTTTCAATGTCATACCCCCTTCACCGCGCTGACCCGACCAGAGATGATCAGTTTCTGGCCCACCCTCAATAAGCGCTTTCAGACACTGGAAAATTACGTTTAGGCCCGGTATGAAACCTTGCAAATGCTCTTCATTTGAATACCAAACTGTAGTGTATATTTGTAAATATTTTTATCTAATGTTTTGTGAATTAAATATTTGTCTGTGTTTTAACTCTGAGTTTTGCTTAATCATTTTTATTTTTCCTTTTGTTACACTAACACGTAACAATTATAAAAAAAAAAATGCAGATGACACTGTGTTGATGGCTGACTTAGAAAACTATAGGATCTCCTAGACAGGGTTGTAGAAGAAAGCAACAAAAAAAAAGGATTGACCAAGAAGATAGAAAGTATGATCATCAGCAAGAGAAAAAGTCTGAGATGTGAGTTATGAATTGGAGATAGCAGCATCAAGTAGGTGCAGAATTTTAAATATCTTGGAAGTGATGAGAAAAAAAATTTATAAGAAACAAAGAGCACTGGATTGTTGTGTTATTCATCCTCTTATATAAAAGTGAACACTGATCAATCTTTCCACAGTTGAGGAGAAAAATAGAGGCAGCAGAAATGTAATTCTTCCAAAGGATACTGAAAATTCCAAGGAGAGAGTGATTAAGCAACGAGAAAGTTTTAAAGAAAATGGCAACAGAAAGAACACTTCTACTGAAAATCAGGAAATGGCACCTGAAATTCATTGGACATAATGAGGAAGAAGAGCTTGGAAAACTTAACCCTCACAGAGCATATTGAAGGCAAGAGATATAGATTTAGGCAATGAGCCACTTAGCTGATGAGCTTGTGTGAATGAATAGCAGAAAGTGGGAAGCCTTAACAAAGGAAGAAGAACTGTTGAGAGTCACAAAAAATGAAAAGTTGTGGAGAGCCATAATATACTGAAAGAACATGGCATATAAAAGAAGCGAATATAGTAGTCTTTATTCTCAATGTTCTACTCTGATTCAAATTAGATCTCTTTCTGATTCACACTACTTGTCGGCTGGTTGGAAACGCTATAACAAACACTATAACAAAACCCAAAAATAAAAAAGTTTTTTTTTTTTAATCATGTTGCCCCAAGCAAGGCATTTTACCGCCACTGTTGTGTAGGGGGTTACATAGGAGGAATGTTATGAAGAGTGAGAGGTTGCAGGGGGTGTCAGAAAGAGAGTAGGAGAGGGAAGAGATTACTGATGAGAGTGGGGTGGACAAGGAGGAATGTTATGATGAGTGAGAGGTTTCAGGGGGTGTCAGGAAGAGAGTAGGAGAAGGAAGAGATTACTGATGAGAGTGGGATGGATGTAGAAAAGCATGAGAGAGAGGATGTAAGTTAGTGTGACAGGAGATTATTGACTTCACATTTAAATTCTTGGAGATTGTCCTCTGTCATCACATCCAGCTCACGAAACAAATCCCCTCAAAAATATAAAATAAAAGAAGCAAATCATGAGCGTTGCCATCAAAGAAAAAAAACATAAAATAAAAATTAGTCATGATCAACCACATCTGCTTTTAAAAACCCCACTCAGAATAACTGAAATAAAATCACAGTGAACAAGCAAATTTTAAGGACTCTACCACTAAAAAGCTTTCAATGTCACCACCAGTAACCTTGGCCAACTGACCAGACACATGCATCAACTCCACTCTACCCATCTTCAAAGTCACTTCCCTTGCCCACAAAGATTTATCAGCTCACATCCTATTTCAGTAATATAAAGAATTTTATATTAACAATTCTGGTTTTCTTTTTCTTTCACCTCACCAGCAGTACTTCTATATTCTCTCATGCAACCATACATGTGTTTATAACATCAATCATACTGCTTAGTTAATAGTTGTAACATTTGAGAATTGGAAAAAAAAAAAGACAAAAAATCTAAGAAAGCCAAAATGAGAACTCATAACTAACAAAGCGTCATCTAAGAAATGTTGATTATTTTACAGCTGTTACTACTACAAAGTATAAATCATCAACAAAATAACATAAAAGAAAGCCAATAATGAATAGGACCAATTCAAACATTGTGCCTATCAAATAAAATATGAACCAATTTGAAGAAGGCTTCAAATTATAAGTAATACCTCTACACAATGGCGATTGTGGAACTACTGAATGGGGAGGGCACTTAGAGGCCAAGATTTTTCTGAGAAGGAGAGGTGCGAATTCAAGCAACATCTTCATTTTTATACAAAACTATTAACATATACACAACTTAGGAATGAATTTAAGTATAAATATGTTACTTCACTAAATTAAATGGAATAACTTTTTATTCATAGAAGTGGATTTCTAATCTATTCTTGCCCTCTTTTCTACTCTCAAGCTATGGGAACAAGAAAAACAAAATCAAAATCCTTCAAAACAAAATCAAAGGATTAATACTTATGCCAACACATTCTGAAGAAGGAAAAGTGCTGAAGATCAAATCTTATCAAAATCAGGTATATTAAAGTGTATGTGTGTGGGGGGGGGGAGTAACTGAGGAGCCAGCCAAAAATGGGAGGTTGGCCCCTTCTGACCCCTTGTAGAACTGCCACTGCCTCGACAAATAAAATGCCATTTACTTCATAAGTCTATAAATAATATGATAACTAGTGATACTCTTTATTTGTCTCTATTTCTGAGATGAGGTATTGTAATTATTTACATTATTTATTTGTTTGGCCTGTTGTCCTCATCTTTGTTGCCATATTCACAGTTTCTCAAGAACACATGGCCCAGTGGATAAAAGCGTTGGTTGAATCCAGTGACTTGACCTAAAGAGTTGTGAGTTCAATACCTGGCTATAGCAGTGGTGAACAAAAAACTTAGTTAAATGGAAATAACTAAAACATCTGGAAGTAGCATGACTTATAGAATGAGAACAATTTACCCCATTGAATGAAATGAAGGGTTCAGTTCAAAATTCCAATCACCTGAAGAAGGTTGGAACATACATCATCTGAATATTGTGAATATGGTAACGAAGATGAGGACAACAGTCTGAACAACGTAAATAGTGACACTCTGATTGTTACCTACCTCATTCAAGCCAATACTTGCTGATGTGTGTTTGACTGGAAAACAAAGAAATAAAGATGAAAATCTGTTTATTCTCAACAGATTAGATCAAGAAATATTATGTCAAGTCATAATTTTCATTTTTGTTCATGGGCTTTATTCGTAAAAAAATAAGTAGCATTTCATTTTCAATTATACACTCATTGGTACTTACAATAACTTGTTGCCACTTATCAGGTAGTTCTTCAACATTAAATAAAATTTCAATGGGTTTTGATGTGCAAAGGTTTTTTTTAAAGAATGTTTGAATCTGGTTTTCATTAAAGAAGGTTTTCCTCAGCAAAGCATTTTGTAGTGATCAGAAAATGTAAGAATCAGTTGGTACAAGGTCAGGTAAATACAGCAAGTAAGAAGAAAAGGGATCAATTAAGTTCCATTCATGCTGTGCACAGCCTTGCATTGTCATGGATGCAAACAACATTTTTCTTATTTACTGAGTATAAGGCATATTTTGACTAAACTTTAAAGAACATGTTGCAGCTGCTAAATGTATAAATGTGCATTTAGAATTTAATTGCATTTTAAGAACTCTAAATGAATAACAATCTGTTATGTAGAAAGAAAGTGTCAACACCAACACATGTATTCGAACACAGATCTCCAGGCAACAAACGTAACCATAGAATGAATTGTGCTACTGGGTTCACATGACCATAAATATTTAGTATATAAAGCACTCAGACAAAAGTCTGAATGTGTTCTGTTTTGTGTGTCATTGAAAAGATTGTTTCTGAGTGAATTACTCAAGAGAATTATTCCGAGGGATTTGTTTAGTACATTGACTTAACATAAAGATACCGGAATATTATAACTCACTAATAGTGAGTTACTAAAAGTTTCCTTCAGAATAATATTACTAAAACTAACATTATAAAACAATCTAACCCGATAAACACTTTTTTTTAATAAGCTAATAATAGGTTGTAACCATTTAACTTCTTTTTTGTTGTATTATTCAATTCAATACTTTACAGTAACTAATATTACTTTTTTTCTTGTCTTTGCCTTTCCACTCCCTTTGTTTTAATTTGTCTCCATTAATGAATAGCTATTATTCTTAAGGCTATAATATAAACATTGATGTAGTTAACCTGAAAATGATTGTTTTTTAAATAAAAGCTAGTCTGCAACAACAAGTAAAGACAAAAGTCATAGTAAGTCAATACCTCAGGAAATTTTGTTTTTGTTATTGATATTTGATTGTCATGGCATGAATACACTCATTATTTCTTTGTCATTTCCTGAGTCAACATCAATTAATTTTAGTATTTGTCTATATTTCTGACATGAGGTAATAATTTACATTATTCGGACTATTGTCCTCATTTTTATTGCCATTTGTATGACTTTTCAGCCGTTGTATGCTCCAGCCTTCTTCAGGTGCTAGGAATTTCGAACCAAACCCTTTATTACATATAATAATACATCATTCTCATTCCTTGCATGAAACCTCTTTTGATCCTCCTCTAACTGGACTCTCTAAGTTACTTGTTCACAACTGTTGTAGCCTGGTATTAAACACACAACTCTTTGGGTCAAGTCACTGGAACTAACCAATGTCAATGTCTGGGCCATGTGTCCTTAAGGACAAGAACAACTGAATTTCTGGGACTTATAAACCTAATGTTCAGTAACCATTCAGAATACCATTTGGGAACGAGTAATACAGAGTGACAGAGAAAATCATTAGTGTCAAAATTGCAATATGAGCTCTGGTAAAAAATACTAGAGAAAACCATTAACATCAAAAATTGCAATAGGAAATCTAGTAAAAAACGGTTACTGAACATTAGTTTTATAAGTCCCAGAAATTCATTTGTCCTTTTTGCTTTTTGAAAATTCGAAACTACCACTAGATATGATATTTCAGGTAATATTTGATTTTGTGTGTCAAGTACCTGTGACCAGTTCAGCGCCTTTGAATGGAATTACAGTAAAATCTGCCATTCAGTAGTGTTGTAGAGACATCTGTACGAGCAAAATGGTGAAAGACAGAAAGCGGTGGCTCTGGACATCAAATTCAAATTGATGAAAGTTTATTGTTTAAAAGAAAAAACCATGTTGGCAAAGTTGTGACACAAGGATGTGTCATAGGGTTCTATGACCAAACCAAAAAAGTAGGTTTCCTACAACAAATATCAGACTGTTCAACCAGAACTCTTGAATGTGTTATAATGGACTGTGTCGCGACTGGATCTATCATGTACACAGACCAGTGGAGGAGCTACAGTAATCTTCAACAACTCAGTTATATGCACGGGACTGTTAATCACACAGAAAATTTTGTAGATCCTGTCACCAGGGTTTGTAAAAATAGTATTGAGGCCTACTGGTCCCATATTAAAAGACGGTTGAAATACATATCGGTACAGTTGGTGAAATGAAATGGTCTCATGTCGATGAACCCATTGTTACAATGTATAGAGAAGCTTATGAAGATCGACAAACCCATGGAAAATTTTGAATTATTCCTACTTCATATCAATGAAAAATATGACATTTAAAACATTTAAAAAAAAAATTTGGACAGAGTTTCTTTAAAATAATTCCTGTTCTAAAAAAAATTTTGAATGAAAAATATGACTGAAACATTAAAAAAAAAAAATTGGACAGAGTATAAAATCATTAAAAAAAAAAAAAATCTTGAATGGAAAATATGAGATTTATTAGAACATTTTGAAAAATAACATTTTGGACAGTTTCTTTAAAATAATGGTAAATTTTCGTTTTAGGTCCCTAAGGCTTTCATCCCTTACTATTTTTTCAAAATAGCCTTAATTCCGTGCAAATGTATATGCTGAACTCAAATCAACAATTAGTTATTGAAGAAACCTACCTTTATTGATGTTAACGACCAGAAGAAAAAAAAAATCGAACTTCATTTCGCTCTTTTTGTCACCCACTACCACCATTTTCATATGTTATTCAGTGCTGAATGACTTTCGGCGTAGAAAAGAAATTTCGCCCTTTTTATTTTTTTTTTTACTGAAATTACTACGCGATTTTTTTTTCGGTATTCAATTTCAGCAGAAAGTTGCATATTTTTGCGTGTTTTTTTTTTACATTTTCTTTTTTTGTTGCCTTTTTTTATAATTTTCAAAAATATGAAAATAAGTGATAATTATTGTAGTTTTTAATTTTTTCCGACGAAAGTTATGAAAATATAGATTTTTTTTTAAAAGGAAGTTAGACTTTATGAAAATTTAACGAAATGATTCCTGTTCTAATAAAATTTTGAATAAAAACAAATTATATTTCGGAATTTTTTCTAATTTTTTTTTTTTGATAATCAGAAACTTTATGTTTAAATCGATAAAAATGCACTGACAAAGTCAAAAAAATGAAAAAAGCAACATAATTACAGTGGGGCCCCAGTGGTACAGGTTGCCAATAAAATAAAAACAAGCTAATAACAATTAGTAACCGTTGAGATTTAATTTTTTTTTAATACGATTAATTTTGAAAATGGTATATATTTTTTCTTAGTGTTGATTTAAATTTACCAACAAGTGACATTTTTTATTCAAACTCGAAGATGGATTAAAATTTCATATCTGTAATAAAAAATTTTCTAAATTTAATATTTTATCGATTAATATAAATTTTCTGTGATTACTTAAGAGAAAACTTCACATAATTAAATACAAAAACAAAAAGTAGTTGAAAATTATAGAGAAAAAGAAAATAAGAACGTGTTTTGAGTTTGACAGTCTTACTTAATATATGCAAAAGTCCATGTTTAAGAGTTTTAATTTCTGGCATAGCATTCTCGACTTCCTTCTGTATTAAGTGGCATCCCCTTTTCTTGGCTGAAATGGAAATTACACGCTGGTACCAAACAGGAATTGTGGCCATAACGAAAATTAATTTAAGACGTTTTCTTCAATTAATTTGTTTGTTTTAGATTGTCTCAACACCGGTGAGAAACAAGGGAGATAACTCTAAATGCTATTTTAAATGTACATTTATCATTTAATTCTATACGATGATAATTGCATTTTCCCTCTATGACCACGCTGATTGCAAATTTATTTTATTTATTTATTTTTGGGTAATAAAAAATTTAGTCATCAGTCTATACAAAATATAGTGACTTATAAAGAGAAACAGTTCGGAAATTATATTTAGAAAGACCTTGTTGAACGAGTTAGTGGCAAGAAAAGTTTTGAAAATTGTTTAGTCGTTGGATCACACTTGATGGCAAAAGAAAAAGTTACTACTAAGTCCAAATAGATACTTTTTTTTTTTTTTTTTTTGCAATGAATGCAAAAAATCGATACCGCCTGTTTTAAAATATTTATAAAAAATCAATGAATTGCCCGATTCAAACGAAATTTTCATGACTTATTAATGAATTTTAGTAGGTCATTTTATGAAAAAAAGATATTCGGTGAATTTGTGTTGTTCTGTTGTATATTTTTAGCTCCTACACACTTCCTTCTATATCGCGTGTATACTTTTTTCGTGTTTGGGATATAATCTTTGTCCAACTTTTTTATTGTTTAAGTGTTATACAAGAAATCCCTGAATATTATATATTATATTATATATTTATTTAATTTATGCAACATCGAGTGTGAACATACAGAAAATTCGGACCGCAACTTACCAAAAATTTTTAGTATGCAGTTTCTTTGGCAAAAAAAGCAACTATTTTCATACAAATTGATGCTTGCATAATTTAAAACGCTTTCTTCGACAGAAAAATTCTCTAAAAACATTAACTTTTCTTTTTATTAATTTTTCAATGCAATTTTTAAATTTATCCCATTGTTGTAGTTTGTCGGAAGAGTTTATTTTAAAAAACAAGATAAAGTTGTAAAGTTTACTGAGTAGTACGTAGAACTATTTTTTCTGCTAATAACGTGTCCACTATCCATGTAATCGAGATATGGTCAAAAATAAATTATATATATATATATATATATATATATATATATATATATAGGAAAAACTATTAAAAAGTTGAGTTGTAAGTTTAAAATGTGTTTTTTTGACAGTATTTGTTTATTTCTATTATATTTTATATTTCAGACCGTCCTCGGTCCTTCATTAGAAACAAATGATTTTAAAATTTAAATTATATATATATATATATATATATATATATATATAAGCTATTTTCTGAAACACATATGCTTTGCCACACATCATCAGTGACGTTTTTAGCCAAGGATCATTAGGGGTCTTGCTTGAGTCAACATCATACCCACTCTCCACGGTGACCCAGTTGATATTTGATATCAACTTGTGTGTGTATCCTTCTGCTTGTGTGTGGTATAATGGTGTTGATAAGATTTTTGTAATACTGGAAACTTTGGGAATAAAAACAAATTGACTCAAGGATTTTTAAAATAAATTATAAATTTATATTCATTTTCTTTAGAGTGAAAAGTGAGTCCTTTTGTATTCGTTGGAGATAAAAGTTTGTTAATTATTGACAGCATTCTGAAGCAATAAAGGAAATTGTACTTATCGGATTTAATATTTAGGAGTCAGTTGAAGTATCTTGTTAACTGTGAGAATGTTGAGGATGGAGAAGAAGAGGTAAAGGAAAATAGCACACAAGAAAGAAGGAGAACAAATGTGTGACGGGACCTTATATGTCACGGTCAGAGGCATGAAGTTTCTTTTGTCACATTTTAGCGTGTCATCTCTCTAGGTCCCATCTGATTGATTGCTTTGACTTTCTTTCTGTTTTTATAACCAAAGACAATTTTAACATAGGCTTGTTAAAGTTTCTCTCAGTTTCATTAATCACTTTCTTTCATTGGTTAGAAAATTAATTTAATATCAGATTGCGAAATCTGGCTTTGTATTTTTCTTTCAATATATTTTCTTTTCCTATTTGTCAAAATTTGGATTTCACATGTAATTGCAAATTTTTGTAAAAGTGAAGAAGAGAAGAGAGTTACTTTTTACTTTTAATTTCATGTTCACTATAGTAGTAATATGAGAAAACAGATGAGTGTCAATCTACAGTGTTTTTTCTTAGACCTGAACAGTAGCCAATATTCTCTTAACTGCTTTTTCAAATGTCATTTATGGCTGTGTTCTTTTGTTCAGTCCTCTCCTCTCATCCCTCTGGTCCCCTCTCTGGAACTGATCTAGAGGTATCGATTTATATTCTTTTGAATAGGCTCAGAGTTTTTGGTGGGAATTTTGGTTTTGGCTACATTAAAAAATTTTTGTGCCAATTCATCACCCGGTTCACACTCCACCCACGTCTATTGAACAGGTAAAGAGGCTTATCCCTTGTTTCCTGTTCAGGTTGTGGTTTCCGGTTTTTCTCTTCTCCAATCTTTTCACTCTTTTTTTTTTATTTTTATTTTTTTTTCAATTGGAGTAGATAGTCTAAACTATCGCCCGGTTCACACTCCACTCATGCCTATTGAACAGGTGAAGAGGCTCATCCCTTGTTTCCTGTTTAGATTGTGGTTTCCGGTTTTTCTCTTTTCCAATCTTTTCACTCTTACGTAACCCCCTGCGCATCAGTGGCGTTTTCGCCTTGCTTGAGGTGATATGATTAAAAAAAAAAAAAAAAAAAAATTCTTAGATTGACCAATTTTTTTTTTATTTTCCAGCATTCCTTTTTTTTTTTTCATTTATTTTCCCTGATTTTTGGTATTTTTTAGTCACAATTAAGTCACCTCTGCTTCTGTAAACTTCCAGTGTTTTTGGCTGGGTTTGGTCTTTTCTTTTTTTTACTTGAGGTGTTGCCTTCTCATAGATTTTTTTTTTTAATGATGTTCACCCTGTACAAGGCTCAAGAGCAACTCGAGGTAAAGGATTACAGTGTAAGAGGCACCACTCCTAACAAGCTGATAATGTCACCACAACACAATGAGCAACTGATAGTGAAAGAGAAGGAACCCCAATCCTAAACAGGAAACTTCTATAAACAAATACCTCTACTCTTGTTTAAAAAACTAGGGAGAACTGCAAACCAGACAATAGACAAACCTATCTACTCCTATTTGGTTAAAGAAGTATAGAAGGAAAAGTTTAGTAAGAGAAAGAAAGAGATAAGGGTATTAAAGAAATGTGCAACTGACTTTTTACTTTTATTTATATAATTTATATTTTTATCAGGACTCACTACAAGCTACAATTCATAATTTATTAACACACTGTGACTCCTCTGACATTTTATAGTTCTATCTAACAACTTCCAGTTCACCAATTCTCACAGTCAGTTAAGTGCTATACATGATGGATGATCATGTTACAAAAGAAACATGACTGACTGGGCAGAAAATTTTTCTGCACTAGGTTGCTATTACTTTCTGTAGTAGACTGATTACCAACCAAGGCTATAGAACCCAATCTGTAGTACTATTTAACCCATAACTAGAAGAACAAATGACAGACTAATATCTTTTCCAAGGGTATTTGTGCATAAGTGAATGCACTGAATTCAGCTTAAATTTGAACTTTGCTCTTCGATTTCTTACTCTTCCATAAAAAAAGGAGGTAAACATAGTAACTGGTTTGGTCTCAGAAGAAATATGGTGACATCCTTGATTTGATGTGGCAAATATCTTGTTGCATGTGGTATACTGGCCCACAAACAGATATTGAATGATGGGAGACAACAAACAAATTGAAGATTTTGCCAAGTTTATTTTTGTTAAAATAAATACATCATCAAAAATAGGCAAAAAATATCTCAGCAATATTCCGGTCCTGGGTATAACAGTAAACTGCATCTAGTAGCAAGGCCTCTGATTGTGAGGAGCATGGAACTACCTCTTAATTGCTGTTGTTCCCAGGTTCACTCTAACTCAGAGTAGTAACAACTGTTAGGGTCCTAGCTATGGGTGAATAGTTAACCCCCAAACTGGGGACAAAACACTAATAAAGTATAAAAATATTTTTTTTTAGAAATATATACATAAAAATAAACTTTTATAGAAAAAGATACATTTTTGAAGGAAAAAAATTATTGCCATAACACATTTTTGAATACAAAGCTAGAAGACATCTTCAGTTTTCTAAAATAAAATAAAAATTTTTCAATTTTCATCAAAATCTGACGAAATCAACCTTCTCACGATAACTTAACATTAAAAAAGTACCTTGAAACCTTACCTTTTTGGTATTAAATAGCCCACAGAGGTTGAAAAGGTCAATTTATTGCATATTGTTACTGTTGTTGAGGTAGAAATGGCCAGAGTGGCAATTGATAGCAAGCTGGAGATGATGTTTATGGTTGACTGGCTAGCTGGAACTGCTGCTGATGGCTGGAGCCATGGACTGGCTGCTGGAACAGATAATGCACTTTCATCCATGGAAGGGTGATATTTTTATTTTTGACTTTGAGACTTTTTTTTATATACTTGATCAGTTTTACAACAATTGCTGGTTAAGCTTTTTTCTTTCAGTTGTTTTTAAGAAATGTGGCAGTGTCAATAGAATACAGCAATCTTTCATTTCACTCACTGAGATACACACACACACACACACACACACACATATATATATGTGTGTGTGTGTGTCTTTCACCAAAAGCTTAGAAGAAAACCAATAAATAATTATCCAAATGTTGGAGAATTTTTGTCTTTATTTTCAACTGAAATTAAAGCAAAAATACGACGTTTAGAATGGCTCATTATTAAACATAATAGACATTCATTGTCTCTTATATTTAATAGCATATGTTTAGAAAATATATATATATATATATATATATATATATATATATATATACAAAACCAATTCAACCCAATGATAATTCCTATGATCTTGATTTAATTCATGTTAAGCATTCAATCAACACTCAAAAGAAAAAAAAAACTATTATGGGAAAAAAATTATAATTAAGATATAGCCCAGAATAATTTACATATATATATATATATATATATATATATAGACTCCAATTGACACCAAATCAGTCGAGTTTTGATCCCGGCCAGAAACAAGTGGATATGTCTAGCCACACTGATGAGCTGTGATACAGCGAAACGGGCTTGTATGTGGATGACTAATATATTATGCTCTCATTACGATTGAGCTCTCTGGAGAAGAAAATTTTAAAAACAGTTTCCACTTCGGCTATAATGCGTGACTCTTCAGAAATGAATTGAGTTCTCTTGGTGACTGGCGTCTGTATACACTGTTTACATACAAGACGTTAAAATTTCCCTTCTCTGACCCCATGCGGCGATGGCTTAGTGAGTAGAGACTCTGACTGACACCAAATCGGTCGAGTTTCGATCCCGGCCAGAAGCAAGTGGATACGTCTAGCCACACTGATGAGCTGTGATACAGCGAAACAGGCTTGTATGTGGATGACTAATATATTATTCCCTCATTACGATTGAGCTCTCTGGAGAAGAAAATTTTAAAAAACAGTTTCCACTTCGGCTATAATGTGTGACTCTTCAGAAATGAATTGAGTTCTCTTGGTGACTGGCGTCTGTATACACTGTTTACATACAAGACGTTAAAATTTCCCTTCTCTGACCCCATGCGGCGATGGCTTAGCAAGTAGAGACTCCGACTGACACCAAATAGGTCGAGTTTCATTCCCGGACAGAAACAAGTGGATACGTCTAGCCACACTGATGAGCTGTGATACAGTGAAACGGACTTGTATGTGGATGACTAATATATATATATATATATATATATATAGTCTAAACTAAATAATGCGTAACAAAGAGTTTTGTGGGATTAGGAAAGTTATAAAATTTTTGTGTGAAAAAAGGCTATCCATTTTTTTTTAAATAAGCCTTGATTCTGAGCCTCTTTATAGCAATGCTTTATCTTCCTCAGGGTACTTAAAAACTATAAAGAGATGTTCTGAAAACGAAGAAGAAAACTCATCCTCTACATTATTTTCTAACAGAACAATTGAATTTGAAACTCACTATTATGTAAAAACTTACCTGCATGAGTCTTCTGACCAAACTATAAATAAGGTTGCTGGTTGATTAAAATCACTATTCATTCATAGCTTGTCAAAGTGGACAGTCAGGACAGATGATGCCAAGCATATCAGTTAACATTTTCAGCTGAGAACAAGAACTTTAGATTTCAAAATATCCTATGCCCAACCAAATTCATATTCTCTACTCAGGATTGTCCCACAGGACAAAAGCCTAGAGAATTAAAACATTGTTTTATGAATTTGGTGACATAGTGTTTGTCAGTTCAATCCCTGTGTTGGGCATTGTGTATTGAACTCAGTGGAGGGCAAGCAATAAGTGAGCAATAGTAAATACGAGATATCCTTAGACATGTTCAGTGGAATGAGAACAATCTAACAATCTACATCTGTAGATTAAATAAAGGCTTCAGTTTAAAATTCCATGACAATTACTCAGATTGAAAAAAAATAAATAAATAAAGATGACCGGAAGGTACAACAGCTGAAATGTTATAGTAATAACGAGAAAAATGAGAACAATAGTCCACATGTAAATAATAAAATTCTGTATTTGAATCTTATCTGCTTTTCTTTTCTTTTTTCTTTGTGAATGTGTTAAATATTTGGAAAAGCCAAATTTTCCCTTAACCTTTCACAAATTGTATACATTTAAAGACTATCTGTAACTAAAGTATTATTAATAGTAGTAGTAGTGGTAGTATTGTGTAGTCAATGGGAATCCAGTACTTGAGGCATGGTCTCAACAAGACTCTTCACAACTAAAGAATAGGGAATGCTTATAGAGTAAATGATAATGGTTTTCTAGAGATTTACAATCTTGGTCTGAGTTCCAATTTTTCCTTAGTGCTTTTTCAATTTTCTAGATGGTGTTCCAAGCACTTATGTTATTATAGAATTATTATAGAATTATTATAGAAATTACTTCAACAATCATGTTCCATAACTTCTTCAGCTCCCAGATTGTGGCATTTTTGTAGCTTTTCTGTTTCTTTGGATTTCACTCTTGTATCATATGGAATAGCAAAGTAAATAATTTTACGTTTGCTACACTACTCATCTATAACAATAAGGCCAGGTTCCTGTACTTCAATGGCATGATCTATCTGGACCAAGAAATCCCATAATATCTTGTGACTGTCATTTTCTACCACTGCCCCTGGCTGATATTCATACCATTTCTCTTTTACACTGAAGGTAAATTTATGGCATACTTCCCAATGAGCCTGGTCAGTACTTAGATGGCTGACTGCTTGGGAATACCAGGTGCTGTAAGCGTTTAGTGACGGATGTGCATTGTGGTGCAATGGATATCGGCTCGGAAAGAGAAATCGGTGAGCCGAGTTCGAATTCCAGTTAAATACCCTGCATTCACTTAAGCACTGGTACCCTTGGGAAAAGTATTAATCTGTCCTTTCCCTCCAGTTATGGGTTAAATAACAAGGTAGGACTTGGGGACCCTGCCCTTAAAAACAAAATCCCAATGAATCTTGATATTCGAAAAAGAAAAAGTATTACTAGACACAAAACTTATATAAAAAACAACAATAAATTGTTGAAAGAAAAAGGTATTACCAGCAATAAATAAATAAAATTTAGTTGGCAATAAATGACATGCCGAGATTGATATGCCATAAAAACAAAACAACCAACCAACCAACTTCTCAATGAATTCTCTTACCAGTCCAATCATGTTAGTTTATACTCTTCCTGCGCCAACTTGGAACATTCACCAACTTTGTGATGAAAGGTCTCTTCAGTTTGTCCACACATCCTGCATTTGCTTTCCTCTTGTGATCTATCCCTCCCGATCTTGACTGCATTAATTCTGATACCCTGCATCATATGAATGGCTCTATTACTCTCTTTAGAAAACCATCTTTTAATCAAAACCTCATGCAAGGTCAAGCAACTCATACTGTCTGCTGAAAAAATCTGACCATAAAGCTTCTTTTCTCTTCTGTTGCTTCTTTGTTGTGGGTTTGATGATAAACTACATCAGACAGCAAAGTATCAGATCCGGAGAGTGTAGGTTTTGAGGAGTGTGGAAACATCACTTAATTGACATAATTTCTATGTCAGCCGTGACCCATGGTGGAAGCACCTGTTAGGGTCCCAGCTATGGATAAATAGTTAACCCCCCAAACAAAAATCAACTGTACATTTTTATGATAAAATGACCAACATGACATTTTTATAGTATAATGACAACCAATGCAACACTAAAAAATATGAAATACATTTTATAATAAAATTACCAACAATATATTTTATAATCCGCAAAATATATACAGGTACAATGGATGAATTGTCATCTAAATTAAGCAAACATGAAAATAACACTGATATTTCATTTTAACAGATATATTAACCAAAATTCTTGAAATACTAAAGAATAAATTTATTCAATAAAATTGCTATTGGTTTCAACCACGTCCTCCAGACAACTTCGGAATCTTCAGCAACTCCTCTAGACAACATCCTTGTTTGAGTGCTGCCATAATCCTGTGAGTTTTGCATGTATTTTTTTATTGAAGTTGTGTGTCCTGTAAATATATTTGTATTGAAACAAAGTTAAATGTTTCTTGAGTATGTATATTTTCCTTTTTGGTTCTGGAATAATTTATGGGAAGTTAAGACAAGAACAGATAAAAATGGTCATGATTAAGTCAGCTTCACACAACGTTGGAATGGCTGAATCTCTACTTCATGTCTAGGGCTGCTGAAAATATGTCCAAAGGATCTCATTGGAAAGTGAAAAGAGAAAGAGTGTCTTTTTCAGAAGTGGGAGTCATAAAATGTGACCAGAAACCTTATATGAAAAAAAAAAAGTGAGAGGTAAGTGGAGTTGGTAAGCTGGTCAAGTCTGATGTCTTTGGAGATAAGATGGTTGCTTTTCTACAGAGTGTGAGCAAACTTGGGTTAAGATGCCATCTAACTGTCCCTTTGATGAGCTTTTATGACCTATTTTAGACTTTAATTGACTCCAGTTTTTATTTTGTTTCTTTAAGTAGGAGTGGGTGCTATTGGGTGGAAATTAAAAATTCTTGTCACAAAAATGTATATTCAATGATGTATTTGATTTTATATCTATCCAAACTTTTTTATAAATGGAACTTTGTCTGTGTGTGTGTCCGTTACCTATAGAGTACGAAATGGCTGAACTGATTTTCTTGAAAATTTATACAGTTGTACAATAAGCATCTGCGAGTGTTCTTAGCTAGGTTTTGTGTCGAGGTAACTCCGATAAATATCGAAAATCGATAATTGAAAAAATCGGGTTATAGAAGGAGTGGTCCAATTTTAATCAAATTTGATACACTCATAGACAAAGACATAAGAAATGATATTCAGAAGTTTCAAGGTTGCAGTTCTTACAATTGTGCAGAAAATCGATAATACATATATATATATAAAAGGCAAGATGTTTGTGTGCGTGTCTGTTTATCTGCTTGTATGTCTATATTTTTTTCAGCCCTTTTATTTTAGTTTTTGCTTCAGGTTTGACTCTAAGTAGGTATAATTGTAGTTCTTAGTCTCAGCCATGATACTATTTACTCAGAGGACTTATTTAGCATTCAAAATTCAGTTTGCAACGAAAAAAATTATTTGATATTGATACCAGGAAATGAAAATTTGACTGACATCCATTCATTTTTCTTTCAGTCTACGGTTTCGCTTTAACTGGAAACAACTATTGCTTTTTTAGTCTTTTGTACCAACATCCAAAGAGTCTGAGCTCCAGGACCATGGATTAGTTTTAAAGGATTCATTACACCCAAGCAATGCCGGGCTATACTGCTAGTTTTGTCATAGTCTGAGAAAACTCGCTTTGAACATGTAGACTTCAGTCACTTTCCCATTGCCACAATGTTAGCTTCCTTGTCCCATTTTTATAAATACTTTCACGATAATTATTCTTATAGATCTTTTTCACTAAGTTACCTAGACTTTGTGAATTTAAGCATTGTACTAGATTAGAGGCAAAGTCTAATCATTTTACAGTTGAAATGGCTAGAGTAACCATAAGTTCTATGCTAACAGTAACACTAACAGTTTCAGCTGTCACATTTCTTGCTTATGGAACTCTTTTCCAGCTTCTTGCTTCCCAGTGAATTTTGGTATTCAAAAATCTAAATGCAAAATCAAATGTTTTTCATCTTCTTAATTCTTGTTGTTTTATTTTTCTCTCTCCTTTATAGTATATTTTTTCTCATATTCTCTAACACTCAGTAACTCCTTGCGTTTTAGTCACTTGTTTTGCTTGTGGTGAAGTGATAAAATTTTAAATTTGACCTTCAGAAACATCTAAAATATAAAATTACATCAAAATGTCAGTCAGTTTTTTTCGGAATTCCTTGTGCTCTTGGAAAAATTAAAGAAAAGGAAGAATTATTCCCCCTACATAAGTATTTAAAGAAATGCAAGGCAACGTATGCTTTCTGGGATCTATCAGTCTACATCATATTAAAAAAAAACTTTCTTAATAGTAAAAAAAAAATTAAAATATGCTAATAAAATAGAAAATACAATTCATGAAAAAAGTGTCAATTTAATAAAGGGAACATTTTATTTTAATAACAAACGTGGTAATCTATATTGTAAAAGTAAAGCTGATTCCCTACAACCACACCCTATCTGCAATGTGAATTTGCATGTGTATGGAATTGTAATAAAGTAATGTACATGCATATGTTTATGTCATTTAATATATGTACTAGCATGCACACACAAACATATACACGTAATTTGACAGAGTTTGAAATAAAACATTAGAATAATATATTCCTTTCCCGCACATTATGGACAACTCCTCCCTGAACTGAGCTAGAAGATCAGGAAGTTAAAGACAAGAAAAAAAATTATAAACCATAAAAAAATAGATAATAGACAAACAATTTAGATTTAAAATTTGATCATCTTGCCCTCAGTGAAGTGATATCTACTAAACCAGTATCATAAATACTGGTTCAAATAAATGGCCTCTTCATTTAAATTGTATGTATTTTCTAAAAAGTATAACATTTTAAATGGACAAACAATATTTTAAATTTGATCATCTATTATTTATAATTTTACATTTACTATTTCATCCATACATATGCATACAATTTGAATGAAATTTAATATATTTTCTTAAATTCAGAATAATTCAAAAGAACCACACTGGATGCTCTTAAATATTAATCATATCAAACAAGTAAGAAAATAATAAAAAAATAATAGTGAATTAAATTCAAAAGTATCATTTGACTAAAAAATATACATCTAATGTAGTATATAAAATAAAATTATTTTCTAATTTTCCTAAAAATATATATAATTAAGAAAATATATTCTTAAACTACTGATTATATAAGATTAAAAATAAATTATTTTTAAACATATATATCTATTTTTTAATTATTGCACTGCTGGTGTTCCATATTTATTTTTGAAATTTTGCATGCTTTTGAAGACACTGATTACAGTAGAAAATTACTGTTGTTGACTTATACTAACACAAGTTATTGTGTATAAACATTCGTTTCATTATACTTTTAGCAAAAAGTAAGCATTAAATTTACAAAATGCAATTAAATTAATTAAAAAATATTTTAAAAAACTATGACAATGCACTAAAAAAATATGGTCATAAGAACATTTTACAATATAATTCTCAACTAAACAAACAAAAAACGATAATAGAAAACAAAACATTATCTGGTTCAACCCACCATTTAGTTTAGAAGTAAAAACCAAAATAGTACAGATATTTATAAAACTGATAGATAAACACATTCCAAAAACCTCAAAACTAAACAAAATTTTCAATAGAAACACAATCAAGTTCAGTTATAGTTGTACTAGTAATTTAGATATTTTCATAAAAAAACAAAATGTCATAAATTTAGGTAGCCTTGTACAAAACAAAATCACTAATAAAGAATGCAAGTGCAGGGACAAAAATAAATGCTCACTTCAAGGACTTTGTAATACAAAAGAAGTCATTTAAAAGCAAAGGTACATGACTTAAATGGCCAAAATAAAATATATTTCGGATCAACCAAAGACACCATTAAGAGCAGGTGGTTCAATCACAAGTCTACATTCACAATAGAAAACTTAAAAAACTGTACAAAATTGGCTAGCTACGTGTGGAAATTGAAATCAAAATATGGAAAAGACGCAGACATAATGTGGAGTATAGTGAAAACAACCAAGCCTTACAACGGTGCCAAAATATGCAGACTGTGCCATGAAGAAAATTTAGTGATTATGCTATTCCCAAACAAAAATGAACTATTGAATGAATGAACATAAATTATGACTAAGTGTAACCATACTAAAAAATACCTATTAAGTTCATACAACCATGGATGAAAACTTGTAATTTTAAAAATTGGGCGTTCAAAAATTTCCTGTCATGTGAGCATTAAAAAAAAAACACCATTACATCAGCGTTCTTAAAAATAACGATAAACGGCAAAATCAATTATTGCAAATTGCCTGAAGACATTACATGGTAGAAACCTAGGTCGCGTAATAACTTGTTTACAAATGAAGAATATTCAAAAGTTCCATAATATAATTGTATTGAACACTTTTTAATACAAATGTGCACTGGTCTAATTTTATTATGACCAAAAACTAAGTAATTAAACAATCATTATATATATATACATATATATATATTCAAACACAATTAAACAAAAACACACTAAATTCAAATAGTATTCCAAAAACAATAAAAAGAACTAGATGACCCATAGAGTAGAATTGGATTAAAATCGCTGAAAACAATTTTGAAGTATACAGACGAAATCAAATTTCGCAAGCCAATGAAAGGTGATGGGGGAGATTTAATGTGCGAGTGTAGAAAAAACCCAACAAACACACACGCATATGAACTTTCTGACCTGCTCACCACTTATCTATTTATATATGATACTTTGGCCATCAGAAAAACAAATGGATCTTATGTGAAGCCACAAATTTATTCAACTGAAGAGAGTCAACTTTAGACTCAAAACACATGTAGCAACACAAATACTATTATGGACAGTTAATATATCATACAAAAAGCAAGTAATATTAATAATAATAACAACAATAAATCTACACTTTAAACAAAACATTCATAGCTTCTTGCACTTTTTTCTTCTATATATACACTAGCAGTATAGCCTGGTGTTGCTCGGGTGTAATGAAAGCTTTAAAACTAATCCATGGTCCTGGAGCTCAGACTCTTTGGACATTGACACAAAAGACTAAAAAGCAATAGCTGTTTCCAGTTAAAGTGAAACCGTAGACTGAAAGAAAAATGAATGGATGTAAGTCAAATTTTCATTTCCTGGTATCGATATCAAATAAGTTTTTTTCATCGTAAACTGAATTTTGAATGCTAAATAAGTCCTCTGAGTAAATGGTATCATGGCTGAGACTAAGAACTACAATTATACCTACTTAGAGTCAAACCCAAAGCAAAAACTAAAATAAAAGTGCTGAAAAAAATATAGACATACAGGCAGATAAACAGACACACACACAAACATCTTGCCTTTTATATATATATATATATATATATATATATATATATATTATCGATTTTCTGCACTATTGTAAGAACTGCAACCTTGAAACTTCTGAATAACGTTTCTTATGTCTTTGTCTATGAGTGTATCAAATTTGATTAAAATTGGACCACTCCTTCTATAACCCGATGTTTTTGATTATTGATTTTCAATATTTATCGGAGTTACCTCGACACAAAACCTAGCTAAGAACACTCGCAGATGCTTATTGTACAACTGTGTAAATTTTCAAGAAAATTGGTTCAGCTGTTTTGGAGTCTATAGGTAGCGGACACATACACACACAAACACACAGACACACACAGACAAAGTTCCATTTATAAATAAGTTTAGATATGGTATCCCAAAAAATGTATAGACACTTTTACATGTATGCTGCAACAGTCTGTCATGCTCTGAATTAGAGAAGTTTTGGGAAATTAAGAATTTTGTTTTCAGCAGGATGAAGCACCATCATGCAACCATTGGGATGTGCGATTGTACTTAAATGAAATCATGCCAAACAAATGTTTCAGAAGTTGTGGTTCTGCAGAATATCTTTCTTGTTTACTGAACCTCACTTTTTTTCATTTGTGGGGATGCTTAAAAGATAAATTCTTTGCTACAAAGCCAACAGCAATTGCTGAAATGAAAGTTTTCATAGAGCAATAATGTAACCAAATACCTATTTAAATAATGATTGCTGCTTGTGATTCCATAGTATGTATGGGTCATAATAGATATCAATTTGAAAATAAGTGATGACAAAATTTCAGAGTATGCATTTATAATAAATACTCTCTTCATATACATTATTTAATGTAGAATTATTTCTTGAGAAAGCTTCAAAATATGTATACATTTTTTGAGACACCTTATATATATATATATATATATATATATATAGAACATGTACAAACTACAAACTACTACAAAATTGTACATTTTGTCTTAACATTGAAAGAACAATGTCCCATTAGGTAGTTAATAATGATGGTAATAATTATATATATATATATATATATATATATAATTTTCTAAATGTTACTTAGATGTAACACAAGGCCAAAAGAATAGAATACTGTGAGGATCAAACTCACTACTCAGTTGTAATTTATCTAACAATACAAGCTTGCTAACCATTAACACCACATTGAGGTGCTTATATATATATATATATATATATCCGCAGACAGATCTGTTTCACTGAATCACAGCTCATCAGTACAGTTAGACATCCAATTGCTTTTAGCTAGGATTGAAACCTGACCGAATTCAGAAGCTATAATCATATATGATAATATTAACCATTTTCTTATAAGAAAGCATTCAGCATTCATTGACCAAGCAACTGGTATTGCTATCAATTGAAATTTATAAAATCTTTCTCTTAAAAAATTTTTTCAGGAAAATATGTTTTTCAAGTTCAATAGTTTGATGGGAGTTTCATTCCTAATTTTAATTTTTTTTTCAAGTAGTGTGGAATGTCAGTATCTTGATAATGCCATTATTTTCCTTTTGACTTACATGTGCTATCTAGTTGCTGCTGCTGTTGATAATACTCAAGTGACGTGGTTTTTGTTATTTGATAGAGTTCTTTGTTAGTGATTGTGTAACTCCAGTCTTCAATGTTAAAAGAAGGAAGGTTTTCACCAATATCCACAAGCTTCATTTATTCAAAGCCATTTTTAACCATAGATCTAAGAAAGGGGTTGTATACAGCTGACAATTTAGATATTTTTGAATGGGTCTGGCATCATGCATAACATCCATATGAAAGTCTCGATCTGATAAGGCTATTTAAGAAAATGACACAAATTTTCAAATTAATGATTTGCTTTTGAATATGATGACATTCAGTAATAATTCAATAAATATATCAGCCGATCTGACCCTGATGAGTAGTGTTCTGTAAAAACTTTGAAATTGATCCAGAGATAAAAGTTTTTTTTAAATCAGTATCACCCCATGCAAAGCAGTAAAGCCACTAAGACACAAGAGGTTACAGGGTGAGTAAGAATTAATAACAGATACAATAAAAATAATAATAATGAAGAGGAAGAAGAAAAAGGAATCAGAAAGACTATAGTTAGCAACTGATGTAGAATTTAAATTTTTGAAAATTAAAGTTGTCTCGAGCTGGAAGGGAATTCCACAAGCAAGAAGTACAAGAAAAGAAACTTTTATTAATTTATTACTGTTGTGGTTCTTGTTTCTCTACTGAGCACTTTACTGATATAAATTCTGCTTGCCTTCTCTTGACAATCTTAAATTCTTCAAGTCTAGGGTTAACCCATGACCTTTTTCATATATTCTCATACTTCTTACTGCTCTCCAACAACCTCCTTCATTAATCACCTACCTTGAGTCACTCAACCTTTACAAGTCTAGAGTTGACTGTTATCTTTCCCATATATCCTCATACAACCTCCCTCATTAACTCCTACCTTGAGTGGCTCAATCTCTACAAGTCTAGAGTTAACCATTATCTTTCCCATATATCCTCATACACTGCACTGCTCTCCAACAACCTCCCTCATTAACTCCTACCTTGAGTGGCTCAATCTCTACAAGTCTAGAGTTAACCATTATCTTTCCCATATATCCTCATAAACAACATTTCTTACCACTCTCCAACAACCTCCTTCAGTAACCCCCTACCTTGGGTGGCTCAACCTCTTCAAGTCTAAGGTTAACTTTTATCTTTCCCATATATCCTCATAAGCTACACTTCTTACCATTCTCCAGAAACTTCCTTCAGTAACCCTCTATCTTGATTGGCTCTTCATACTTGTATTGGGTGACATTAGTTTAGTATTATTATTGCTCACCACTTGTAGTTGGCTTCATCTGGCTGAAGGAAAATATAAAAAAAGAAAAGAATAAAGCAATAAAATTCTCTATCAGTTATTGTGACAAAATGATTTTCAATTCTCATACTGTGATTATTAACGCCCACTTGATTTAAGTTGGGATCAAATATATTTGATCAGAATCCAACAGAATGATAAGATAAAGAACAAATAATTGATAAACTGTTGTGATGAGAGCCAGTTACCTTTCTTTCTATCATGAATGGGTCAGTCCATTCATGATAAGTAGTTCTGAGTAATTGTCTAGAAAGAAAAAATATAATATTATTGCAGTAACTTGTCTAGCTAAGTATTAAATACTTCAATCGTTACTGTTTCTGAGTTAAGTGTTGTGTCTTACCAGACCCAACATTAAAACATAAATGTTTCCTATTTTTCTTTAACTTATATATATATTAAACAATATTTTTAGTGGATACTTGTATTTGAAATAGATACACCATTTCTATTTTTTTTAAACAGTGTGTATTACATTTATTGGCCTGGATACTGTAGAAATTTTAATAAAGAAAATGTGTTCCCCAGTAGCATTTGAATCTGTGTCCTCACTTTTTAAGAGAAACCCCTGTTTGATCCAGCATGTCTTAGACCACTCAGCCACAAATAATGAACAGCTCAATGACATTCTATTTTCCCTTTTTCCAGACATTTTCTTTATTAAGATTTCTCAAGTACAGTGATAGATTTAAAACACACTTTTTAAAATCAAAATGGGGCACCTATTTCAAATATGGTATGATGATTTTGGTGCAAACTGGTGTTAATTTTGTTCTGGTGAATATTAACAAGACAAGGAAAAAAAATGAGGCACACACAATATTAACAATTAGGAAACACTGTATTACATAATATACAATTATACTATAAACTGTTGCAAACAAAGAGTGGCGTTTGCAGCTTTAACTTACCTAATTGAAGTGAAGTCCTTGCAACTTGGAGAAAAGCATTCTCTTGTAACTTGGATGAAGTCCAGTTAATGTCAGATTTTCACAGCCCATCTGTCTTGGTCAGAGTTCAAAGCAGAAAAAGATAGATCTAGAAGATTTGTCTTTTGGCACCAATTCAATAGAGGCCTGTGATTACATTACCATAGTTTCAACCTTTCAGTATTACCAGGCGTTATAGATTAACTGAAACACTTAACTCAATGCTTTATTTTATAATAAGAATTTTAAAATGCCTAGCAAGAAGTTTAAAAGAAGGGGAGGAGTTAGTCAAGACCAGTGAAATAGTATTGTACATACTTTAATCCAGGTTTGTACACATTAGAAAATACATTTTTTGGGTTCATACATTTTGGGTTAATATATATATATATATATATATATATATATATATATATATATAAAATTATGATTTATTAATTATAATTTATAAAGACTTTAAATGATGTGTTGAGTTTTCCTTATATATATATATATATATATATATAAGGAAAAGGCAGCACATCATCTAAAGTCATTATAAATCATAATTTATTTTGACAAGCTAATATGCTCATCACCTCTGACCTCGATTTCAAATGAAATTTAAATTTCCTCAGAACATCAAAAAAGAAAATTTTCAAGGGGAATTCAAGTAATATATATATATATATATATATATATATATATATATATATATATATTCAAATAAAACCAAACAAAAGTACATTGTGTATTATATTTTTATTTGCATTTTCAATATTTCAATAATTTTTTTATTCTCAGTTTTTAAACAAAAATTATGCCCAGACTCATGATGATGAACAACTAATACATTGAGTGTATTAAAAATACATTGAGTGTATTAAATCTTTGTAAAAGATGCTTTTTATGTTCATATAATCTCTTAGTTAACTTCCTGGAGTTTTTTTTCTATGTATTCCTTTTTGCAATTATTACAGGTGACAGAGTAAATTCTTCTTTCAAGCTTAGTTTGTTTTTTTTTAAATTTTGTATTAAGTATTTTATTGTTTAAGAAGTAATTTAAAAAATCTTAAGCTTAGATAAATTATTTTCACTTGTAGTTGTGATAGAGTTGGTAAGTATAATTTTATATTTTAATTCATTGGGTTTCATAATGGTCTACTCTTTTACTTTAAAATATTTTATGAATCTTTAGTTTTGTAATGAATATGAAAATAATATGAAACAACTCATGATATGAAAATAATATGAAATAATTATTTTGGATTCTATTTTGTTGTTATGGTGAGAAAAGAAATTTAATATGATCCTTTTTATGAGTTGAGTTAAGAGGGACACTTAGTTTTAGGCCATTGTCAGTATGGTGTAAGATAATATCTAGGAACATTAAAGTGTTCTTTGTTTCTGTTTCATAAGTGAATTCTATCATATATTCAACTTGTTTAGTTTATCTACATCAGTTGTTCCCAAATAATATGGTGTACCTCATAAGTGTGCCAGAAGAGAATAGCAGGTGAGACGGAATGATCGAAGAACAATGAAAGATTTAGAAATAGTAAAAACAAAATTCATCTGCCAAAAATAAAAGTATTATTATGGATTACTTATAATTACATGCATGAGTCTCAGTATAAATAGTTATGAATAACTATTGGCTAATTTTATCATTGTGATATTTTTGCATATCAAGTATTAAGAATATACTAACAAATTTGAGAAGAGAGTTATCAATGATAATCTTCTGACTTTGAATCTGTGGTTATCGCCCTTTACACTTCTCCTTGTCATTTTTAAATGTAGTTTTTATCACATAAAATTTAGTAAAGCGTGAGCAAGTTTTCATTCTGGAAATGTAGCTCAGAGAAAAAAGTTTGGGAATCTCCGATCTACACAGTCAGGTAATGTAGCTTTGCTTGGATATATTAATAACGTATCATCAATATATCGAAAAGATGCTTATTGTTTGGGTAAAATGCACAGCAATGGCTCGAATTCAAGAAATTCTAAAAAAATTTATGCCAAAACCCCACTCAGAAGTGAACCCATTGATAATCAAAATTTTTGCTTATAAAAATTCCTCTTAAAGATGAAATACCATTTGATTGTTGATTGAATGGTGTGTTGGCAGATGTTTATGACTTTAGCAATTGGTAAGGAGAGTTTAATTTTTGATTGCATTAGATAGTTTTTTAAAATATTTAAGCATTCATTAACAGGAATGTTCATATAAAGGGATTTAACAGCTAAACTAGCTATGAATTTATCTGTCATATCTATTACCCATAGTTAATCAACCAGGTTGTCTGAAATTTCTAAAATGTAATATGTTGATTGTTCCAATAAAAGTTATTAAGAGTTTTGAATGTTGGTATAAAGGGATTTAACATCTAAACTAGCTATGAATTTATCTGTCATATTTATTACCCAAAGTTAATCAACCAGGTTGTCTGAATTTCTAAAATGTAATAGGTTGATTGTTCCAATAAAAAATATTAAGAATTTTGAATGTTGGTATAAAGGGATTTAACATCTAAACAAGCTATGAATTTATCTGTCATATTTATTACCCTTAGTTAATCAACCAGGTTGTCTGAATTTCTAAAATGTAATAGGTTGATTGTTCCAATAAAAAATATTAAGAATTTTGAATGTTGGTATAAAGGGATTTAACATCTAAACTAGCTATGAATTTTTCTGTCATATTTATTACCCATAGTTAATCAACCAGGTTGTCTGAATTTCTAAAATGTAATAGGTTGATTGTTCCAATAAAAAATATTAAGAATTTTGAATGTTGGTATAAAGGGATTTAACATCTAAACTAGCTATGAATTTATCTGTCATATTTATTACCCTTAGTTAATCAACCAGGTTTTCTGAATTTCTAAAATGTAATAGGTTGATTGTTCCAATAAAAAATATTAAGAATTTTGAATGTTGGTATAAAGGGATTTAACATCAAAACTAGCTATGAATTTATCTGTTAGTTAATCGACCACGTTGTCTGAATTTCTAAAATGTAATAGGTTGCTTGTTCCAATAAAAGGCATTAAGAATTTTGAATGTTAGTATAAAGGGATTTAACATCTAAACTAGCTATGAATTTATCTGTCATATTTATTACCCATAGTTAATCAACCAGGTTGTCTGAATTTCTAAAATGAAATATATTGATTGTTCCAATAAATGGTATTAAGAATTTTGAATGTTGGTAAAAAGAGATTTAACGTCTAAACTAACTATGAATTTATCTGTCATATTTATTACCTTTACTTAATCAACCAGGTTGTCTGAATTTCTAAAATGTAATAGGTTGATTGTTCCAATAAAAGGCATTAAGATTTTTGAATGTTGGTATAAAGAGATTAAACATCTAAACTAACTATGAATTTATCTCTCATATTTATTACCCTTAGTTAATTGACCAGGTTGCCTGAATTTCTAAAATGTAATAGGTTGATTGTTCAATAAAAGGTATTAAGAATTTTGAATGTTGGTATAAAGAGATTAAACATCTAAACTAGCTATGAATTTATCTGTCATATTTATTACACTTAGTTAATCGACCAGGTTGCCTGAATTTTTAAAATGTAATAGGTTGATTGTTCCAGTAAAGGGCATTATGAATTTTGAATGTTGGTATAAAGGGATTTAACATGGAAAATAGCTATGAATTTATCTGTCATATTTATTACACTTTGTTAATCGACCAGGTTGCCTGAATTTCTAAAATGTAATAGGTTGATTGTTCCAGTACAGGGCATTAAGAATTTTGAATGTTGGTATAAAGGGATTTAACATCTAAACTAGCTATGAATTTATCTCTCATATTTATTACCCATAGGTAATCGACCAGGTTTTCTGAATTTCTAAAATGTAATAGGTTGATTATTCCAATAAAAGGCATTAAGAATTTTAAATGTTGGTATAAAAGGATTTAACATGTAAACTAGCTATGAATTTATCTCTCATACTTATTACCCTTAGTTAATCAACCAGGTTTTCTGAATTTCTAAAATGTAATAGGTTGATTGTTCCAATAAAAGGCATTAAGAATTTTGAATGTTGGTATAAAGGGATTTAACATGTAAACTAGCTATGAATTTATCTCTCATATTTATTATCCTTAGTTAATCCACCAGGTTGCCTGAACTTCTAAAATGTGATAGGTTGATTGTTCCAATAAAAGGCATTAAGAATTTTGAATGTTGGTATAAAGGGATTAAACATCTAAACTAACTATTAATTTATCTATCATATTTATAACCCTTAGTTAATCAACCAGGTTGCCTGAATTTCTAAAATGTCATAGGTTGATTGTTTTAATGAAAGGCATTAAGAATTTTGAATGTTGGTATAAAAGGATTTAACATGTAAACTAGCTATGAATTTATCTGTCATATTTATTACCCTTAGTTAATAGAGTAGATTGTCTGAATTTCCAAAATGTAATAGGTTTATTGTTCTAATGAAAGGCATTAAGAATTTTGAATGTTGGTATAAAAGGATTTAACATCTAAACTAGCTATGAATTTATCTGTTAGTTAATCGACCAGGTTGTCTGAATTTCTAAAATGTCACAGGTTGATTGTTCAATAAAAGGTATTAAAAATTTTGAATGTTGGTATAAAGGGATTTAACATGTAAACTATCTATGAATTTATCTGTCATATTTATTACCCTTAGTTAATCAACCAGGTTGTCTGAATTTCTAAAATATAATAGGTTGATTGTTCAATAAAAGGTATTAAGAATTTTGAATGTTGGTATAAAAAGATTTAACATCTAAACTAGCTATGAATTTATCTGTTAGTTAATCGACCAGGTTGTCTGAATTTCTAAAATGTAATAGGTTGATTGTTCCAGTACAGGGCATTAAGAATTTTGAATGTTGGTATAAAGGGATTTAACATCTAAACTAGCTATGAATTTATCTCTCATATTTATTACCCATAGGTAATCGACCAGGTTTTCTGAATTTCTAAAATGTAATAGGCTGATTGTTCCAATAAAAGGCATTAAGAATTTTGAATGTTGGTATAAAAGGATTTAACATCTAAACTAGCTATGAATTTATCTCTCATATTTATTACCCTGAGTTAATCCACCAGGTTGCCTGAATTTCTAAAATGCTATAGGTTGATTGTTCCAATAAAAGGTATTAAGAATTTTAAATGTTGGTATGAAGGGTTTTAACATCTAAACTAGCTATGAATTTATCTCTCATATTTATTACCCTTAGTTTATAGACCAGGTTGTCTGAATTTTTAAAATGTAATAGGTTGATTGTTCCAATAAAAGGCATTAAGGATTTTGAATGTTGGTATAAAGGGATTTAACATCTAAATTAGCTATGAATTTATCTGTCATATTTATTACCCTTAGTTAATCAACCAGGTTTTCTGAATTTCTAAAATGTAATAGGTTGATTGTTCCAGTAACGGGCATTAAGAATTTTGAATGTTGGTATAAAGGGATTTAACATGTAATCTAGCTATGAATTTATCTCTCATATTTATTACCCATAGGTAATCGACCAGGTTTTCTGAATTTCTAAAATGTAATAGGCTGATTGTTCCAATAAAAGGCATTAAGAATTTTGAATGTTGGTATAAAAGGATTTAACATGTAAACTAGCTATGAATTTATCTGTCATATTTATTACCCTTAGTTAATCAACCAGGTTTTCTGAATTTCTAAAATGTAATAGGTTGATTGTTCCAGTAACGGGCATTAAGAATTTTGAATGTTGGTATAAAGGGATTTAACATGTAATCTAGCTATGAATTTATCTCTCATATTTATTACCCATAGGTAATCGACCAGGTTTTCTGAATTTCTAAAATGTAATAGGTTGATTGTTCCAATAAAAGACATTAAGAATTTTGAATTTTGGTATAAAGGGATTTAACATCTAAACTAGCTATGAATTTATTTGTCATATTTATTGCCCTTAGTTAATCGACGAGGTTGCCTGAATTTCTAAAATGTAATAGGTTGATTGTTCCAATAAAAGGCATTAAGGATTTTGAATGTTGGTATAAAGGGATTTAACATCTAAATTAGCTATGAATTTATCTGTCATATTTATTACCCTTAGTTTATAGACCAGGTTGTCTGAATTTTTAAAATGTAATAGGTTGATTGTTCCAGTAAAGGGCATTAAGAATTTTGAATGTTGGTATAAAGGGATTTAACATGTAAACTAGCTATGAATTTATCTCTCATATTTATTACCCATAGTTAATCAACCAGGTTGCCTGAATTTCTAAAATGTAATAGACTGATTGTTCCAATAAAAGTCATTAAGAATTTTGAATGTTGGTGTAAAGGGATTTAACATCTACACTAGCTATGAATTTATCTCTCATATTTATTACCCATAGTTAATCAACCAGGTTGCCTGAATTTCTAAAATGTAATAGGTTGATTGTTCCAATAAAAGGCATTAAGAATTTTGAATGTTGGTATGAAGGGATTTAACATGTAAACTAGCTATGAATTTATCTGTCATATTTATTGCTCCTAGTTAATCGACCAGGTTACCTGAATTTCTGAAATGTAATAGGTTAAGAATTTTGAATGTTGGTATAAAAGGATTTAACATGTAAACTAGCTATGAATTTATCTGTCATATTTATTGCCCTTAGTTAATCCACCAGGTTGCCTGAATTCGTAAAATGTAATAGGTTGATTGTTCCAGTAAAGGGCATTTAGAATTTTGAATGTTGGTATAAAGGGATTTAACATGTAAACTATCTATGAATTTATCTCTCATATTTATTACTTTTAGTTAATTGAACAGGTTGCCTGAATTTCTAAAATGTCATAGGTTGATTGTTCCAATAAAAGGCAATAAGAATTTTGAATGTTGGTATAAAGGGATTAAACATGTGAACTAGCTATGATATTTATCTCTCACATTTATTACCCTTAGTTAATCAACCAGGTTGCCTGAATTTCTAAAATGTCATAGGTTGATTGTTCCAATAAAAGGTATTAAGAATTTTGAATGTTGGTATAAAGGGATTTAACATCTAAACTAGCTGTGAATTTATCTGTCATATTTATTACCCTTAGTTAATCGACCAGGTTGCCTGAATTTCTAAAATGTAATAGGTTAAGAATTTTGAATCTTGGTATAAAAAGATTTAACATCTAAACCAGCTATTAAGTTATCTCTCATATTTATTGCCCTTAGTTAATCAACCAGGTTTTCTGAATTTCTAAAATGAAATAGGTTGATTGTTCCAGTAAAAGGCATTAAGAATTTTGAATGTTGGTATAAAGGGATTTAACATCTAAATTAGCTATGAATTTATCTCTCATATTTATTACCCTTAGTTTATAGACCAGGTTGTCTGAATTTTTAAAATGTCATAGGTTGATTGTTCCAATAAAGGGCATTAAGAATTTTGAATGTTGTTATAAAGGGATTTAACATCTAAACTATCTATGAATTTATCTCTCATATTTATTACCCTTAGTTAATTGAACAGGTTGCCTGAATTTCTAAAATGTCATAGGTTGATTGTTCCAATAAAAGGCAATAAGAATTTTGAATGTTGGTATAAAGGGATTTAACATCTAAACTAGCTATGAATTTATCTGTCATATTTATTACCCTTAGTTAATAGACCAGGTTGCCTGAATTTCTAAAATGTAATAGGTTGATTGTTCCAATAAAAGACATTAAGAATTTTGAATTTTGGTATAAAGGGATTTAACATCTAAACTAGCTATGAATTTATCTGTCATATCTATTACCCTTAGTTAATTGACCACGTTGCCTGAATTTCTAAAATGTAATAGGCTGATTGTTCCAATAAAAGGCATTAAGAATTTTAAATGTTGGTATAAAGAGATTTAACTTCTAAACTAGCTATGAATTTATCTGTCATATTTATTGCCCTTACTTAATCCACCAGGTTGCCTGAATTCTTAATTTGTAACAGGCTGATTGTTCCACTAAAAGGCATTAAGAATTTTGAATGTTGGTATAAAGGGATTTAACATCTAAACTAGCTATGAATTTATCTCTCATATTTATTACCCTTAGTTAATCGACCAGGTTGCCTGAATTTCTAAAATGTAATAGGCTGATTGTTCCAATAAAAGGCATTAAAAATTTTGAATGATGGTATAAAGGGATTTAACATCTAAACTAGCTATGAATTTATCTCTCATATTTATTACCCTTAGTTAATCGACCAGGTTGCCTGAATTTCTAAAATGTAATAGGCTGATTGTTCCAATAAAAGGCATTAAAAATTTTGAATGATGGTATAAAGGGATTTAACATCTAAACTAGCTATGAATTTATCTCTCATATTTATTACCCTTAGTTAATCGACCAGGTTGCCTGAATTTCTAAAATGTAATAGGCTGATTGTTCCAATAAAAGGCATTAAAAATTTTGAATGATGGTATAAAGGGATTTAACATCTAAACTAGCTATGAATTTATCTCTCATATTTATTACCCTTAGTTAATCGACCAGGTTGCCTGAATTTCTAAAATGTAATAGGCTGATTGTTCCAATAAAAGGCATTAAAAATTTTGAATGATGGTATAAAGGGATTTAACATCTAAATTAGCTATGAATTTATCTCTCATATTTATTACCCTTAGTTAATCGACCAGGTTGTCTGAATTTCTAAAATGTAATAGGCTGATTGTTCCAATAAAAGGCATTAAAAATTTTGAATGATGGTATAAAGGGATTTAACATCTAAACTAGCTATGAATTTATCTCTCATATTTATTACCCTTAGTTAATCGACCAGGTTGCCTGAATTTCTAAAATGTAATAGGCTGATTGTTCCAATAAAAGGCATTAAAAATTTTGAATGATGGTATAAAGGGATTTAACATCTAAATTAGCTATGAATTTATCTCTCATATTTATTACCCTTAGTTAATCGACCAGGTTGTCTGAATTTCTAAAATGTAATAGGCTGATTGTTCCAATAAAAGGCATTAAAAATTTTGAATGATGGTATAAAGGGATTTAACATCTAAATTAGCTATGAATTTATCTCTCATATTTATTACCCTTAGTTAATCGACCAGGTTGCCTGAATTTCTAAAATGTAATAGGCTGATTGTTCCAATAAAAGGCATTAAAAATTTTGAATGATGGTATAAAGGGATTTAACATCTAAACTAGCTATGAATTTATCTCTCATATTTATTACCCTTAGTTAATGGACCAGGTTGCCTGAATTTCTAAAATGTAATAGGCTGATTGTTCCAATAAAAGGCATTAAAAATTTTGAATGATGGTATAAAGGGATTTAACATCTAAATTAGCTATGAATTTATCTCTCATATTTATTACCCTTAGTTAATCGACCAGGTTGTCTGAATTTCTAAAATGTAATAGGCTGATTGTTCCAATAAAAGACATTAAGAATTTTGAATTTTGGTATAAAAGGATTTAACATGTAAACTAGCTATGAATTTATCTGTCATATTTATTACCCATAGTTAATGGACCAGGTTGCCTGAATTTCTAAAATGTAATAGGTTGATTGTTCCAATAAAAGACATTAAGAATTTTGAATTTTGGTATAAAGGATTTAACATCTAAACTAGATATGAATTTATCTGTCATATTTATTACCCTTAGTTAATGGACCAGGTTGCCTGAATTTCTAAAATGTAATAGGTTGATTGTTCCAGTAAAGGGCATTAAGAATTTTGAATGTTGGTATAAAGGGATTAAACATCTAAATTAGCTATGAATTTATCTCTCATATTTATTACCCTTAGTTAATCAACCAGGTTGCCTGAATTTCTAAAATGTAATAGGTTGATTGTTTCAATAAAAGGTATTAAGAATTTTGAATGTTGGTATAAAGGGATTTAACATCTAAACTAGCTATGAATTTATCTGTCATATCTATTACCCTTAGTTAATTGACCAGGTTGCCTGAATTTCTAAAATGTAATAGGCTGATTGTTCCAATAAAAGGCATTAAGAATTTTAAATGTTGGTATAAAGAGATTTAACTTCTAAACTAGCTATGAATTTATCTGTCATATTTATTGCCCTTACTTAATCCACCAGGTTGCCTGAATTCTTAATTTGTAATAGGCTGATTGTTCCACTAAAAGGCATTAAGAATTTTGAATGTTGGTATAAAGGGATTTAACATGTAAACTAGCTATGAATTAATCTGTCATATTTATTACCCTTAGTTAATCGACTAGGTTGCCTGAATTTCTAAAATGTAATAGGTTAAGAATTTTGAATCTTGGTATAAAAAGATTTAACATGTAAAGTAGCTATGAATTTATCTCTCATATTTATTACCCTTAGTTTATAGACCAGGTTGCCTGAATTTCTAAAATGTAATAGGTTGATTGTTCCAATAAAAGGCATTAAGCATTTTGAAGGTTGGTATAAAGGATTTAACATCTAAACTAGATATGAATTTATCTCTCATATTTATTACCCTTAGTTAATGGACCAGGTTGCCTGAATTTCTAAAATGTAATAGGTTGATTGTTCCAGTAAAGGGCATTAAGAATTTTGAATGTTGGTATAAAGGGATTTAACATCTAAACTAGCTATGAATTTATCTGTCATATTTATTACCCTTAGTTAATCGATTAGGTTGTCTGAATTTCTAAAATGTAATAGGTTGTTTTTTTTTTTTTAATCATCTCACCCCAAGCAAGGCATTCCACTGCCACTATTGCGCATGGGGCTACATAGGGGAAGGTAAAGAGAAGGAGTGTTTAGACATAGGGAATGTCAGGAGGAAGGTTACAGATGAGTAAGGATAGCGAGGATGAGGGTTAGGCAGATGGGAAAGTGCTTGATAGAATGGGAGCAGGTTAGTGTGTTAGTCGGTGTCTATTGACCTTACATTTAAACTCCTGGAGATTGTAGCCGTCGGGGAAGCAATCGTTTGGAAGAGAATTCCACAGTCGTGAAGTGCGAGGAAAGAAACTGTTGGAGTAGAAGTTACGGCTGCATTTTATCGGTTTCACTGTAAAAAGGTGGGATCTAGTTGCTAATCTAGTATCTCATGCAAATTCGTATTTAGGAGGCACCAGTGATCTAAGTTCATCGGAGCAGAAGCCGTGAAAGTATTTATAGAAGAGACACAGGGAAGCCACGTCGCGCCGGTTGGAGAGAGACTGCAGGCGGTCTGCCAAGTCGGTATCTATCACATTACAGACCCTCCTCTGAACCTTATCGAGAAGCCCGAGGAGAACAGCAGGGGCACCCGACCAGATATGGCAGCAGTATTCAATGCACGGGTGGATGGTAGATTTGTAAATGTGCAGGATAGATTTAGACGGAAAAAACTTCCGGGCTCTACACAGAGAACCGACTTTCATAGCAGCGGATTTAGCAATGGATTCGATATAGTCATTCCATTTGAGGTCCGCTGAAAGTGTGAGACCAAGGAGGCGTAGTGTTTTACTCTCTGGGATGCAAGCCTGGTCCATGCTAATGAGAGGTAGGTGGGATTGTCGGTGATGGTTAATTGAGAGTAGCTTTGTTTTAGAAGCATTAAAATTTGCTAGCCATTTCTTACCCAAGTCCAATATGGATTGGAGGTCTTTTTCAATCTCGGCTGCGAGGTTAGCTTTGACGCCTACACCAGATTTTTGTTGGAGGCAAGAGTAAACTGTGGTGTCATCAGCGTACAAACCTATTTGGGCTCTTGTGGAATCAGGGAGATCATTAATATGATATATATATATATTAATATATTGTTCCAGTAAAGGTCATTAAGAATTTTGAATGTTGGTATAAAGGGATTTAACATCTAAACTAGTTATGAATTTATCAGTCATATTTATTACCCTTAGTTAATCAACCAGGTTGCCTGAATTTCTAAAATGTAATAGGTTGATGATTCCAATAATAGGTATTAAGAATTTTGAATGTTGGTATAAAGGGATTTAACATCTAAACTAGCTATGAATTTATCTCTCATACTTATTACCCTTAGTTTATAGACCAGGTTGTCTGAATTTTTAAAATGTAATAGGTTGATTGTTCCAGTAACGGGCATTAAGAATTTTTAATGTTGGTATAAAGGATTTAACATCTAAACTAGCTATGAATTTATCTCTCATATTTATTACCCTTAGTTAATTGACCAGGTTTTCTGAATTTCTAAAATGTAATAGGTTGATTGTTCCAATAAAAGGTATTAAGAATTTTTAATGTTGGTATAAAGGATTTAACATCTAAACTAGCTATGAATTTATCTCTCATATTTATTACCCATAGTTAATTGACCAGGTTGCCTGAATTTTTAAAATGTAATAGGTTGATTGTTTCAATAAAAGGTATTAAGAATTTTGAATGTTGGTATAAAGGGGTTTAACATGTAAACTAGCTATGAATTTATCTGTCATATTTATTACCCTTAGTTAATCAACCAGGTTTTCTGAATTTCTAAAATGTCATAGGTTGATTGTTCCTAGAAAAGGTATTTTAGAATTTTATTATGGCTTCACCAGTTTGTGGGAAGTACTGCCAATAATTGATTTAATGTGGCACATCAAAATGTCTGCTTGTAGGTTTTTATATATTTTTTAATTTATTATACAGCAATAGGAATATTTCAATTTTCAAACACAGTTAGCATATAATGGAAGCATTAACAATAAAGAAGAAGCTAACTCTCAAATAATAGTAGTTGTGAACATGGCCGCAACATGCTGACAGTGTTCAGAAATGAAAACAATTTTATTGTTAGATAAAAAAAAAAATCTACATCTGGTATCCATATTTGGACAGTTTTTATGTTCTATGTCTAAAGAAGAAATAATTTGTAGAAAAGCAAGAAAAATATTATATGTGTGTGTGTGTGTGTATGTCTGTGTGTAATTTTATTATTGTAATATGCTTATGTATAATCTGTAGATTCTCATATATATTATATATAAAATAACACCATATTTTGTGAAATACTTACTATTATTAGGTTTCCCATGTGAAACATTTTTCCAGTTATTATAATAGATACCTCCAAGATTTTTCTAAAAAAGAGTATACCTTGAAAAAAGACCCCAAACTTGATAAAACAAAGTTTTAATGTCAAAATGTTTGTTATTATTAAGAGAAAAGACCAAAGTATTTTTTATTAAATTTTTAAAATCTTTTCAAACATGTTCAAAATTTATGTTAAAAATATTGTTTTTCTTGCCTTAACAGGTTTCTTTGGTGATTACTATAAAGATTTTTAACATCTTTTTGGAATTAAAAACACATTGCTTTGAAAATTTTTGCAAAAATCAAATTATCGTTGCATTCTCATGAAATTTTCAAAACATATTCACAAATGAATGAATTTATTTTAGAAATCTTGGAAAAAATATATATATTTTTAAATCTGTTATTGACAGTTACTTAATTTTATGAAATTTCAAAAAATTAAAATTTGAGACTTTTCACATTAGTTAAAAGCAGAACTTCTTACAGAATTTAAATCATCAATTTATTTTTGTCAAAGAGAAACACCATTTACTGTGATCATAAAATTAAAAAAATGAAATAAAGCTATGACCTTATTTAATTAGAACAGCTTTTAATTGCTTTTATAAATAAGAAATATTAAGAACACTATTGTCTTTTTTCAATGCATAATGAATTTTTACAAGAATTGCTTTAATTTTTTTAAAAATTTGAATTGGAAAAATTTACTAAGTTTTAAATCCTTTAAAAATGTTGTATTTATTTCAGCCTTTTAAATGATATTAAGAGAAAACTATATTTATTAATCCTAAATTCAAATGCTTATTACAAATCATTAAACACCAATATTTTTAAAAGACTTTTGAATTTTTTTATGTGTTTAAATGAGCCAATTTTCTATATACTGTTGATCATACACAACATTATTAGAAAATAAGAGTGGTAACTTTTGTAAATTTACAGCCAAAAATATTTAAATTCAATAAAACATTTGGTTACAGTGAATATTTTCCTAAATTTTAAAGATTACTGAATACTTCAAAATTATATGTAAAAGGTGCTCACGTTAATTCAGTTACTTTTTTAATGCCTAAAGCCTCCATAGAAGGACATCAAATAAATATGTCATCAAGCTGTTAAACCTGTGAATGCCTTAAATAAACAGCTGCTGTCGGATTAAAAACATATATTTCTGTGACATTTTAAACTTAAATCAAATAGTTGTTTCAAATCAGATTAACTATACTTTAAATCAGCTAATATTCCTCAAGTAAAAGTTTCAGGAAAGTATATTTTATTTTTTAACATTTTTTAATAAAGATAATGACATTATGATGAAAGATGACTAAAAAAAAGAGTGCTTATCAGCTATTTTAGAAAAAAAGATATAAAAAGTCTTTCCACTCAATTTAAATTAGTTTTTGAAATACAGCAAAATATTTTGCTTATTGGAAATATTGAATTTAATCTATTAATTTGAAATTAAAATAAAAGCTTCAAGAAAGATGTCTCATTTTTAAAAATTAATTTTAAACCTTAGGTATTGTTTTATTTTCTGGAGGTACCTATATTATAGTAATATGGATTAATTCTTAGGGTATCAATTTTTACCTAATAACAAAGAAAATCAATATTAATCCATTATTCTGAGATGAGGTATTGTAATATTGTACAAGAAAATCAATACTCCATTTTATGCCAAGTTGAATATTTTGTTAACACCATGTTACCTATGCTGTCAAAAAACAAAAGCATATTTTGTTTCATCCTTAATATAATTAGGTTTTCACATATTTGTTTTGGAATATATTTTTCCAATTTTTATTGTTCACAGAGTCAGTCTTTGAATTGCTTACCATTTTCATAGCAGTGACACTGTCATCTTGTAGCACCAGTTCAAGAGAGATAATTCTAGTACAGCAAAATCTTACAGAAAAAATATACAAATACCAATTGTACACATATTATTTTATTTTACTAATGAAGGTTCTGCGATCAAGTTTGGATGGTTAGAAAAGGGTTTTGATTGGTTATTTGGTCAAAGATTAGAAACTGAGCAGAGTTATGGTGACTTTGAAGTTTTGTGAAGACATTATTGTAATGTCTTCACTCCTCAGGGCTTTTTCTTCATTAAGTGACAAACTTAATGAACTGCACATTAATTCTATTAATGCTCTATCTCTATATGGATATAGAGCATTTTATACCCAAAAAACTCTGCTTGCTAAAATACCTATTTATCAATAAACCATTGAAAAAACAGCAATCTTGGCACTAAGCATCATCACAACACAACCATATATATATATATATATATATATAAAATAAATTTTCAATATTCAAAATTGTTGAATGAACATTTCAACATGAGATCCCTAAGAGAGGTTTCACATATCATCAGCAACGGTACAGTTGCTGATGATATGTGAAACCTCTCTTAGGGATCTCATGTTGAAATGTTCATTCAACAATTTTGAATATTGAAAATTTATTTTATTTTATATTACCTGTGTAGTTTTAATTCCATTGAGCTCTCCTCCTGTATCATTTTTTAATATTAAAATTTAATATTAATTAGGATCAGGTTTTTGGGATTTACCTTCCTACTTTTCCGTTTGGATTAAAGTATATATATATATATATATATATATATATATATATATATATATGAAACAGACAGACATTTTCTGGTGTCTAGTCATCAGATGTGATAAAGTAATTCAATTTATGATACACTCTTCTCCTCAAAGATCGCAATGCATTTTTTCTTACATACAGTTTTGTCTTTCATTCTAACCTGAAAACGCCAAAAGAAGCAGATCTGTTCATGGTAAAATACATCATTTATGGCAGAGAAGGAGAATTATGTAGCATCGACCATGTTTTGTATACAGTGTGTCATGTAGGGTACTACTTTCACTCATTAAAAAAAAAAGGAGCATTCTTTTTTATAAATCTTATAGTTTTACATTCATGAAGCCACATTTGTCAGAATTGATATTAATAATATAAATAGTATCAAATTGGTCTCTGACTTTCAAAAGAGTTATTTGTACTTTATTTACAAATGTCAAACCTGAAACTTTGTTTACATCTAAACTTATTTATAAATATAACTTTGTCTCTGTGTGTGTGTATGTGTGTGTGTGTCCCTGTTACCTATAGACTCCGAAATGGCTGAACCGATTTTCTTGAAAATTTACACAGCTGTACTATCAGTGTCTGAGAGTGTTCTTAGCTTGGTTTTGTGTCAAGGTACCCCCCGATAAATCTCGAAAATGGATAATCGAAAAAATCGGGTTATAGAAGGAGTGGTCCAATTTTAATCAAATTTGATACACTCATAGACAAAAACATAAAAAACGATATTCAGAAGTTTCAAGGTTGCAGTTCTTACAATAGTGCAGAAAATCGATAATATATATATATATATATATATATATATATAAAAGGCAAGATGTTTGTGTGTGTGTCTGTTTATCTGTTTGTATGTTCTTTATACAAATCCACAATTTTTATCCGATTCTCACCAAACTTCACACAAATATTCTTTAGGCTGAGTCTGAGCTCCAGGACCATGGATTAGTTTTAAAGCTTTCATTACATCCGAGCAATGCCGGGCTATGCTGCTAGTCATTGATAACTATGTATTATTAGAAATTGATAAAAAGGACATCATCAGTAGTGTAACAAGAAAATGGCTCTGATAGATTCATAATAATGAAATGTAGTTTAGTGACTTGGGGTACTGAGAGCTAAAAATTCTAGGTCAAGGAATAAAATGCCACATTGAAAAATTAAAGAAAACTAGTTAATCAGATTGTAACCGGATGGAAGAAAGTTTAGTTTAAAAATATTAACCAGAACTTATAAAATGCTCATGGGAATTGAACAATAGAAGATGTATCCAAAATAAACCTAGTAGCATTTATTAAATTATAGAAAACTGAATTTTACTTGTAGGTACAAAAATTTAAATACCTGGGAAGTGTTCTAACAGAAGACAGAAAGTATGACACAGAGATCCAAAGGCAAATTGGCAGGGCGAAGGAAGCATTTCAGAAGTTGAGTAAAGTATTAAGAAACAGGACAATTTCATTAGAAACAAAGAGGAGTGTACTGGATTGCTATGTGATGTTGGTTCTTCAATATGGCAGTGAATGTTGGACAATATCTTTGAAGATGAAGGAAAAACTTGAAGCAGCTGAAATGTGGTTCTACAGATGGATGCTGCGGATATCATAGACTGAGCATGTGAGCAATGATGAGGTTTTGGAAAGGATGTAAACTAAAAGGAAATTAATACTGAGCATCAGGAAGAGACAGCTAAAGTTCCTTGGACATGCAATGAAGAAGGTGAGCTAGGAGAACCTGTTACTAACAGGCCAGATAGAAGGAAAAAGAGACAGAGGAAAGCAGCGGAAAAGGACCTGATTAGGTGGATGACGGAACGAGGGTTGCATGGTGCAACAGGAGAAAGCATGCTAAGAGCCACCAGAGATAGGGAGATGTGGAAAGCCATGATCACCTACATCCTGAAAGACAGGGCATATAAAAGAAGAAGAAGAATTTTACCCAATCCACTTTTCATCCTCAAGGAAGTTAAAGAGACAAGATTAATGTGTTTATAAAAATTCTGCAAAACTGAGATTCACTTACACACAAATACCCTTGGGAAAGGTATTACTCTGTCTCTTCCCTCCAGTTATGGGTTAAATAACAGGACAGATTGGGTTCTATAGCCTTGGTCGGCAACCAGTCTACCGAAGAAAGCAATGGCAATGTACTGCAAGATAATCTTCTTCCCAGTCAATCATGTCTCAAAAGAGACATGATCGCCCAAGCGTGTATCCCATATGGCACTTAACTGACTGTTGTGCAATCAACATTGGCTCGGAATGAGAAATCGGAGAGCTGATTTTGAATTCCAGTTGAATTTGTTGCATTCACTTACATGCAAATATCCTTGGGAAAAGTATGAATCCATCTCTTCTCCCTCCAGCTATAGACTGAAGAGCAAAATGGATTAAGTTTTATAGCCTTGGTTGGCAACCAGTCTACCACAGAAAGAAATAGCAACCTACTGCGGGAAAATCTTCTGCCTAATCAGTCATGAATAGAAAGCACCCAAGAGTGAATCACATATGGCACTTAACTGACTGACTGACTTATTTAGTGAACTATCCAGCCAGAATTTCATTATTTCTTAACAAAATATGACCCAATGCACTTTAAACACACCATGTCTGGTCCTAAGTACTTTAGAAATGTAATCACATGCATCATTAATATAAAGTTTTTTTGTTTGGAGATTATATCCATCTATGTTTTTTTTTCCCCTGGGTAAATATCTGTATATGTCAAAGCTTACAGTTGCTTAGTATGTACAAGGATTTCAAAAAGTGTCACTTCAGGAATCAGCACAAAGATTTTTCGCAGTGATAGAGCTTTGTCAATTTTTCTGTTCTTTTCTTCTCGAGCTAAAAGAAATTCCAACACACAAACATAAATACCTAACCTCGGGCACCTCGACATGGTATAATGGTTAGCAAGCTTGTCTCACTAGAACCTATTGAGTTTGATCCTCACTGGGTACACCATACATTCAGCCTTGTGCTCCATATAATATCTTTTCTCTATTATTTGAAAGTATTTTGGACCATTCAACCACTCATCAACAAGAATCAGCTCAGATTTCCCTCTAAACCAGATAGTGCCTCACACCATTACTCCAAACCCTGTTTCACGGTCACCTGCAGATATTCAGGGTTCCAAATCTCATTCTGATTTCTCTAAACATAAACCTGTCTTGAATTCGAATATTGACAGAATTTACTTTCATCTGATCAAATTACAGACTGCCAAAATTCATAATCTTTGCTCTCGAATTCTCATGCCCAGTCCATAAGCCTGTACTTGTTAACCTCTGAAATCAAGGACTTCTTTTTTGCAACTCTTTTTTGATAGCCTAGCTCTTTCAGAGTCTTTCTTACTACATATGGTGACATTTCTATGCTGTTGGTGACATCTTTGACACTCTGACAACAGTTTCTAATGACTTCCCTCTTCAGCACCTTTTTTGTTCTTGCAGACATGATACTTGATCTTTCTTAACATTGTTCCAACAATGGCCTTCTTCATTAAATTTCTTGACAATATGATTAACCGTTTGATGATCAACCTGGAAAAACCTAGCAGTTTCTCTATTTGACTTGCTACACTGATGCCATCTTATTATTTGCCCTCGTTGAAACTCACCCATTTTCTTACTTCCATAAACTTTCATTGCATTTTATTTTTTAAACATACGCACCATAGTGGGGGCACTAGAGAGTGTCATCAGTGATGTCTTTGCATGGATCACTAGGGGGTTTCAGGTCTCTCAACATCATACACCCCCTCACCACGCCGACCCGACCAGAGATGATCAGTTTCTGGTCCACCCTCAATAAACGCTTTCAGACACTGGAAAACTTTATAATGTTTGGGCCCTGTACGAATTCTTACAAATGCTTTCGATTGGCAACAGACAGAGCTAATTTACATCAAGTGGCGAACCGAACATGAACTCGTCCTAAAATATATTAAGCAATTTAATTGTCATATGGCTATGATTAAAAAAAAAAACCTTCAACTAAGAATTAATCATGATTCATTTAAAAATAAATAAATATCTACAAATATATATAATTTTAAGTTGTTTCTAAAAAAGAAATATGAGGATAAAAATTCGTCTAAGAATTTATCAAAAGAAAAAATTCCGTTTATAAATACAAGTATCTACAAATATGTATAAATTTAAAATTGTTCAAAAAGAAAAAAAAAATTAGGAAAGTAAATATATTTATATATATATATATATATATATATATATATATATACAAAAGTACTTAAAATCCTTTTAAAACACACATAAATATATAATAAATTATGTATAAGTAAAAACCTTAATTACAATTAAATACATTAATTTAAAACTTATTTATGCATTTATCTTATTTATGAGTACTATTAATAAAAAAAAATGAAGAAAACTCAAAAATGCAGAATTTTGGGGAGTTTTAGCTAACAGTTTGTTTTTGAAATCCAGGTACTCGTCCTTTTGATTCATAACCAATTGGCTGTTCTTTCCGCTGTTTCAGTTATGGACTTGAGTGCTTTTCTTTTTTTTACTCCCACTATCCCAATATCTGTAAAGGCTTTGCTTAAGGACCTTGCTGCAAATCCTCTAGTCCCTACTTCTATGAGAGTGCAGCTAGCCCTGCAGCCTTTAACCCTGCAACTCTTCAGCAGTTCGTCGTATTTTACCTTTTTCCTTTCATGGGCTTCTTCTTCCCAGGGGACTGTCAGTTCCCACAAAACTATCTTCAAATTATGTGAGAAGAAAACTAATATAAGTCAACTATTGTTTATAGGTGAGAACAGCTTGATACTAACATGGTATTGTCTGAAAAAAAAAAAGAGACATTATTACACAAGCCAAAATTGCTGTAACCAAGTGTGGCTGCAAACTTATCATAGGCCACTGTACACTACTACACAGGTACACTTGATCATAGTACTAAGTATCCATCTGCAATCAGTCGCTGCACCAAATATTATTTTTTATTGTCATTGTCACCAACTACCAAGTGAATTATAAGGTTGTATAGGTGTGGGTTTTTTTTCATATGTTCAATATATTCACCTGTTGCTGGTTTCCAGATGCAATCATCTTGTGTTTTATGTACTTACTGGGATGCGATTATTGATACATTTTTCTGTACATTTCAGTGAGCTGTGGTCTTCTTGACTGGAAACTTTCTTGAAAGGCAAAATAATTATAAATCAAAAAAATAAACAGTGATATAAAAGTCACCAACAATTTGATAGTGTCGGCTGTTACAATCAAGTTTGGTCAAATTTGAGATATCAATAAAGGATTAACTGTAAGGTTAGGCATTTATGCTATTGATTTTTTAAACCAATTAGATTGACAAGAATGCCTACCTTTTTCAAGAAGATGAAGCACCATGTCATACAAGCAAATTAGCAAAAACCTGGAAGGAATTGCAAGGAATCAAGTCACTGCCATGGGTAGCCTAAAGTCCTGACATCCAGTAGAGCATGTTTGGGAGCACCTTGACCAAAAACTTTGAGAGCATATGACCAAAATCATGTTAGCGGCAACCCTTAAAGAAACATTGCTAAAGGAGTGGCAAAATATGAATCAGACAATTGCCAATAACTTGATCAAATCCATGAAAAATTGAATACAAGCACCAAAACTAGTAAATGGAGGACCTACTCCATGCTAGTTCCAAATACTGTTTATTTATCTTGAGTTGGGATTACGTAATTAAATTTTGAAACTGAATGTAGTATTTTTCTCCTGACTAAAAACTTTTCTTAAGCCATTGTGCATCGGTGCAATGGATGAATTGTCGTCTAAGTTACGCAAAACTGACAATAAAACTGGCAACTCATTTTAGCAGATAATGTCTGACCATGAAACACGAAAGGATTGGGAATAAGGGGGTGGGGCGATGCTAGCTCGGAAAGAAATTTGAATTGATTCTTGTTGATGATCAGTTGAATGGTCCAAAATGCTGTCAAATATTGGAGAATGGACCACTTCCACCGTTTGAAACCAATCAGATTGACAAGAACATCTACCTTTTTCAAGAAGATGGAGCACCATTTTATATGAGCAAGGTAGCAAAAGTCCTGGAAAGAATCGCAAGGAATCAAGTCCCTGCCCAAAGTCCTGGCATAAATCCAATAGCGAATTTTTGGGAGCTCCTTAACCAAAAACTTCGAGAGGATACAATTAAAATCACGTCAGTGGTAACCCTTAAAGAAACATTGCTTAAAGACTGGTAAAATATGGATCAGACGATTGTTGATAACTTGATCAAATCCATGAAAAATTGAATACAAGGACTAAAACTAGTAAACGAAAAACCTACTCCATGCTAGTTCCAAATACTGTTTATTTATGTTGAGTTGGGATTATGTAATTAAATTTTAAAATTGGATGTAGTTTATTTCTATTGGCAAAAAAAAATTTCTTAAGCCATTGTATAGTTATCCATGATTTAAACACAGTTTCAAACTGTAATCTTTTTTTGATTTGTTTTCTATGGTTTATAAACTCTTTGCAGGTTATTTAAAGCCAGAAAATGTTTAGACTGTAAGAAATCTTTTGAGAAAATAATGATTTAATGATACAAGTCTTACTAATTAGCCCATACCTGGGGGAGAAGAGGTAGATCATGTCTTTTCCAAGGGCATCTGTGCATAAGTGAATATAATGAACCCAACAGGAATTGAAATTTGGCTCTCTAATTAACAATTCCAAGCCCTTATCAATTAGACCACCTGAACATCCAAGCTTACAGCATCTGCTATTCTCAAGTGGTTACTTATCTAGGTACTAACCAGATTTGATGTTGCTTAACTTCAGTGATTGTATAGGAACCTGGGTTTCAACATTATATGGTCATAAGCCTTTGACATTTGTAAATAAAAACAAAGTACAGATAAAACTTTCAAAAGTTTGGGATAAATTGGCATTGTATTTATATAATGACGAAGACCCCCTTCTAAAATAATTATAAAAATTCAATAATTTTTAAATTCTGATAAATGCTATGGTCAGAGGAAGGCCCAATGTAGCCCTCTGCACACTTGTAATGGTCCTGCCTTGCTTGGGGTGAAATGATTTTAAAAAATATGCTAATTTGTAGTGCCATGCTTAACTTGTTCTTCTTGAAAGCCATGAACAGTGAATCCTCTTCCTATTATTCTGTTTGTTAAAGCAGAACAGTCAATTTATTTAAGTAATGCTAAATGTAGTGTAATTGATGGTATATAAAATGCGTATTTTACAAGGTTTATTAAAAAACAGTTGATATTAAGTAAGAGTTTGATATTTACATATTTTTTAGGTTTGCTTATCATTTGGTTTACACTCTTCCTTGGTCTTTTGAAAAGGAGTAGAGGTTAATCACTCGTTTCCTGTTTCAGATAGGGTTTCTAGTTCGTTCTAAAGTCTGCTTCAGCTCTATACTTCTAATGCTTGTTCTTTCTTATGCTAATATAAGTCCAGACAGCAACTGTCTAACTTGAGTGGATCTTGAGCCTTGTATTAGGTGAAAATTAGTAAAAAAGAACTTTTACACCATCAAACAGTTATTACTTCCTTATGAAGCAAGATTCTCATAATAAAAGTAAAAGAAAAAAAAAGTTGGTAAAATTTTACAGAAAGTCAACTGTATATAAAATCCATATATTTGCCATTAAATATTTTACAAATATTTTCATGAGGTTTTTCCCCTGATGCCCCATCCACATGAATTTAAATAGTTAGGCATATCACATCTCACAACCTGGCAAACAATATGGCTTCCACTTTGCTAGGTCTACTGCTGATGAACTAACGACCATCATTAATATATATACCAGGCCCTTGATAAGAATAGTGAAGCTTTAACTGTTGCTCTTGATACCTCAAAAACATTTGACAGGGTTTAGCATGCTTGCTTTCTGCACAACAGGATGATTGTTTGATTTAATCTTGTTCATCTTTTATTCTTTATTCAATACCCACTGTACCTAGTTTTTTCTCATACTGCCACCCCCTGCACACTTGTAGTGGTCCTGTCTTGCCTGGGGTGACATGATTAAAAAAAAGTTTATTTGTAGTGCCATGCTTACCTTGTTCTTCTTGAAAGCCATGAACAGTGAATCCTCTTCCTGTAATTGTATTCAATAAATACCTTCTTGCTAACAATTTCAAAAAGTCAGCATATCAGTCTGTATTTGTTTAAAATGTCATCCTTGAAATAAATCTTTCAAAATTTTCAAACACCTCAATTCTCTTGTAAAAATCAGTGAGAAGCTTCATTTTGTCTTCAGGAGGGGTTAAAAATCAGGGTGACTGAAGCTTGTCACAAATATTTCACCCATATTGCAAGTATTCCTCACTATAAAGTCTTGTTAATTTCATCTTATTAGGTCTCAAAAGAAGACAACATTTGCTTGCTAAGGTTATCATTTTTTAATAACCCTAAATGGTTACTGCATGATTAATCACCAAAACAGAGGTTGGGAATAATAGTAGCTCAACAAGTACAAGACTTATACACTGCATGAAGTAGATAGAATGCTAGTAAACTAATAGTCAGTATAATCACTCTCCTCTATTCCCTCCAATAGTGTCCACTTATTTAAGAGGACAGGAACATACCATTCCTGTATATAGGTAGATATACAACATCTCTTTAACAACCTTCATGAAAGGTGCATTTTCAAATGAATCTGTTAATGTTGTTTTCCTGATCCTTCATCGTTCTTCTTTTTTTGCAAATGATTTAACAATCCATCATTAGAGTTGTTTCTGAAATCTTCAAATGGCCCAAGTTACCAGTATCAAAGGTTCAAGTTAAAAAAAAGAGCCAAAAATTCCGAGATTTCAAATGAAAACAACAGATTTTTTTCAACAATTTTAATGAAGACAAATGCACTGCACACTTTTGTAGCTAGTTTTTGGTGCAAGATCTCTTTGTGAGAAGGAACTGACATCACTCAGTCCGCAATGAGTTTAACGAACAAGATGCATAAATTCATTGAGAACAGACAATATATATGAATATAATTATTATATATATAAAAATATATAAAATATAATTCTGCACTTTATTCTCAATTTTATTTTTTTGTTATAACCTGTTTTATTTTTCTTAAGACCCACTGAAGAGTCAGGACCCAGTTTGAAAAAAACCTGATGTAAGCAGTTTGAAACTTGACAGACATTTATAAATAAAACCAAAGTAGAGATAACTCTTTAATAAATCAAGGATCAATTTGACTCTGTATTTATATTATAAACAGAGGCTCTTCTTCTAAAATGATAAGAAAAAAATTAATATTTATTCTTAAACATACAATCTACAAAAATTATCCCCACTCCCAAATGTTAATTATTTCTTTTTTGCAAGCAGACCAATTAACCTAACTAGTGTTTCTTACAAGACCAGTTTGATTTACAGTGAGCTAGGATCAAGGATACTCAACAGAAGGGAATTATTTTCGAACCTTCAATGTAAGAAGTTTTTACTGACCAATAAATTATCAATTGCTTTTAGGTCATAAATTAAAAGCATAATTTTCTTGCTATGTTAATTTCTTGCTTGTGTAATATACCCAGTAATATGGCTTATGATCAAGGGACATTGCTTGTATTTGATGACATATAATTAAAGAAAAACATGTGACAAAGTACACATTATAGATCACATGACCAACTAAATACATGTCATGTGGCTGATGTGGATTTGGTCAGAAAATACAATGGGAAAAGCAAGCATTGACATGAAGGTCATTTTTCCTGTGGTTGGAGGTGGTCAAATGATTTAAGGAAACTGGGTTTTTTATTCAACTTCTTTCTCTCTATGAATTTTAACATCTCTAATAAAACAAGGGCTTTCAACTATAATCATTGTATCTTTCTACTGCTATCAATAAGACAACTCACTGACCATTGCATGACATTTTGTAGTATTACACTTGTTTCAAATTCCCATTCTACAAGCAAAATGTAACAGAAAATTAATTCTGTACATGTATTAGTCTAGTCTCTTTAATGTTTTTTTTTTTGTTCATTGAGCAGCTACAAGAGCAGCGCCAGATGTTGTTTACAACTTTCCACAACAGCTGACAATAGCAGAATGTTTGGGTGATACAGACTTGCTTATTTCTTAGATATATATTTCGTATGTTTACAAATTCAGGATTGTAAGTACACACAGTTGTTTTTTGTATTTTCCTTTTGTAACGCATGAAACAATAAAAACCTTGTTTGGAAGCATTAATGATTGTTTTAAATTTTATTATACCTTTAACACATCAATATATATGTAGAATGAGCTGGCAAGACTATGTTTGCACAGGATTTTTTAGGGGTGATTTCTGCCACCCACCATTTTCTCTGGCTTGACAGTCTTCTGGTTTCAAGAGTGTTAGATTAATGAAGTCTGACAATATATTGATTAGACACTCAGGGGATAGCAGATCTAAATATTAAGCTGTATCTAAAAAACTGGTAGAATGGATAGGAGATTGATCACCAAGAATCAAGCTATATATCTAAGAGCCAAGAGTAGTAATTAAAAAAAATAAATTGTTTGTGATAAAAAAAAAATCACCAGCAAATAAACAAAAACATTTAAATACACTGTATCAAAAGTGCTGGTATTGCAGATGGAAGTCAATTACCCATTCAGATAATAGGATAAGCTGTGTTAATAATAAAACCTTATAGACAGACAAATTGAAAAATTCTGTCAATTCCTTAGTAAAATTAACCACATGGTCTAAACTAGTAAATCTAATGAATTTTAATTGTAGATATAAATATCAGTTCCACAGGGTTAGAATAAAATTTACAAGTAGGAAACTGCCCTTCTGAAGCAAAGAGACATTATACTGATTAAGAATCAATTTTCAAATTTGAAATGAGCTTAACTAGACTGGTACTTGAAATTTCTCAGTTGCTATCAAATACAAATCTGCAAGTAATTAATGACAAGAAATTATAGTGGTGGAGGCTTAAAATGAATATTTGTTTTACCATGCCAAGAAAATTAATGAAGGATAACAATGATGCAAAAACACATGCGTAATTTTAACAAAACAAGATAAGGGATTTATTAATAAATTTACACGCTTGAAGTAGTGTCAGTAGCTCATTTCAGAAAAATAAATCAAAATTCTTAAAGTCCATAGTTTTAATATATTGTCATGAAGAGAAAATGTTCATACAACAGATTAACTGATCTGACACAGGGTAATATTAAAACAATGTTTAAAACAAAGATAACAGAGTTTGTTGCTGACTGAAGGGATATATGGTCTGGATTGTTTAAAGGTAGATGAACAGAGATAGTTTTAAATACTTAGCTTTCTTGGATTGTTGAATGAAAATTCTTTGAAGTCATGTGTACTGGTTAGAAGCTGATAATATTATTGGCAAGTAATTTTACACAGACAAAGACTGCAATCCTGGTAGCAAGGAATTGAAATAAAACCTATCACATGACTTCTTTCCTTCCTCTTCTCTGATCACCAGACTATTTGTGTGAAGGCAAGGTTTTCATTGGTCAAAAGAAAATTTCACATAAGCCTGTGAATTCCTTTCCTTAGACCTCCAAATTTGAAGGGGGTTATTATTACTTCACACTCACTATAAAATGCTGAGAATATGAAAAAAATGTTAACATCTTTTACCTGAGGTCAATTTAGCAACTAAAAATTCTTTCAAATTCTTGTAACCAATACAAATTTCTGGTAATTGTTTGCCATAAAATAAACTGTCATTTTATATATTTAAGTGTTTTAATTTTATGTTCTTTGCTTACAATAATTACTTTATTCACAGGTTAGTGTTGTCAAAGTGTCAGATGTTTTATTCTTTGCTGACAACAGGTTGCCACAAAAGCAACTGATCTGCTGTCTTTTGCTGGAGTCCCAACATCTTTTGTTTGTTTAATGGGCTATCAGCTCCTTATGGGTCATTTAATGCTGAAAAATTTAATTTTCTTGGGAGCTTAGAAATAATATATATATATATATATATATATATATAAATCCAAGTAAAGCAGACCCAAGGTTTTACAATTTTGAGTTCTCTGGCATTTCCCTTTTTTTTTAAAAAAGTGCTCAATATGCTATATATTGTAAAGCTTAATATAATTATATAAGTTGTTATACAATTAAAATTAAAAATCCATTGCTGCACAGAAATTTCTGTTTCAAGATTTCTATCTCATCATCAGGCAATGTTAGATGTTAGTTGTGAAAATAATTTTAATGAAATTAATGTCATTAGTTACCGTATATATTAGTAAATTAAGAAAAGAATGTGAAAACTGAGATGTATGCTATAAGTAAAGTGGTTTAGTATAATGAAATAGAAAATGTTTACTTATATACAGTGGCCCAAAAGTCAAAATACCATTGAATAACTGAGAAACTTTTTTTTCTTTACTTTCAATAACTGTAATACTGTTATATTACTTGGGAAGATTATGATATCATACAAATAACTGTAATAATGTTATATTACTTGGTAAGATTTTTTGTGATATTAGGATATTTGTATGATATCATAATCTATAATAGATTATGATATCATACAAATATCCTCCATTTGTCACTTCATAAATGGGCACTTTTTTCTAAACAGTAGCATGAGTCTCAGGCCACCTTATATAAACAGGGTTTTAAAATAAACAAAAAATTACTTGTATTAATTTCCCAAAGGGAACGTTATATTGCAAATGATGACGAAGTCTTACTTCCTCTTTTGTGTGTTTTAATTTCCTATTCATAATACCAGTGCTTTGGATACAGAAGAATATTTAAATGCTTTTTGAAAGTGCATCTTAAAATTTTTAGATATTTTATTTGCTGGTGTTTAAAATTTTTTTTTCTTCATGTTTTTGTATTTTTTGGGTACTCACCATAGTTCCAAAATCTTGAACTTGATCCTTTGTGATCAACCTTTTAATCATTCTACCAGTGTTTGGGCTGCAGCATACTATTTGAACCTGCTCTCCAATAAGTGTATCTTACCAACAGCAAATATGGTATATACAGTGCAGAGGTTTGGTGATGCCTTGGGCCAACTCCTTGATTGTATGTCCCTAAGACTCAAGTAGGGAGGCCTACTCTGGTTTTGCTTACCAAAATATGGATCTACATTCACACCGGCTTGTGGGACTGTAGGTTGCTTGTACAACAAAATTAACAGATTTTATGAACAATTCCCAATAGTTTACACAGTGAGGTTAACATATGTCATAACACAGCAGGAAACTATTTTGATTTGTTATTAACTGCATGCATGATTTGAAGAAATACCTTGACCATGAAATAAGTTAATAAACTGCTCAAAACTTACATAACAATAAAAATCAAATGTTATGTAAATTACTCTTGTAGAGCAGCTGATACCCTTCTAGCACTCTTAAAGATGAAATGGTTTGTGGAATTATCTTCCAGTTTCTTGCTTTCCAGTCAATTTTGATTTTCAAAACTATAAATGCAATGTGAATTGTTAACTAGTTTTCTTAATTCTTGTCCTCTCTTCCTAATGCTTTTCTTGTATTTTTTCACTCAGTAACACCTTTTTTATGATTAAAAAAAAACAAAAACATTACTGACAGGGAATACTGAGAATATGAAAATATGTTAACAGATCTTTTACTTAAGAGTCAATTTATTTTATTGTTCTTGCTTTTTAATAATGTTCTTATTCTTTCATACTCAGTAACCCTTTCACAAGCAAGTCAATAAAGTCTTGATTGAGACAAAATAATTTTTTAAAAGTTCTCAAATTAATAATAGGTATCTCAAACCAAAATTTTATTATCAGTATATCTAAAAACCTTTAATACAGGCATAGTGATTTTGAAAAACCAAAAGAGATACCAAATTTATCTTGGTAGTTCAAAAAAAAATCATCATAAGAAGTTTGCTAAGTGTAACTTAGATGTGGCATAAGGCTGAAAGTATGGAGCACCTAGTGAGGATTGAACTCACTGTTCGGTTGTAATTGAACTAGCAATATAAGCTTGCTAGCCATTACACCAAGTTGAAGTCATTTACTAAGTGTAGCTTAGTTAGGATATAAGGCTAAAAGTAAGGGGCACCCTGTAAGGATTAAACTTACTACTAAATCGTAATTGATTTAGTAAGACAAGCTTGCTAACCATTACACCATGTCAAAGTGTCCATAGCAAATATATGACCATTCAAATTTCATAAAAACTTGTTTTTCTGATGCTATTGGACAAAAGGTCAACAGTGTATGATAGAAGATACAGCATTGCATTGTCATCTCTGGATCACAACACTACTACATAAAATGGTATCAATGAAAAGGATCATTTCTTTTTGGTATTTGTTTTATAAGAGTGGTAGCTTGGATTTTAAGAGGCACTAGGAGGACTGACATCACAGGAATGTATGTCACACATTAGCTCAGTATCTCTGGATGTGGAAGGCATATCAATGCTTCAAAATTTTTGAGACCCTCGGTTGAATCTGTGCTGTTTTGGATTTATGTTGAAAACCCAGATGAGGTACTCCACCCAATTGCTGACCATTCTGGTTTTGGCCTTCATATTATTTAACAGTAGGCTTCAAATAAGTTAAAAATTATTATAAAAATAATGTCAAACAGGTAGTCTTGAAGTTAAAGAAAGATAATGCTAATGGAATCAACAATTCTTGGACCATACCAACCTCAAAAAAAAAAAAAAAGAAAAAGATAAATATGACACAGAAGGGAAAATTTGACTGATCATACATACAGGTTTCATTTCAGCATTTAATGCCTTTCAACTTTTTCCTATACTTCATAACACAATAAAGATGCAGCTATTTCTTTTACAGTGATACCTTAATAAAAAAAAATCTTATATTTACACCACATAAAAACAGCTAGAAATGTAATTTGAACCATACTGAACTCCATATAACTCGATATAAAAAAGTATCCATTAGAAGTATATACCTGAAATTTATAAACTTTACTAAACTTGCGATGAGGAAATCAGCTTGTAACATGTTTCTTATTTTGAAAAATTATGTAATTTTCATCTTGTCAAGAACAGGCCAGAAATGACAACAAAACTTAGAAATTTATTTTGCATAAAGAAAAATATTTTATAATAGTGATTTAAACTTCTTCAGTTTTTAACTGATAGAAAAGACTTTCTGGTCATTGTGAATGGTTCGCCTACACTTTCTCTCTTAATAGTGATTTGCTGACTGAATTGCTTTATAAGCCTCTGACATTTTGGAACACTATGTATCCAGCCATCATTTGAAACTGGCATTACATCAGTCCCATCTGAAGCAAAATGCTGACTTCATTTGTGCAATATCATCTGACAAAGGCTATTAGAAATAATCATTTTTGCTCTTTATTGGACCTAAAAACTTTATCATAGCACTGACTGGAGATGCAAAATCAATGAATTGGTTAATGTAAAAGTTGAAGCCATAATATAATGCAACTTGGTGTTTATAACTGAAGATCACCTGAGATGGTTTTTCTTCATCACAACTGCTATAGTTGTTTAAATACAAAGAATCACAGAGTGCCTTTTCTTTGTCTTAAGAGATGGAGATGGATCAAATGGTTTTCCTAAGAAGTAATTGCAAAGAACAGTTTCCAGTTGAGATTGATTTCCACTGGTGTCGACTTTGATAGTTAATAGAACCTTCAAGTATTGAAGTTGATCTTTCCAAACCCCAGATTTCACATGTTCATCATACTTGATGATTTAGTTAATGATTCTGTTTCTCTGCAGCAACAGATTTTTTCCTTCTCATTTTTACCAATACTTTCTTGTACATAAAGTTTCAGAAGTTTGGAGATGTTTTGCATGCTTTCTTGAAATGCCAATTGCTACTCAGTTGTTGATTTTCTTTCAGCCAAGCTGTAGTCCGGTTGCATTTGAGCATGTTTGAAATTGATTGATGGTGAAGTGAATCCTGTTGTTTTTATTTTTTTTGCAGTTCCACCACAACTTTTAAATATTTTGAGAAAATTTTTTACTCTTATATAAAAGAAAAATCCCTGTAGGTATTACTTGAATAAAAAAAATATACTGCATATGCTTGTGAATCATGTGACTTTTGAAGATCTATTTTGAAGTTAATTTTAAGGGGTTGCATCATACATGAGATATAAAATTAGCATATATACTGTTGGAAGTACATACGCCAATTTTAAACACAGTTTATGATGTGACCCCCTTAAAACTAACTTCAAAAGTGACATGATATGTGAATATATACAATATTCAAATTCAACCATGAACATAGTGAAAGTTTGTCATGACACTTACCAAAAAATAAGTTAATAAAACTCAAAAAACATTTTCATTGAAGGCTGATACATGCATAATTTAAAATATTTTCTTTTGCATTTGATACAAAAATTCTATATTCTAAATATTTATTTTTAAAAAATGTTTTTTTTAATTTTTCATTGCAATTTCTCCAATTTCTATTAAATGAAGATATGTTTTAAAAATTGAAAAACGTAAAGTTTAATACTATTTTTGACTATTGATATTAGAAGGCTACTGGGGTTATAACAGCTCACAGATTATCATGCATAAATAAATGTTATTTTCACTATGTTTTAAGCAAAAAATAAGTATTATTTTCACAAAATCCAATTGATTTAATTTTAAGAATTTACTTTGAAATAAGACAAATACTAAATTTTGAAATTTGTTATTTTCTTTTGTTGTCAACAATGGAGATTTTATGGAGTGACCATGCCAATGTTTTAAAAATGTCTTAAAAAGTTAAAACTTTATTTAAATACATAAAACAGTTTACCAATTATTTTTCTTTTTAAACAAATTTGTTTTTCTTTCAGCTAAAAGCAAAATTTAGTTTCAAAGATAATTAAATTATTCAAAATGGGTTTTAAAATTTTCCTCATTAAGTTTGCAGTGATACTTTATAAATAAGTTCTATTTTAATCTTTTTATGGACTAATGAAGATAAATAAAAATTGAAGTAGTAAAAATATACCCAGTTCATTTTTAATCAGAATAGCTGATGGTTTGGACATTTGATTTTGTTTACACTGTCAAATGAGATTTATTTTAAAAATAAATTTGTTATTTTATGCAGTTTTTAAACGTATTAATAAAGAAAATGTAAGTTTTAAACTATAATATCCATTGATGAAAATAATCTAATTTAAAATGGGATTCATCTGGCAATGTTCATTTATTCACTTGGTCAGCAATACAAATTTCAATGTGATAAACTTGTTTTGCATAAAATGATTACATTATATCATTTATGTTTATGTGTGCCTCAAGTTGTAAGAGTATAGAGATATGAAAACAACTGATTATTAAAGAGGAGACATTGTTCTACAAGGTGTAAATTTCATTTTTGTAAATGTTGAAATTTACTAGTGTTTATTCACTAATTTTCCATTTAGAATTTTTTGTGAAAAGGGACTTATGGTTGTCAATCAAATTAACAAGTGTCTTTTTTTCTTTAAGATGAGACTATTTTGATGTGACACAATTCAGAGCACAACTAATTTGAAAAACACCCTGAAAATGTGAAAAATTGCTGTTCTTCATTGAAATAGAGATATAATTTAAAGTGATGTAGAATAAAAACTAATGATACATGAAAAAGAATTGTATATTTAAAGAGAAAAGATTAAATGTTTACAAACTGATTTTATCAAAATAGCCTTGAAAATAAACAAGATATCAGTAGTTGAAATGGAAGGAAAATTTTGCTACTTTGACACGTGTTCCCACTGTAAACTAGGACAGTTTGAAGTACTCATTAAGAAGGAAAGAAAAAAAAATCACATGCTAAAATCTACAGTAAGAACAAATCCACCCATTATATAATTATTATTAACATATATTATTCTAATTGTTAAATTTTAATGTTATTGTTGTTAAAATCTTACTGGGTGTAATAAGAACTATGATAAAAATTAATCTTCTATCACAACTTTTCTTCAAGTATATTGTTATAATTGTTCTATTTTACTGTTCATCATCATCATCATCATCATTTATCCATCACACCCAATGGTGCATAGGGCAGCAACTTTTTGTTGCTGTTTCTTAACAAACGTTTTTTATGAGGCAAGGTTCTTAGCCCTGCACCCAACCCCTAAACCTGGAGAACTGGTGGATCATTCTTGGTCCTTTCATTTACAGCACCTGGCATTTCCAAATGGTCACCCATTTAAGTACTGACCAGGCTCAATGTGGCTTAACTTCGGTGATCGGACAGGAACCAGTGCATTCAACACGATATAGCTGTAGTATTTTACTGTTAATGTTGTTTATCTCTTATTGTTCCTACAAAGATCTATGGTAATAATGACTTTTGTCACATAACTTTTATTATAGTATATTGTTATAATTGGCTTATTACATTATTAGTTATTGTCGCTGAACTTTTATCATGACTAATTTGCAAATTAAACTTTATACTAGGCAAGTATATATATATAAGCACAAGGAATCTACGTTTATAAAAATAAACCATACATTCTTTGTCACTTTTCTATAAATACTTTCATGATAATTGTTCTGATGAACTTTCCTCTATAGTACCTAGACTTAATGAATTTAAGTACAGAACTAGATTGGCAGCTAGGTCTCATCATTTTACACTTGAAATGGCTACATGCAACCATAAGTTTCATGCTAAATTTCTTCTGTTGCACTTCTCATTTGTGGAACTCTCTCCTGGTATCTTGCTTCCCAGTCAAAGTTGACTGGGAAGCAAGATACCAGGAGAGAGTTCCACAAATGAGAAGTGCAACAGAAGAAATTTAAATTTTTGAAGATCAAAGTTGATCTTCAAAAATTTAAATGCAATCATTATCTTGTCTTCTTAATTCTTGTTCTTTTACTGTTCTTACTCCTTAATAGTGATTTTTCCTTTCTCATTCTCTAACACTCAGTAACCCTTTGTATCTTAGAGGCTTTCTTCTTTTATGAAGGTGAGGGTGCTGAAATCTCTCTAAAGAAAATTTTAAAAACAGTTTCCACTTCTGCAATATATACGTGACTCTTCAGAAATGAATTGAGTTCTTTCGGTGACTGATGTGTGTATACACTGCTTATATACAACACATTAAAATTTCCTTTCTCTGATTCCATGCACCTATGACTTAGTGAGTAGTGACTCTGACTGACACCAAATCAGTCGAGTTTCAATCCCAGCCAGAAGCAAGAGGATCTGCCTAGCCACACTGATGAGCTGTGATACAGCAAAACAGGCTTGTATGTGGATGACTAATATATATATATATATATATATATATATATATGGTATGATATTATCCATGGTTTCGACATTCTTTAAGTTCTTATAGCATATCCTCTGTCAATAAAGGGAAAACATCAAGGTTTAAATATATTAACGCTTCATGATAGGAGATCATAGATTTTGTGTTGGCACTGGTTTTATGCAGTTTATGCAAAATTGTATTTCTTTCTCTAGTAGATGAAGGATACTGTTTTTAAGAGACCAAGCTAAGTTTAAGGCATATTTTGACTGTTTCTTTAATCTCAACAACAAATCACTTCTTTTTACTGATATACTTCCACAGCTAGCAAATGTTTATAAAGAATCAGATGAAACAGTCACTCTTATAAGAGAATACGGCAAATTAGGCCATACGTATAAAAATACACGACTGGGTAGAAAAGGTGTTCCACGGAGAACTGTGCAAACAACGTATTATTTTATCACACAGACCAACTGCATGTACTCAAAGCAGTTGTTCTCAAGAGAAAAAAAATTAACTTTGAATAGATCTTGAAAATTTAGAGAAGCCACCAAATCCAAATGGCTGGATCTAGTTAATTTTTTAAAGAAAAAGAAATGTCAGAGTTCAATTAAAGCACAGAGTGAAACAAAAACAGTAAAAAGATGAACGAATATCTAGACCAGATCTGTACAATTAAGAAAATATGAAGGGCCACAATGATTGCAGAAAATTAGCCATAAACAGCAAGAGTAAATTACTGAGTCTGAGTGAGATAGAAACAGATAGAGCGAAGAAGTTTTTTTTTTTTTTTCAAGAGTTAAAGGGATTAAATATTGATTTGTTTTTTTATGTCTTATCAACCTTTTGCAGATTATCTAAAGTCAAAAAATATATTTAGATTGCAAGAATTTTTTAAAAATAATAATGGTTCAGTGATACAAGTCTTACTAATCAAACCATAACTGAGGAAGAAGAGATGGATTTGTACCTTTCCTAAGGGTATTTTGTTTTTAAGTGAATACGACGAGTCCAACTGAAATAGAAACTCAGTTATCTGATTAACAATTCTGAGCCATTACCCATTATACTACCTGCAAATTTAAGCTTACAGCACCTGGTATTCCCAAGCAGTCACCCATTTAGGTATTGACCAGGCTTGACAGTGCTTAACTTTGATGATCATACAAAAACTGGTTATGTGGCCATAAACAGGGATTAAATAGATACAAAAACGGTCAAATATTTGGTTGAATAAAGTCATACTTCCACAAAACTGAATTTTTTTTGCATGCAATCAAGGAATTTATTTTGATGAACACAAAAATTGACTATTTTTAAAACCACTTGAGGTCCACACTGAGAAGTCTTGTGAACTGTATTTTTTTGCAGGCCTTGAAGAGAAAAGGGAAGATTTGGTATATAAAGATGACAGTTGCATCCATCATTAGCAAAGTCCTTAAAATCGTTTGAACAAAAAGACTGGAAAAACTGGAAATCTACAGAATAACTAAAACCATTCAAATATTAAGATTTTTTAGAATTAAAACAGAACATAGGAGAGATGTTTTGTAGTATTGTGAAAACTTGATCCAGCAAGCCCCACCAAGTATTACTGAGGGTGGTTGAAAATGCAGTATCTTAATTCTGCTTGTCTATTATTTTATTTTTAGAACTAGAGTTTTTATAGATATTTCATTGTAGAACTCATCAAAAGCTTATTCAGACATAAACTTAAAATTTATAAAATCCAGATAGGAAAGCTATAAAATTTTTACAACTATTTCTAGTATCAGTTGAAGTTAACTGAAGTCCTTTATCAATTTCAAAATTTTAAAAAATATTTTGTATTATTCTTAGTTTAATATCTATATTAAGTTTTATTTTTTATTTTTTTGAGCTTCTAAGGATGCAAAAAGGATCTATGATTGTTCAAGATATTTTAAATCTAAAACTAATAATCAATCAGAATTAACTATAATTCTTTGCAAAGAAAAACTAATAATATACTTTACAATGGTCTATAGTCGTGGCCTTGTGCCACATCTAAGCTACACTTAATAAATCACTATAAATACTTTAGAGATAACCATATTCCTCATATAAATATTATGGTTCCAATTTGTAATCAACCTGGAATAACAGATTTTGTAATACCGAGACTAGCCACCATAAGACCATAAGTTGTTTTGATTATCGATCTCAATCTTTCTTTCCATTACATTCTGGCCAACTGTACACCTGAGGAAGATTAAAGAATGGACCAGCCAAAATAAAAAGAATGAGATCAATAGTTAGAATTACTCTTGGAAAACTTAATGGTTATCACACATGAATATCTTTACAAATAACACAATGAAAATGTTTTTTTTTTAATTTCATTGGAAAGCCAACATGTTTGAGTGAAATGGACTTAGGTGATTATAAAAGTAATTTAAAAAGACTTTTTGGAATAAAAAGATATATACAGAACATCACTAAATAGTAAGCTTGCCCCAAATATCTCAGATGGCAAATTGTCATTATTATTTTTGTTGTATACCTACCTATATACAGGAATGTGATATTCCTACCCTCTTAAATACATAAACACTATTGGGGTAGAGACAAGAGTGATTATATATATATATATATATATATATATATATATATATATATATTTTCACTAGCAATGTATCTACTTCAGGCAGTGAAAACAAGTCTTGTACTTGTTGATATATTATTATTTTCAACCTCCATTTTGGTGATTACTCATGCAGTAAACTTTTAGGGATACAACAATTACTTGCTATTCAGTATGGTGGAAAATCAACTATGGGTTATTTAATACTGAAATATAGATATTTTGTATGCAATTTCGAGGGTGGGTGTATAATAACACTTTTAGTGGTACAAGTTTTACTAATTAACCCATAGCTGGAGAGAGAAGTAGATTCATGCCTTTCTCAAGAGTATTTTGCACATATCTGAAACTAAATGGACTTGGGTGATTACAGAAGTAATTTAAAAGACTTTTAGGAATAACAAAAAAATATACAGAACATCACCAAATAGTAAGCTTGCCCTAACAAAATATCTAAAATTATATAATAAATGGAACTTTGTCTTATTACCTATAGACTCCGAAGCGGCTGAACCGATTTTCTTGAAAATTTACAGTTGTACTAGAAACGTCTTAGTTTTCTTTGTTAAGTTTTGTGTTGAGATACCCCCGATAAATATTGAAAATCAATAATAAAAAAAAATCGGGTTATAGAAGGAGTGATCTGATTTTAATCAAATTTGATACACTCATAGACAAAGGCATAAGAAATGATATTCAGAAGTTTCAAGGTTGCAGTTTTTACAATAGTGCAGAAAATTGGAAAATATATATATATATAAATTATATGTTTGTGTGCATGTGTCTGTTTATCTGCCTGTATGTCTATTTTTTTCAGCCCTTTTATTTTAGTTTTTGCTTCGGGTTTGGTTCTAAGTAGGTATAATTGTAGTTCTTAGTCTCAGCCATGATACCATTTACTCAGAGGACTTATTTAGCCTTCAAAATTCAGTTTACGACGAAAAAAACTTATTTGATATCGATACCAGGAAATCAAAATTTGACTTACATCCATTAATTTTTCTTTCAGTCTACGGCTTCACTTTAACTGGAAACAACTATTGCTTTTTAGTCTTTCGTGCCAACGTCCAAAGAGTCTGAGCTCCAGGACCATGGATTAGTTTTAAAGCTTTCATTACACCCGAGCAACGCCAGGCTATACTGCTAGTGATGGAATAAGTCGTATCAACAGATTGTTTTACTGTCTTAAGTTTAACAGCAACCTCGTCCCTCGAATTTCTTGCATTTTCTGATAACATAATGGTAATCAAACGTACTTTCGATTTGGATTAGTTTTAAAGTTTTCATTACACCCGAGCAATGGCGGGCTATACTGCTAGTTTTATATATATATATATATATATATATATATATTATATGAAAATTCGAGATGAATTATCATTATATTACTTGCTATTCAGTGGTATATCTAGTGGCTTATCAACTGCTATGGGTCATTTAATGCTAAAATCTAATATTTTGTATGTAATTCTATCTTTCTTTTATTTTTTTAAAATCAGTATTACCACATGCAAGGCAGAAAATCCACTAGACACAAGAGGTTACAGGATGTGGAAGAATTAGGAACAGAAACATTAATTATGAGTGAGTAATCAAGAGGACAGTAGATAACAATTAACATTGCATTTAAGATTTTGTAGATCAAAGTTGGCTGGAAAACATGGAACCAGAAGGGAGTTTCACAAGCTTTCCAGCCAACTTTAATCTGCAAAAATTTAAATGCAATGTCAATTGCTACCTACTTATTTGTTAGAGGAGGGAGATAATAATGGTTTAGTGATACAATTCTTAGTAATTAATCCATAACTGGGGGTGAGTAAGAGGTGGATTCATACATTTTCCAAGGGTATTTTGTTCAAAAGTGAATATAAAAGACCCAACTGAAATTGAAACTTCAATAAACAATTCTGAGCCATTATCCATTAAGTGATCTGTACATTTAAGTTTACAGTACCTGGAATTCCCAAGCAATCACCTATCAAGATATTGACTAGACTTGATATTGCTTAAGTGATTGTATAGGAATTGGTGTGTCAACACGATGTGGCCATAAATCTTATTCAGTCTAGTGAATTCATCAAAGTTTTGACCATTGTATACTCCAAACTTCTGAACCAATCCCCCGCTTTTGTTTAATACTAAACTACACCAACTATAAGGTTCAAAAGCTACTCAAGGTAAAGGGTGACAGTTAAAATGGTGAATGAGGTGCAGATGAATGAAAGAGATGGTGGTAGGAAATAAAGATTAGGGAAGATAAGGCGAATAGTTAAAATTGACCCTTGACGTGAAGAGGTTAAGACTAGTGTTCAAGGAAGTATATAAGTGTTTCATAAAGCTACAATTCTTTGGAAAAATTGTCTAAGAACTTTCTCTTTACATTTGGAATATGAAAGGAATAATGGTAATTTGAGTGTGGAAGTACCCTTTATCCAATCTACAGGTATAGACTTTTCATGATTAGGGAACAATATCATGATCAGTTAATAGTCGTCCATTTTATTCACCTGTTCCTCTGAAAAAGAGATTGTAGTTGTTCAGCACATCAACTAGTGTTGATTAAAATATATCTATTTCTATCGCAGTTGAGAGTTCACTCTTGGAGCCTGAGTACTAGAAAGTCATAGACTTTGGTTCAGTGGAAAAAGCAGACTACATAAAAAGTGAATAAGACTGGGGAGTATTAACTGATGTTTTACATTTGATTATTATTTTGCAGATGAAATGGCTACATGTAACTAAGTTCTATGCTAACAGGTTTAGTGGGGACACTTATCACTTGTGGAACGCACTTCTGTATTTTTACTTTACAATCAGCACTGATCTTCAAAAATTGAAATGCAATGTCAATCATTACCTTTTGTCTTCTTAATTTTATTTATCTTTAAAGATTTTTTTTTCTCATATTCTCTAACACTCAGTAACCCTCTTACATTTTAGAACCTCTTATTGCTTTTCTGGGAGATGAAATGATAATGAAAAAAAAAAAAAATAATCCCCATTGCATGGAAACTGTAAAGAGAACAATCTACACTCATAGACTGAATAAAAGGTTTGGTTGAAAATTTCAAAGTTACAGAATACAATGATAGATAACGGAAGATCAGAGGGGAGGATACAATGGCTGAAACACTGTGAGCAAAGCAATGAAGATGAGAATACTAATCCAAATAGAAAGGCATATAATGTATCAAAAGTATTTTCACTTTTTTTTCATACTTATTTTAGATTAAACTCTGATACCATTATATATATATATATATATATATATATATATATATATATATAAAATTCTCTAAAGTAACAGAATTCTTATTTATCAATCTGACAGATTTTTATCACTTTAAACTAGGTACCGCCACAAATTTGCTGAAAAAACAACATAGTATGAAAAAAAAAAAGAAAAAAGAGGCTCCAAACTTAATAACAAAGTTTTATTGGCAAACTGTTTATGTTATTATTAAGAAGAAAGATCAAAGTACTTTGTAATTATTTCTTTTAATTTATTTAAAATGTAGGTATCAAAAACAGGTGGAGGTACCTACTTTAAATGTTATTTTTGGTGGATACTCATATTTGCATTCATTTATTTTCGTCTACCAGACTGAATATTTTTAGGAATCTTGTTAAAGAAAATATACACTCTCCAGCAGGATTTGAACCTCCATCCTTCTGGGCAGAAGGAAACCATTGTTCATTAGACCCAACGTGCTTTAACTGACTAGGTCATGAAGCAGCTTTACTGATCAAGTAAAGTTTGTAAAGCATCTTTAAGTGAAATCCTTATCATAAATGAAATTTTTTTCTTTAATAAAACTTCTTGAATATTTAAATCAGTAAACGAAAATAGTTTAATAAAAAAAATCAAGTCTACTCAAATATGAGTATCCACTAAAAATAACGTTTAAAGTGATATATATAAAATCGTTATCAAGCTTCTGGCATTACTTAGAAGCTGCGAAAACCAGTTGCTAAATTCAGGAAGTGTAAAAACAGATGAAATACCTAATATTGCCCAAAACTGGTTGAAGCATTTTAAAGGTGAAAATCTGCTTTTCTAAATACGTGCCTTGAAATGAATGACCACCAGTAATAGATGAAGATGCTTTAAAAGACAAACTTTTAGATCTTGAATCACCAATAGACACTATAGAGAGCATTGCATAAGCTTCAAAAACAGATTAAAAAGAAGTAAATACTTTTGATACATCTGAAGACTTATTTCAGTTCATGATTAACATCGGGATCAACAATAAATATTAAAAACTTAGGGAAAAAAAAAACCCACTGCAGTAAATTTAACCATAAGTTTGTTTTGGAAACAAAAACATGGAAATTTGACTTCATAATAGCAACACGGAAGCTCAGATGAAGCACACACCAAGATAAACAACTTAATTCCTACAGGCACCAAGAAATACTCAGTTATAATATCAAAAAAGAAACAAACAAAGAAGTAGCAACAGCTCGACAGAATGGTAATATAAAATGCTGATGAGGTAGCAGGTGTGGTTATAATTTTATTTTGAACTCCTTTTAATGGTAATAGCATAAGTTCTATTTTTTCCCCAATCTTCTCTCTCATTCTTTTTTTTTTTTTAATAATGCATATATGTTGGACAGATTTTTCTTTTTGAATTTGGAGAAAGAGAAAGAGAGAGCTGATTCTACAAAAAGGAAGGATAATAAAAAACAAATTTAAATAATAAAAATCAAATTCTCAACCTCACCCCGCAAAAAAAAAAAAAAAAAATTCTGTATCAACAAATTATTCTTTTTTTCTGGAAAAATCATTGACAATAAAAACTAGAAAAAAATAAATAAATGCAAACAATTTAAAATTATTTTTCTGGATAAAGTTTTTTGTCTGGAGCCCTCACAGGTTTTTTTTTTTAAGAAAAATAAAACAAAAAGAAAAGAAAAAGACACTCACACACAAATCCAGGGTTCAAAAATAACAAACAACAATTGCTATAAAAAATAAAAAGTGTTTTTTTTAATCCATGTGTAGCATTCTCCTAGTCCAACATACTCCTAGTTGCAATTTTGGTCACAAGGCTATTCATGGAAGAAAAAACGGTCAGGTATGAGGAAGAGGAAATAAAAAAAATGTTTTCCAGGGAGTTGAACTGTTAGCTTTAACATTATATATATATATATATATATATATATATATAAACACACACACAAATAGACCTTGTTTTTATAGATGATGACAATTTGAATTTTTCCTTTTCTCCCATGTTAGCCAAGATGGGCAGCAGTTAAGAGCTGTGGTGGCCAAAATTACTTTTTCTAAAGTTTTTCCTTTTCTTTTCTTTAAAATTTTACTTGCCCCAGACTAAAAAAGTCACAGGGTGAGGGTTACATGTGAAACATGATGAAGAAGTCCGTGTCAAGTGGAGTAAGTATGAAGGTAGGTAAAATTACAAAAAGCACAGGATTTTGGAAGGGGGATGGGGTATCTCAGAGAGTTGGAGATGCTTCACTCAGAGGCAAAAAACAAAAAACAAAAAAAAAGGTTAGTTTTAGGATAAGTGTAAATGCCATAAAAAAAAAAAAGCCAATGAACCAGAAAAAATGCTAATGAGTCAATATGATGTTGCACAAGAAACACATCGTGCTAAAAATTAAGGCAAGGGAAAGATAAAGGTTAAAAAAAGTAAAAGTTCTGGGAAGAGATTTTGGGTAGGAGGTATACCTTACTGCCAGCGTTCAATTCCCAACCTATCTATATGTTTGCTTGCAATCCTGATATCTCATGATGACTGAACCGAATGATTACAAAAAAAGTTTGTCGACGAAGCTCTGGAATCAGGGTGCTGAATATAACATCAATCAGCTAAGTAACAAATTTATAGTGTGTGTGTGTGTGTGTAAAATTGTGTATTTGGACTGCCATCCCTTTTACACAGGTTTGAATGAAGACAAATTACAAGGCACTTCAATTAATTTTTTTTATTGTATTTTTCTGCTGTCCATACAAGCAGTTTCTATTCTAGACATAGTGTGTGTGTAAAAACTGTACAAATGATCTGTGAATACAAGTGTTTGGGGCTAATTGATTAGCCATTACCAAGGATGCTTTTTTATTTAATTGAATATGCAGATTTTTTTCAATATAAAAATGGAAAAGTCTTAATTTCTGAAGTCATGTTATATATATATAATGTCTGTTCACCGCCCACATTCCACTGTAACTCCTGATCACAACTCTTCAGGAGTAGGCATTGACTTCACATCCATCTCCACCAACAAGGGGAGAACAGGAATAGATAGTGACTTTGACAATTCCAAAGCATGCAAATATATATATATATATATATATATATATATATATATATAAAAATAAATAAATCTATATTCAATTAATCATTCTTAATGTGTAACAAATTAGTTGAAAGCACTAGGATCCACAGGTCATTTGGACAAGTTTTATACACTATGCCCAGAAGAGAGATCACTTTCACAAATGCAAAAATATAACTAAAAAGTTGATTGCAGTGCTTTGTCAGTTGTCTTCAATGAAACACACACACATCTAAAATATATCATAAGAAAGTGAAAGAACAGATAGATTAAAAAAAAAAAACAAAAAAAAACTACTGATCTTTGCATTTATTTTATAAAAAAAGAAGTGCTCAATACTAAGTAGAGCTTATATTGTAATATTTTTATTACAATGATTTATCAAACATTTTTTATCACTACACAATTTAAATCATTTTCACCATTTGTTTTAAAATATTACCCGAAGAAAAACATCTAAGTTGTGAAACATGAAATTTTTTGTGTAGTGATAAAAAATGTTTGATAAATTATTGTAATATATTAAGTTGATTTTTTTTATAGAAATCAAGATGATGATAGGCATATATCAAATCAAAACTTGTGATAGCTGGATTGAGTTTTTAAAAACTGATTCTAGAGATTCTAAGTTGTTTTGAAATCTGTCTTTAAATCTGTGCTTGAGAATGTATACAGGCTTAAGCAGTTTATTTTTCTTTTTAAATAAACATGTAAATGAAACAGGATAAAGTCATGTCAAAGAGGAGATAACAACATACAGATGAGAAAAATATAGTTCTTGAAACTTAAAATCCTGCAGCGAGTTTCATTGAAGATGCATGCTTGATCTTTTGTTTTATTTGGGTAGCGGCCAAATTAAGAATATATATTTAAATTAGATATGTTTAATACTTATTGAAGGCTGATTCAGTTTTGTAATTTTTCAATCACTCAATTCTTCAGTAAGTATTGAATGTCTCACTCTTATCTAATCTAATAATTACTGCTCGAGTATAATATAGCAGAAATTGAGAAAGTTAATATATGGAAAATTTTAGATATTCTAATTACTAGTGTATAAATCGGCTGAAGATACCACATGGTAGAAACCTAGGTCATGTAATAACTCATTTACTCAAGAATATATATATATAGCAAACAGTGAGTGATGGTGGTAATAAAAGTGCTTGATGTTTATTGGCAATTGTCTCATAAATTCCCAGTAAAGTGCCCAACCACAACTATAAGATTCATGTATTTTCACAAAATAATCAGGCGATCAGCAATAGTTATTTGTGAACAGGGGCATTTTATATTCTTTTGGCAAGTTTAAGATGTTACAATGCATATATACCATGAACACACCAACCAAACTTACCGGGGAAAGGGAGAGGGATTCCATCTGGCCAAGATTAAAATGCCATAAAATTACCATTATTTTAAAAAAATAAAACAAACCCAAATACCAGAGAAAATTGGCCTACGTAGTAGAAAAAGTGCTCAATATCATGAGAAACAGTAGGACCTCAGCAAAGGAGTATTCTGCTGAAAGCAAAATAGTGCAACAATAGCAAGCCCTCAAAGTCCTCCATGATAGAGCATATAATTTAAGTAAAATAAGCAAATCTTAATATATTGAGCTCTCTTTCTCCAGTGTGTCGTTCTACAGCAGACTCCCTTAGGAGTTGCTTATATATATATATATATATATATATATATATATATATATATATATAAAAATCGTTTCACCCCAAGCAAGGCAGTGCTGCCACTGGTGAGGAAATTACCCTTAAAATTTTGGAGATTGTAGCTATTAGCGAAGCAGGTATACAGAAGAGAGTTCCACAGGTGGGAAATGCAAGAAAAGAAACTGATAGTAAATTGTAACTGCCACATTTACTCTATCTTGGGTAGGACCTAGTTGTCAATCTAGTAGCACATATAAATTCATATGGTCTAGGCACCAGGGGAACAAGCTTGCTAGAGCAGAAGTCATGAATATATATACACACAGATAAATATGGAATCAATTTTTATATGTCTATAATGTGTCATAAGTGAACATAAGGAAATATTTAGTACATCACTAGAAAATACTTTTTTTATTCTTGCTGTTTTTGCTCAAACACCAAAGCCAAGTATATTCGGTTCTAATTTCTTTCAAATTTAATTCAAAAAGATGGGCACTAGAATTGTTTTGTTATTGCTGAACAGAAGGGCACAGGTTTTTGGTGGTGAGGGGAAGTGGAAACTCATAAAACACACACACATTCATTAACTCAACACATACACAATGAAAGAGATTACAATTATTAAGACTGATAAAATGATTAATAAAACATAGTGACAGAAAATTTTCATTTAATTTCATTTTTTTCTCATTTTTTTTTTAAAGAGTAATCACCGGGCGTGGAGTAAGTATTAATAGTATGTATTTTATGTAGGAGTGTGTATAAAATAAACACACTGAAATAAATGTGTGTTAAAAAAATACAGCTGATAAAATAACATCTACATGAGAAGTTTTTTTTATAAAAAAAACTGTGATTTTGCATAGTGAGTCCACCTTAACTTAAAAAAAAAAAAATTGTTTTTGTATAGAAATTTTCCCTGATGAAACAGAAATATTTGGTAGATCTTTTTTTTTTGTAAATGTTTTGTTATTTTTTTTTTTTCAGTTTTTTTTTTATTTTTTAAGCTTCAGCATACTGGGAAAAAAGTTTAAAATAAAACACATTCTAAAGGGAAAAACTGAACAAAAATGCCAACATTATGTCACTGTGTAAAATTACTGACTAGAATTAAACATTTAGATAAGGTGGCTTTGTTCATTATAATAATAATAAAAAAAAAAAAACATGCAACCAACCTACATAGCAGATTTCCTGGGACAGTGGTTAGAAAATGAAATTAGAAATAAAAACGTTTTAGAAAAACTATTTCCATAATGACCAATCTTTAAAACTGGACCTTGTAAATAATATTACACAAAGTTTAATATTGGGCAATATATTGGTTGGAATTGTGCAACAAATTGGAATTTCAATTCTCTTTTCCAAGAATGAATAAAAAGTGAAAATATGCAATCTTTCATACTTCATGAAAACCTTTTTGGTGGCACCTTTTTAAAAAAAAATTAGTGAATGATAGTGCAATATGTATATTAGAAATGATTTAAAACATTAAATAAGTTTTTATTTTTATTACTAAGTATATATGAACTAATCTGGAACAAGGATCTAATTAGGGAGCACAATATTTTATAGTATGAAAATAGCATAAAAAGAATTGTTACATTTTCTACAATTAAAATGATTTATGCAAGAACTTCTAAAACCCAAAGTAAAAGTTAATTCTAAAAGTTTTAGCAATCAATATCATCAGAGGGTCACATGGAAATATTATAATGGATCTTCTTGTTTTCAATTCTTCTAGTGGGTATAGAACGCTGGCCATTGACACCACCCCTCCCAACTGGTTTGTTTGGGGAGGGGGGGTAAATTGTAATAAGAAACAAGAGTGGAGGATCAGGAAACAGGGAGAGAAATTGAAATTTGGGTACAATTTTTTTTTTTTAGAGGAATAAAACAAACAAAAAATGAAAAATCTTTTTTAATATGAAAGAAAGGGTAAACATGGTTTGACTTTAAGAAAGCGAAGATTTTGTTCAGTTAATATTTTTTTTAAAAATCCCATTTAAAAAAAAGTTTTTTTTGTCTTTTTTGTCATTTTTTTCCATCCAATCGTAGCTAACTAAGCCTGGTGTTATACCTGTTTTAAATCAGTAACTAAAATCCAATTGAGTTTTTTTTTCTTTTTTTTTTTCTATGAACTGAAGCAAAAATGAAACTATAGCTACATTTTTTTTTTTTTTTGAAGATGTTCTTTAAACTTTCTGTTTCTGCCTAACAATTTCAGGGTATGAAAACGTAGGAATGGGGGAAGGAGATGATGATTACAATGGCAGAGATGGGGCAGGGCAGCAGCAGAGTAAAGTTGCCACTCCACAGCTGCATTGATGCTACTCTCCTCGCTTATCCCCACGTTCCATGGGGACCAGACGAGACTGAGGGAGAAAAAAAAATATGCAGGAAGTATCAACCAAAATGCAATCTGTCACAGAAACAGGAGACTGCAGACAGGTACTGCATACAGTTCCCTGCCGCAACCTTAATCAGAATACTGGTTGTGGCTTCTTCCAAACATCATACCTTGTTGGTTAAGACCCCCACCTCCGAGTCGATTCTGCGAGAAATTTTGCACCCCAAAATTCTGCTGCCCACCACCATAGTAGCCGCTCTGATTATCATTACGTCCACCCATGCCGCCGCCAGATCTGGATGAGGGGCCTCCACCCATGTTACCGTTCATTGCACTCCCAGGGCTTCGCATCAAACTGCCCAGAGTGTTGCTTCGATTACCGAGACTATTACGGCCTCCGAGTCCTCCAAGCAGACTAGGGAGACCGCCGACTCCGCTACCCCCACTACCACCACCACCACTGCGACTCATTCCTCCACCGCCCATACCTCCAGACCCACCACCACCACTGCCTCCCATCATGGACCTACCCCGCATCGGTTGCCCCCCCATTAGAGGAGTTACGCCACCACCCCCTCGCATGGAGGAACCCCCGCGCGGCATCCGGCTCCGACCACCCTCAGCGATTGTAAAGCCACCATAGTCATTTACATAAAACTCGTCAAAATTATGGGGGTCGTACGGCTGTATAACACCCTTGGGAGGGGCCGCCTCCAGCAGTTGGTAGATGTGTCTGATGCAGTCTGTGACTACTGAAGGGCGGCCTGAAATGGCCACCACACGGTCAGTGGACTGTGGGCAGCAAGACGAGTAGATCTTGATGTTGGCACCGGTTTTTTCACGCAGTTCTTTAACTTTGAAGCCAGCTCGGCCGATAATACAGCCGGCCTGACTCTGGTGGACGAGGACCCGTAGTTCGCAATCAAACTTCTGGTCGTCCTTATATTGTTTGTATTCTTCCAAGGATGGGATGATGTCTAGTAAACATTCCAGAGCTGTCTCTAGATCTGTGCTTACTGTGAGAATCCGTTCGGGTCCCGGGCAGTCCGGGACGGTGATATTCGCTTTGAAGTCATTTCGCAGTCTTTTGATGTTGTTACCGCCTTTGCCGATAATAGCACCAGCATTTTTACTCTGGAGTAAAACCCGAACTTCGATTGGCGGTTTTGTGCCGCGGGGTCGCTTCATCGACGAACAATCGCCATCCTCCAGCGGCCGCTTCGTCAATCCTTCTCCTTTGTTGTCCATGGCTCTCCGAGGGAGGAAGAGAGATGAAGGGCTTGGTCCGGGATGTGCACAAACTGGAAAAATGGAGAGAGAGTAGGGCAGGATTTTGAGACAACAAGGAAACGGGGGAGATGACGTAAAGGAAGTGCAAAAAAATAAGGAAGAGCACTGGTGGAGGTGGTGAAGCTGATGAGGAAAAGGGTTCGGGGTTCAAGGGGGCGTGGAATTATGCGATGGGTAGATTACAAACAACACAAGAGACAAATAGGACGGTTTAAAAATGTGTTAATTTTAGGGTTAAAAGAATAACTGATCAAGGAGAGGAGAGAAGAGAAATAGGCCAGCAATTCGGGGTACGTCTCTACCCCTAAAATCTTTTTTTTAAGCAGGCAAATACATACATTAGAAGACAAGACAAACAGACACACAAGAGACGAGAGAGAGAGAAAGGAAAAAAGGGACTGTCTCGTCGTAGTAGGTTAAATTATCACAAGACTTCGATTGTCGAAGACGAGGAAAGTTGACAAAAACAGGGGGACCAAAGATAGAGATAATCCTCAAGATGATATACAGGTAGAATTTTGTTGGAAGATTTCATAAATTTAAGTCAAATACCTGTTTTTGGAAAGGAAAATCAAGGACAGAGCGAGGAAATCTGTCAACAAATGTCGAGGGAACCGTTAAGATGGCCGCCGTATGAGGAACGATACTACCTCCAACGTTGAAGATGTATCCTTGTTATGCAACCGGCAACACACCCACACACAAATATTACAGAACAACTGAGTTGCTAACTATCCGCACGGATTCATTCTGCCCGATGCAGACTAGTACAAAAATGAAAGAAAGAGGTTGAGTGCTATATGACCGATATGCTTTAAACTATAAAAAGGGAGGTATATAAAGCTATAGACACGATACTGAACAGATTGGCTCACAAAAGAAAGCTTTATCTAAAGAGAAAAAAATGGTTATGTGCCCGATCTGTAGTTTGGTAGTACTTTTAACTGGCCAGGTATCGAAATAAGACTGTAGATTTGATTACTTTGTCAACATTTCTGATAAGATAAAAACAAGAATTTCTGTTGTTTTGCGTTAAACACATTAAAATATCGATTAACAAAAACAAAGATTCGATTGAATTGCTTAAAAATCTGATTTATCTATTAATGTTCTGACTATCTACACGGTGCATAACGCGTTTTAAAAGTAAGAAAGACAAAATCTATTTACACGACACTTGATGCTTACCTCAAATTTAAATTTTGGAGAATGTTAAAGTGTTATACATCCGGTTTGCACATAAACGGTTTTTTTTTATTATCGGGAAAAAATCTCATTAAGTATTTAATGCATAAGTGTTTAACAGTTTTTTTTTGTTTCTTTTTTCACAAATCGTGTGCTAAAATGGAATCGCAGGCCATTGTTTTAAGATACATGGGAAAACAATGGAAATATTAATTAATGGATGTTTTGCATAACATAATTAAACGTGTATTTTTTTTCAAAGCATTTTTTTTTTGTTTTTGCTAGAAAATAAAATAACTTTGTAACACACAAAAGTTAAATAGATTCAGTGTCATCATTCATTTTTTTAGACTGAATAAAAAAAATTAAAATAAACAAATTTAACATGTTTGAGTTTTTTGTGTTATTCATATTCCCCCGTCCCCAACATTTTATTTTTTATGGCCTCACTGGACACCCATAGAAAAAATGGGTCAATGAAGATTTTTCCCTTTTTATTGGCACTTAAAAATATTTACTATTTTGTTGCGATATTACTGTTTTAAAAAGTACGGAATATATTTTGAGCTATAAAAGCAAAGCGCCTTTTTTGCGTTAATGTCGTGTGAGGAATATATTTTTCCTCTTTCGAGGAATCCATTTATTAAGGCGGGAAAAAGGGAAGATATGGCGGTTTCGTGTTAACTTGATTAACGTAAACATTAATTTATAAAACAATTGCAACAGTTTAAGATTGCTATATCAAGAGGTTTTTTTAAAGCAAGTATTTGTAACAATATTTAAAAACTGGATAAATATAGCAAAGATAAATAGCAATGCATTTTTAAATGAGTTGTGTAATAGTAGTAGTGGTAGTAGTAGAGAAAAAAATAATTGGGTGTGTCTTTCTCTTTCTGTATTTTTAAAGTATTTGCACTTCTCTTGATGATAGTGATAAGATATTTAAGTTTTTATCCAATGTATAGATTTCTTTTTCTTTTTTTTTTAACTTAGGAGGTGAAACTTATTGAAAATTAAAAAAAAAATAATGGGAGACAATAAAGTTTGTTTTGTAAAAATAAGTACAAATTAGTTGTGCTTAAAACCTTACTCATCAATTTTACCGAAAGAAGCCCAAAACGATATCAAATGATACCAAAAAAAAAAAAAAAAAAGATGTGGGTTTCTTGTTTCGGAATGATCGTAAAACCTTAGACGAAATACTGGATAAGCCTTAAAGTTTCCTATATGCCCTCCCGTCTAAAATCATTTTCGTTTCACTTTTTTTTTTAAGTAATGTTTAAAAAAATGTTTTGGACTTTTTAACCTAATTAATATTTTGTTGGGTTTTTAATCGATTAAAGAATTGTAAAGTTAATATTTTTTAAATATTAATTTAAAAATAAAGTATTAATTTTGGTTGGGGTGGATTAATTTTTTTAAATTTCTTTTAAATCAAAATATTTTTTTTAATGTGGTAAAAATTTTCTTTTTAGAAAGTAAAACTTTTGATTTTCGTACTGATAAAAAAAGCATGTGTGTGTAGATAATGATTATCAGTGTCGAGAGGAGAATTAGCAAGTTCAAATTCCAAACTTGATGTTGCATTCACTTTTGGATAGGCATGACTCCATTTTTTCTACACCTACCCCAAATGCTGATGGTAGGATATTCCAAACTCTCTAACTTTGTGTGGTAGCCAGTCTAGGAGAAAGAAATGATAAACCAGTCCCCTAACTTTTGCAAGAAGTCATGGTAATTCACATAAAAGGAATGTGGAAGTTTTTTACAAACTTGTCAACAAGTAGAAAGTATGGTGATACTACAAATCATCATTTTTTTTATTTTTATGCTATGTCACTTCAAAACGTTGAAAGTCATTGTTATCCACAGCTTCCTTTCCTTTAATTAATATGACTGTTCTTGAGGAACATTATAGTTACCTATTGTTTTCTTAATGCTTTTTAATTCAGTTTTTTCACCTAGGAATTCTTACCAATCAAGACTAGAGAACCTATTCTACCGAAGTATTTACATAAGGTTGCTGGGTAGAAGAGACTGATTCATGCCTTTTCCAAGAAGAACAGTGTAAAGTCAATTTTCCATTTTTTGCACCCAAAAAATCTTTAAATCCTTATAGAATTCAGGATGACAGGTTTGAATACAGCCAGGAGAGGCATATATTTCTAACAAGATTTCTTGAATATTTAGATGTAAATGAATAAATATATTATTTAATATTAAAAACAGAGCATCTACTCAAATATGAATATCCATTAAAAATAACATTTAACCAAATAAAATAAAAATATGCTTTAATCTATTTCATAATATAATATATATATATATATATATATATATATATATATATAAATAAGTCGAGCAAATTTAAAATCTATTGGTGATAATGTTTTTCATGAATATTAGAAATATTTAACTTATCAGACTGAAATTTTTCACAAAAATGAATGAATGGATTTAAATTATCAAGACGGAAGGAATATCCACAAAATAAATTATTACCAGAAGATTCTCCATGGAATTAACCTTACCAAGTGCCAAGGATATAACTTAATTATATATATATATATATATATATATATATATATATATATATGGTAATTATTATAATAATAATGGCATACTGCAATTTAATAGTTATAAAGTTTCAATGTTAGAACACCATCATCAGCAATAAAATGTGGCTAATTAAATTTTTCTTATTAAATTAAAATTAAATTAACCACAGTTTACTGCCTGATGATGTGTTTTAACACCGAAACTTGATAGCTATTAATTTGTAGTATGCTATTATAATAATAATAATAATTACCATATATTTATACTTTACTTTTGTATTGAGCACTTTTTAAAGTAAATGTCTAACTGTGGAATATAATTCCATTAGTAACTAATATATATATATATATATATATATATATATATATATATATTAGTTACGGTCTCACACCCTGATTGACCACTCTGGAAGAGTGGTAGACTTTGAAAAACAGCAGTTACTCTGGCATGTACGCATCGCTCATTCAGTAAAATGAATTAGAGCACTCTGGCTATTGGGTGCGTATAATAATATACGCACTAAAAGGTCTGCCTTCTTCCACCGAACGGCCATAGCCCAGTGGTAGAATCGCTGACTGATGCCAATTCAGTCGAGTTTCAATCTTGGGTTAAAAAGCAATCAGAGTCTAACCGTACTGATGAGCTGTGATACAGCGAAACAGATCTGTCTATGGATGACAATATATATATATATATATATATATATATATATATATATGTATATATATATACACTGTTTAATTATGAAAAAAACGGATGATTCACTCAAATACGAGTATCAATTTAAAATAATGTTCAAACAATTCTTAAATAAATATGTCGGTTCGTAATTTTTCATTAGATGTCGTAATATTGTCTTTGTTTAGGTTTGTTTACATTAGGATACGAACCAGATCATATAATAGTTATATATAAATTACAAATACAAGAGTAGGCTGAAAAGTTCATAAGCTGACTATGAAAGTATGATGCAAGAGCTGTAAAATATTATATGCATTTATTTAAATTTCTTCCTATCAATAACTGCATCGTCTCTTACCAGATAATCTGATAATCCAACTGCTTAAAGAAGACTTCAAAAGTAACTAGTAATGACTTTTCTTGAAATCTGACATTGTGGTGTTATCAAGTACTTGCAAAAATAGGATTTAACTCCTAAGGACAATCATACTGACATGGTTGCTACATTAGGGGGTGACCCTCCTGCTTTATGAACAGTGACCAGCTGAATGTAGGAGGAAAAGGGAGAGTCTTGAAGATAACCTAAGGTCTGGAGGTCCTGCAATCTGTCATCACTGAAGTAAACATATATCCTGTTCACCACATAGTGATGGATAATAGGCAATTGATTGATAGCTGTTGCTATTAGTATATCCCTGAGAGAGTTGAGAATATTTTGCACAAGGAACTTGGGCTACAAAAAGTTTCTGCTCAGTGAGTTCCACTTCTTCTGACACCTGATTAAAAGATCCTCAGGCCGATAACATCACAAGAAAAATTGACATCCAGCTGGTTCGCTTGAATGTTCCCTAACCAAGGATGAGTGCTGGGTTCATCATTTTGAGCCAGAGACAAAGAGACAACCCATGCAGTAGAAAAAACCCTACCCACTTGCTCCAAAGAAAACCAAGTTTCTTTCATTTGCAGTCAAGTTGAAAGTTTCATTTTTTTGGAATGCAAAAGGTAGTGTATTTATTGAATATCTTCAAAAGGGCCACACCATCAATGGAGAGTACGATGCCAACTGGCAGAGTGTTGTGGAGTAGTTTTTGCACTGAAAGTTATAATCGTGCTATGTTGGTTGTTAATTGACTTAATGCACCCAAAATGTTAGGAACTTGGTAATCTTCCACTGTAAGCTGTCTTCTCAGTATTTGGCTAACTGCCGACTCATATCAACTGCTTTAGTCCAACTATGTTTAAACTGGAACTAACTAATAGTTCTATTGAACACCAATAGAACTCTAAAGAACTCTCTAGAACTCTTAAGAACTTCCCAAGAACTTCTCGAGTTAACTTCCTGTTAACTCTTATTAATATAGAAGGGAGAGTCCATTATTATTATCTGAGGAATAGGTGTGTTTCACCATAACACAGAAACAGCTACCAGAGGTTATTGAGACCAAACAGCCAGGAAAACTGATAAAGGGGGCCTTGTTTCATCAATAAAATGCTCCAGCACAATAGTCCTTGGTTTCAATGGTTGCTGTGCATGACTGTGGCTTTTAACAGGTTAATCACCTTTCTGATTCTTCTGATATGACTATCATCTGTTCCCCATCAGGAAAAAACACTTAGATAGGAACCAGTATCAGACTGATGATGACATTATATCTGCCATTGATGACTTTTGTGACCAACAGGATGAAGTCTTTTTTGAGTATCCAGATATTTCATAGACAGTCTATGAAAAACACTTTTTAGCCCACCCTAATATATATATATATATATGCATATATATATATATATATGAAAAGATGTATGACAAAGTGTAAAAAGTTTCTGTGTGATTTCTTCTATCCTAAGTAATGAAACACATCACATGAAAAATTTTTGCACTTTGTCAGACATGTTTCTTTCAAAACTGTTCTTGGTATATAAAAATTTATACATATACACACACATATATATGTGCAGGTGTGTGTGTGATAACGATATATATATATATATATATATTAGAACCTTGAATAAGTTGTCACTGTTTGCCACCAGATGGCATTCCCAGAATTGTGCACGTGTAGTTTCAGATGGTAACACATCTATAAGGAAGTACTATAAGAAAGCTCGAAATTCAGTGTATTTTATTTTGCTGAAGTGTAAACAACTTTGTTTCTCATATTGTTAAACATGTCAGATTTCATGTAAAAGACAGTGTATTTGTGGGGAATTTTACTGCACTACTTTATTCAAAAGATATCTGCATTTGAAGCACATAGAATTTTTGTTGAGACTTAATGCAACCATGCTGTTGAAAAAACATGCAGGGATTGGTTTAGCTGCTTCAAAATTAATGATTTTGATGTTGAAGATAAAGAACTTTCTGGTGCACAGAAAAATGTTTGAAGATGAAGAATTATATGCATTTTTTCATGAAGACTCATGTCAGGCACAAGCTAAATTGCAGAATCATTGGGAGTTGCTCACACAACAGTTTCGAAATGTTTGAAAGCATTAAAATGATTTAAAAGCAAGGACATTGGGTGTTGTGCAGGTTGAAGCCAAGAGATGTCAAACAGCATTTTGTCACATGTGAACAGCTGCTTCAACAGCAGAAAAGGAAACATTTTTTGCATCATATTGTGACTGGCAATGAAAAGTGGATACACTATGATAATGCTAAACGTGGAAAATCGTGTGGTAAGCCCAGCCATGCATCAACATTGGCGACAAAGCTGAATATTTATGGTTCAAAGCTTCTGCTCTGCATTTAGTGAGATCAGCTGGATGTAGTTTATTATGAGCTTTGAGCAGCTCATAATAAACCGAAACTATCACAGGAGATCACTTTCGACTACAATGGATGGATTTGAACTAAGCATTGAAGAAAAAAATGACCACTATATGAGTAGAGACAACAACAAAGTGATTTTCAACATGACAACACTAAGCCACATGTTGCAAAACGAGTGGAAATACTTAAGTGGGAAGTCCTACTCCACCCACTGTATTCACCAGACATTGCCCTGTTCCATTATCACTTGTTCCGATCGATGGCACATGGCCCAGGTGAGCAGCACCTTCATTCTTATGAAGATGGCGAAAAATGGGTTGAGTCGTGATTAGCCTCAAAAGACATGCTGTTTTTCCCAATGTGGAATTCAAATTCTGCCAAAAAGATGGGGGGGGGGAATAGTGACTATTGATGGACAATACATTCAGTGACATGTTTCTTACTAATTTTTGTAAATATAACATTACTTTTCATGAAAAATCAGTGAGAACTTATTCAAGGTCCTTATATATAAATACAGCCTTTGAGGTTTGAAAAAGAAATCACTCAACTGGCAGTCGAGAACTAGGGAAAATTTACTCAACCCAAAATCATTTTACTCGACCGACCTCATTTTCTTAATAGTCGCCTTACGTAGACCTAGCGGGAATTGCTGACGGAAAACAAAAACAAAATTTTAATTAAAATTTTGAACATGTTAGAAAGGATTTAAAAATTTTTAAAAATAAGAACGACAAAATTTAATCTTTCCTCTTAATAACAGCATAAACATTTTGATGATAAAACTTTGTTTTTATTAAGTTTGAGTCCTTTTAACATCATGATATACTGTTTTTTTTTTGTTTTTGTTTTTTTGCAATTGATTGTAGGTAAATTCATAGTTTTTCTCTTCTGTTTAACTATAACTTCCATCTCATAGATGATAAAAAATAACAAATCTGATTTTCTCAATGATTTTCAATAAAAAAATTTATTTACTTGTATAATTTGTTTTTCATGCTTGGTTGAAAGAAGTATGAACATTTTTTTTCTTTCTTTCAAATGTTCATTTTTTGGATTTGAGACAAGGATAATATTTTTTCAACTGAGTTTCTAAAAATCTGTGATGTCTTTAATCAGCGACATTTTGGCTCCACTCTGGAAGCATGAATTAAACTGTTTACACTGACCGGACAATAAAAACCCAAAGAGTTCAATAATGTCATCAAAGGTCATTCTAAGTAACTTGGGTTGTAAAAGGAATCAAATTTCCTTTTTCTAATCCAAGAGACAGTATTTTTAAATCATTGTACTCATTAAATCTCTGAAGAAGCTTGTTGTAAGTGAAACATGTTAGATCAAAGACACTTTTTTCTTACTTGTTCTTTATTTATTCTATTCATCTTCCATATTCTATTCCATCCATATATTCAACTCATATATATATATATATATATATATATATATACACATACACACAGTGTGTTGAGTAAATTATCTCCATTTTATACTTTTAATTTCATGCATGTGTATTGTTTGTTTTGATTTTGTCAACTGCACAGTATAGTAGAGTCAGTTGGGCACTGTTTGTGAAAAAAAATAGCACCATGGCACAATTCACTGCACCAAAAATTTGGAAACAGCATGTTGTATTGCTTGACATTTGCATGAGAAGCTCCAATATTAACATTTCAAAGTGTTTGGGTGTAAATCTGAGGACAGTGTAGAAGATTTGTCAAGAGTTAGATGAGTTTAATGGTGATTATGTAGGTATGACAGCTTGGAAAACTCACTCTGATTGTTCTGATATGAAAAGAACTACTGAATATGTTGTTGAGGATCTCAAACTCAACTTGGAGGTCTACATCAAGTGCCATGATGAGGTAGTGCTGCTGGAACAGGACTCTGCACCATGCCACACAAGCATGAGAACCCAGTCATTGTTGTCAGACAATATCTGTGACTACATCACCATCACATCTGTCCACCTAACTCCCCAGATTGTATGTCCCTTGATTATTAGGTGTGGTGCACAGTTGAGCAAAAGACTAACAAAACTCCTTGTGAAAACAAAGATGAACTGAAGGCAAGGATTATGTTATTATTCAGAAACTTAAACAAGAGCATCCAGAAGAGTTGCAGGAGATTCCAAATTTGTCTCGGGGTCATGGTTGAAGTCAATGGTGATTATATTGAACAAATTTACTCTTTACTATTTCAAGATATTTTTGTGTAACTTTTGTAAATATATATTTTAAAATAAGATGTGAGTGTTATTTTTATTTTTGCATAATTTAGATGACAATTTATCTATCATACACATACGCACACACACACACACACACACATATATATATAGTCATCCGCAGACAGATTTGTTTCGCTGTATCACAGCTCATCAGTACGTGTAGACATCCGATTGCTTTTAACCCAGGATTGAAACCCGACTGAATTGGTATCAGTCGGCAATTCTACCTCTGAGCTATGGGCACTCGGTAGAAGGAGGCAGACTTTTTAGCATGTATATTATCATTATACACGCCCAATAGCTGAGAGTGTTCTAATTCATTGCTGAATGAACAATGCATATATGCTAGAGTAGCTACTGTTTTTTAAAGTCTACCATTCTCCCATATATATATATATATATATATATATATATACAAGATTACACATTTTTTAAAATTATTTTTTTGTTTGCATGAGGTTATCTTACCTGAGCTAGGTCATGCCTATCAATTTCTTTGTTTTTGAACTCGTTGTAGTGAAATATTCTGTCCTACCACGGAATGGGTATGGCCTGGGTTATAAAAGACCGGGATTAGAACAAACTACAGAGTGATCAAGAGTGTTTGTCATGATACGAGAGGTGATCATGATTATACGAGTGTCATCGACTTTAGTCAAGAGCCATCAGCCTTTGACGAGAGTTAGACGTCACTAGACGGAAGCCTTCTTCTCAAGACGGACGCATACGTCCTATATAGAGACATTGCCTTCTTGATTGTTATTCATTTTAACTGTTCGTTGGTGTACGTGCATTTGGTTTATTGTATTGAGGTATAATAAATCTCTCTTTATATATCCTCAGTGTTAAGAATTATTTCTTGCACTGTTCTTTCTCTGTTTATCCCCTCCTGGGATATAACAGAACCATAATTCATTCTTATTCTATGGTTTTAAATTTGAGAAACATGAAATTTTACTCTAATATAAAAAAAAATCTCTGAGCCTCACTTCATGATTAAAATTGACTTAATTTTGGACTTCATTTTTTTCTGAGTCATTCCTTGCAAACTTCATGCAAATAAAAACAAAAAAGACATTGTTGATAAATAGTATATTCAGTTAGAAGTGCCATGCATGATACACACTTGGGTGATCATGTCTTGAAAGAGACATGACTGACTAGTCAGAAGATTTTCTCACAGTAGGTTGCCATTACTTTCTGTGGTGAACTGATTGCCAACCAAGGCTACAGAACAAATTCTGTCCTGCTATTTAACCCATAGCTGGAGGAAAAGCTATGGAGTAATACTTTTTACAAGGGTATTTGCATTTAAGTAAATGCAACAAATTCAACTGGAATTTGAACTCAGCTCTTTGATGTCTTATTCTGAGCCAATATTCACTACATCACAATGCACATCCAAATAGCATATTTGTCCTCATGAAAATTACATTGTTTGATCAACGACAATGTCCTCACTTTCCAGTCTCAATACAACCCAAAAGTGTCTCCATGTCCTTTTGGGTGACAAATTAGGTTCCACCCTACCATCCCACTCCCATAGACAAAATGTTACAAATATCTCACTGCTCCATAACTCTTTCCATGGAAATTGTTCAAATGAACTATATTCCATAGTTCCACCAGTTCTAACCATCACAGTATCTGCTATGCTATGCGCATTGTAGCGAATCATCTTCATTCTCACTGTATTCCATTGGTGAGAAGTAAGTTCCACTTGAGCCATTTTTTCCTTTGAACCACTGCTTTGTGGAACTGACTTCCAAGAGGATGTTTTTCCAACCACTACAATCTTAACCTGTTCAAGCCTAAGGCTAACCATTATTTTCTTCACATATCTGCATAAACTGTGCCTCTTAGTCTGTAACCATCTACTTTGAATGACTCCCGGGACTTGTACAGGGTAAACTCCACTGTAAAAAAAAATGCATGTATTAATTATTATTTTGCTATTAGTATTGGGAATACTTTATGGTAAATTGGTAACAAAATTCATATCTTATATTAAGCTTATTGATTTACTTTTTACTAGTGTTCTCATCTTGGTTGTTAGTCTCGTGTATACATCACCAGACACCTTTTACCACTCCACTTATTTCTTTTTTTTTCTTATGAAACATTTACTCTGATTTTTCATTTATTGTATTTTATGTTAATACAACTGTTTATTGCTTTAAATTCTTTTTGTTTATTCTTTGTCCTGCCATCATACATTTGGTAACACAAAAACACATGTTCATCACATAAACTCATATTAAATATCTTTTGCCACAGGAGATGATATTTTAAAATGTGTATATATCTATTTATATAGACATTTCTGGTGTTGCAAGCTCTGTGAAAACATTCTACACATCACATTATATGATACATGTATAAACAGACATGCCTTGTTGATTGAATTTGATATAGCTTGTTTAAATTAATTCTTGTTGCATATGTGTGTGTGTGTGTGTGTGTGTGTGTTAGAACCCAATTGGAAACATATAGATTCTGCACAAGAAAAGGACCTGACTTCCAAAACTATAGATAGAACCTGGTCTGGGAGGACCTTGGCTAACAATCAGATAATAATAGTGATATGTTTTACTAATTAACCCATATCTGGGAGGAGAATAGATTCATACCTTTCCCACAGGTATTTATGTGCAAGTGAATATAAGGAAACCAATTGGAATTAACATTTCAGAGTCATTATCTGTTATGCTACTTGCACATCCAAGCTGACAGCACCTGGTATTTCCAAGGGGTCACCCATCTAGGTACTGATCAGCCTTGACATTGCTTAACTTTGGTGATCATATGGGACCAGTGTTTCAATGTGATATGGCCATAAGCACATATATTAGTGTGTTATGTATATTTACAAGGAATTTGCTCAATGGGTTAACCCTAACAATTCAGTTGAATGCCACCTTTGTGAATTATCAAAAGAACTGACATATGTGACAGCTTGCTATAATTTTGAGTAACTTGTATGCATTCACTCTATATGAAATGATATTTGTTCTTGTTTAGTTTCCTCCCAATTTAAAGGTCAGTTCCTTCTTTAAATTCTATCAGTGTAACCTGTAATCAGTAGTATTGTATTACTTTTGTGTGTAGGCAGTATTGTGGTGTAATGAATATCAGCTTAGAATTAGAAATTGGAGAACCGAGTTCAAATTTCAGTTGAGTTTGTTACATTCACTTAAGCACAGATACTCTTGTGAAAGGTATGAATCAATCTCTTCTCCCCATCTATGGGTTGAATAGCAGGACAGAACTGGTTCTTTAACCCTTGGTTGGCAACCAGTATACTACAGAAAGAAATAGTAACCTACTGTGGGAAAATCTTCTGCCTGGTCAGTCATGAATTGAAAAAGACATGATTGCACAAATGTGTCTCACATATCTCATTTAACTGAGTGTCAATCAACAAGACAATTTGGTGATGTTTGATTTGGGGAGCTTGACTTTCTTTAGAGCCTATCTCACTTGATATCTCAAATGAATTTTTCAATCTACCTCCACAGTTGAAGATCTCACATCTAAATTTTCATTTTGTTTGATGTTTGTAGTGAAGTTGAGATGTTTGTTGAGTACCACTGCTTCAGAGATACTTAAATACAAAAAGAGTTAAACCAAAATAATCTTAAACATCTATTGTATTGCTGAGCACTATTTTTTGTAATTATGAGGTAAAATTTAAAAAATGTGAAAATACTTAAATGAAAACAAACAGCTGTTACAACAATACAATGAAAAAATTAAATACCTTCTATTTTATACCAAGTACTAATTTATGAAATCACAAGATAAAATTAAAAAATCCTAAATTTTTTTAATGCCCCCCTCTTCCCCCCAAAAATCAGCTGCTTCAAAAATGCAGTGAAAAAAAAAATACTTCCTATTCAACATAAAACTAAATAAAATAAAGCCCAAGAAATTATTTTTCAGGTTCAAAGTCAATCATAGATACAGAATTAACATTATTTTATTTGCATGATTTCCAAGAATTAGTGTTATGGTTGTGGATAATTGTATTGTCTTTTTCAGTTAGTAAATTTTCTTTAATACTAGATAAAAGTACGTTTTCAAAGATTGATGGAAATCCTCTTTCTCACATACCAACATGCATATGTTTTTCATATCATGCCTGTTTCAATAAAATTTAATGGTGAATCATACAAGTGACTTTTTGCACAATCTTTTTGGGTTCTGGAAAAATAATTTTTTCTCTCTCTTAACTTTAACCCTTAAATGGCAGGAGAAGATTGCATGAACATACGTATTAAATGGGTTTGACTGATTGACTGACTGGCTTGTTTTTTACAGTTAATCAACATTTTGTGGATCATATGATGCTGAAACATATTTTGGATTGTAAAAATAACTCTTTTTTTTTTTTGCAAGTGAATATTACATAAACTATTTCTTGAGAATAACAATGATTTTTCCAGATACAACTCCCATTATTTAATCCATATCTGGGAGGAGGAGATGGATTCAAACCTTTCCCAAGAGTAATTGTGCATAAGTGAATTTCATGAAGTAGCCTGGAATTTGAACATAGGACTCCAATTTCTCATTGCAGGCTATTATCCATTACACCACCAGCACATTCACACCAAATAAGTAAAGAAAATGCAAAAATTTATTTTCTTAAAGGATACTTTTTATGCTTATTTTAAAATTATTTTTATAAAAGGCCTATCAAAATAATCCTCTCTATTATAATAAAGACTGTTGTGTATTTATTTGTATATATCATCATCATCATCATCGTTTAATGTCCGTTTCCATGCTAGCATGGGTTGGATGAGGTTTTCTTGATAGCTATTTTGCAGGCCACCTGATTTTGTGTAAGACCTGGCTGTAACCTGAGCTTCCTTAAACCAGCTTTGATAAGCTGGGTCCATGTTTTACGTGGTTTACCTCTTTGGCTGTCAACCTCAATAAATTTACAATTGCTGATCAGGTTTGTTTATATATATATATATATATATATATACATAAAACATAGTACATTTGGTATGTAATCCAGCTAAATTACAAAAGAGATGAACTCGAGAGAACTCAATGTTAAATTCATTTATTTAATTTAACAGAGTAATATTTTATAAAGGATTTTCAATTATTACAATAGATAATACATATTTCACCACTTTGATATTCTTATCGTAGCTCGTCAGATCCAAAACACATTAAGAACATCAAAGCGGTGAAATATGTATCATCCAAGCTAATAATCAAAAATCCTTTATATAATATATATATTAGTGACTTGAAATGAAAAAAACCACTAAGTTCACTTTATAAGATTTAATTTCCATCAATATTGAGTGAACTAGAATTCAAATTTTTTAGTTTGAAATATGCACTTAATCATTATGTAACGCATGAAACTCCAAGCCATGCCATAGATGTAGGACAATATATATATATATATAGTCTTTTTTTTCATTTGGAAGTTTATATCAGGACATTAATTCAGACCTTTCATTTAGTAAATGCCTCAGAAAATATATTTTAGAATCATATAAATCCGGATGAAAGTGTTTACAATTCTTAACTGATTCCTCTTTTATTTTGACTTTCCAGTTATTTTAAACTTCCAGTTGTGTGTTCTGAAAGTTCCTGCTGTGCATTTGAAGAAAGTGTTCGAGAATCAGTTGATATAAAATGCCTGGCACTAACAAAATGTTGAAACCAAGGTTGTGTAATCGACTGACTTCTGAATGAAAATGTTTAAAAGCTCTACATTACATATCTCCTGAGCATCTTTTAATACAACTGCATAGTGGCCTAATTTAATTCTGACCAATAATTGGTTAATAATTTAGACATACATATATATATATATATATATATATATATAAATTCCTAACTGTCATGCTCAGGGAGATAACCTGTAAGGAAACAGCTAATAATACTTTCAAAAATTTTGCTGTCATTTTTGGTGGCAAGGGGTACACTCATCTTTTATATTATGTAAAATGAATGCTGTCACACACTGACAATTTTAAATATATTCTAAATATCATTATTTAGCAAAGTGACAAGAAGAAATAAAGAAAATAAAATAAGAAATGTCAGGTTTCTAAATTGAACATTTGTTTAACAGTGCAGTATAACCGTGATATAAGAGAGCTGTCGGATGAATAATGGTTCTCTTATATCGGGGTTTATCTTATATACGGGTTTGGTCTATTTTATATACATTACCACAGGCTCTAATTTGGGACCAGATAAAATTTCTCATATATAAGGGTTTCTCTTATATCCGGGTATCTTATATCCGGGTCATACTGGATACTTCTTGAAAATTCCATCCATAATGGAGTTTTGCATTCTTAGCATTAATTTCTCACTACTTTTTCATCTCTTTTCTCTTTGAGAAGTATGCATGCAGACAATGCAGTCTTTGGGTTGTTCTTGCAGCTTTATTTGCAGACAAATACTCCAGGAAATGCCGTAACCGCATGAAGACTAGTGTTGCCAATTAGTTATTTAGACTTGAATCATAGATGAATGATTCTTGTATCATTGGAAAAAGCTTAAATCATCAACTGATGAAATCCAATGATCTTTAATGAAACATCAATTGATAATGGCTGCCATGTAAAGGTTAAGTGGTAGTTTAACAAAACTGCTCCTAGCCCAAAATTAGGTTAATTTACTTCATATTTGATTCTTAAAGCACATTTTCTACAACCTTCTCCACCCCACTGCATATTTTTTTCTCTGTATTTTGTAAAAGCCAAAATAAAAAAAATTGAATGTCTGGTTTATTAAATGATTGAAATTTTGAGATGAGTTATAAAACTTCCATATATACAAGGAAAATTCTTGGATAAAACTGAAATAAATAAAAATAGATTTAAATAAAAAAATAAACTGAACAATTTTCTTTTAGATATGGAATATTTTAATAGGCATTATTCAGTTTTAGCTCTGGTTTCTATATATTACTAAATTTCCCACACTGATTATAAATAGACTTTTGATCAATTTATTTATTCGCATGTTTGGAAAGTAATTAAATATTTTACTGCTATGAATTATGGGCCAACCAATGAAAGCAGAACCAAGTTAAATGATAGGAAACTGAGTCTAGAATTAGTTTATCCTCACTTCTATCTGACAATAATATGTCATTTATAATGCATTTCAGAATTTAACAGGAAAACTTTGCAAAAAGATGAATTTGAGTAGAGCATTGTGTTCAGTTCTCAAATGAAAGTTCATAAAGATTTCATTTGAGAACCAAAAATAATGTTTCCACCATCTGCAGCAGTCTTTTAATCAGGGATACCAAACTTTCACATTGAGCCTGATCAGTACTTAGATGGATGATTGCTTGGGAATACCAGGTGCTGTAAGCGTTTAGTGACGGATGTGCATTGTGGTGCAGTGGATATCGGCTCGGAAAGAGAAATCGGTGAGCCGAGTTCGAATTCCAGTTGAATACCCTGCATTCACTTAAGCACTGGTACCCTTGGGAAAGGTATTAATTCGTCCCTTCCCTCCAGTTATGGGTTAAATAACAGGGTAGGACTTGGGGACCCTGCCCTTAAAAACAAATCCCAATGAATCTTGACACTCGAAAAGAAAAAATGTATTACTAGACACAAAAACTTATATAAAAACAACAATAAATTGTTGAAAGAAAAAGGTACTACCAGCAATAAATAAATAAAATTTAGTTGGCAATAAGTGACCCGCCGAGGTTGATATGCCATAAAACTAAAAAACCAACCAACCAACCAAACTTTCATCTTTGTATCACATTATTAAAGATGACGAAAAAAGGGGTTTTGCCTGTTAAAAAAAAACACTAAACAAAAAAAAACTGTTGTTATCACAAAACATGATACCAGTACTCTATTTACAGAAGTCCTATGATATGGGACATATATACAGATAAAAACTCCTGAGCACAATGTTTGCTGTGCTATTGTTAAAGTTCCCCCTCGAATAAATGAGCTTGTTGAAAAAAAAACAAAAAAACAAACCCATCCATCTCATTAGTATTGCTTAGTTTTGGTGATCAGTATTTAGTTTTGAAGAGTTTTGTGTATTTTTGCTTAGTCATGATTAGTAAGGAGGTGCGTTGTGGCGCAGTGGATATCAGCTCGGAACGAGAAATCAGAGAGCCGAGTTTGAATTCCAGTTGAATTCCTTGCATTCACTTATGCGCAAATACTCTTGGGAAAGGTATTAATCCATCTATTCCTTCCAGTTATGGGTTAAATAACAGGACAGATTGGGTTCTATAGCTTTGGTCAGCAACCAGTCTACCGCAGAAAGCAATGGCAACCTACTGCGGGATAATCTTCTGCCCAGTCAGTCATGTCTCTTTCGAGACATGATCGCCCAAGCGTGTATCATGTATGGCATTTAACTGACTTAACTGACTGAATGATCATTATATATAAATAAAAAAATACGTATGAAGATCAAACTATCTTATAAATTCAGTCAGTTAAGTGCCATATGTGATACACGCTTGGGCAATCATGTCTCGAAACAAACATGACTGACTAGGCAGAAGATTATCCCGCAGTAGGTTGCCATTGCTTTCTGTGGTAGGCTAGTTGCCGACCAAGGCTATAGAACCCAATCTGTCCTGTTATCTAACCCATAACTGGAAGGAATAGATGGATTAATACCTTTCCCAAGGGTATTTGCGTGTAAGTGAATGCAATGAATTCAGCTGGAATTCGAACTCAGCCCCCCGATTTCTCATTCTGCACCGATATCCAATGCTCCACAACGCATAAATATAAATTATTCATTAGAAATTACCTGCGTTTAATTCACTTATGTTATGAGTAACTGACAATGCTCAAAAAGACTTCATAAAATACCAAGATTTTAATTTCATTGTTTTTCTTTTTCATCTTCAATTTCTAAGGATACACAGGAATCTATAAAAATGCTAAGGTATACAGAAGAATAAAAAATTGGAAATTCCTGGTTTAGAGGAACATGAAACATTAATATTAAATATTAACCAGCTTATACAAATTATAGCATCTTCTATGATGGATCTTAACAGGCATTTGCTGATATATTCTGGTTGTGTCCAAACTTTGATTCATTCTATCTATATATTCAGCTTCACATTGACTTTTATAATTGCAAATAACTGAGTTCATATGATGTAGTAGAAGAACTTTCTCACAAACAGATCTCAACATAGGCTAGGATGAAAACACCAGTTGTGGATTAGGTTGGGATAAAAACATTAGTTATGGATTAGCCCTTTAAGAGATTTGCTAAGCAAATCTAGTGCTAACGGCATCACAAATATTTTTAATCATAAAAATGAAAATTTGCCATCTTTTTCTGGTAAATCATAATTACTTTCCAAAGACTTTGATATTTTTTTCATGAGGAAACTTAAAAATTATTACATAAGACACAGACTTGAAAAAGGCCATCATTTGAATAAACAAAGTTCAGGAAATTAGATTCAATCCTATATATATATATATATATATACATACACACACACACACACTAATCTGCTATAGGTCAGGTGTAAACAGTTGTGTTAGAAAGTGCTCAATACATGTGTGAGGGAAAATGAAGCTTTAACATGTTGAGCTTTTAGATATTTAAGTTAGGAAGATCAGCCGATTAGGTTACCATGGTTTTGACCTTTTCGGAACTAAGGTAGCATAATCAGCTGATCTTCCCAACTTATATATATATATATATATGTAAAAATATACTCAGTTTTAATCCGAGATTTAACCATATATATATATATTTGTAATTTTGTGATTACAGTCAGTTAAGTGACATTTGTGATACACACTTAGGTGATCATGTCTCTTTCGAGACATGACTGACTGGGCAGAAGATTATCCCGCAGTAGGTTGCCATTGAATTCTGTGGTAGAATGGTTGCCAGCCAAGGCAATAAAACCCAATCTGTCTTGTTATTTAACCCATAACTGGAGGGAAGAGATGGATTAATACCTTTCCCAAGGGTATTTGCATGTAAGTAAATACAAGGAATTCAACTGGAATTTGAACTTGGCTCCCCAATTTCTCGTTCCGAGCTGATATCCACTGCACCACAACGCACATCCTGGTAACATATCACCTGAAGAACAACAGTATTGTTCTGAAACATGAAAATTTTTGTGTAGTGTTATCATGCTTTTATAAACCATTGTAATAACAAAATTACAACATTAAGCTCTACTCTGTATCGAGCACTCTTTATAAAAATAAACAGTGGGTTTTAATCTACGTGTTCTTTCACTTTCTTATAATATATATATATATATATATATATATATATATATCAACAAGTCTTTAACGACATACTTTGTCAATAATCAGTTAATAAATTAACTTTAATTGCTAATGAAATATTAATTACCAAGAAATGTTTTTATAATTTTAATAAGTTAAAAATTTTGACTGAATAATGTGATTAGCAGAGCCTCATACTGATTTCACAAAATAGCATTAATTGTAAAATTAATTAATAGCAATTAAATGATAAAAAAATTTAGGACATTAGTGATCATGGCTCTCCACAATTTACTAACCATTTTAGCTCTAAGCAATGTTTATCTCCTTACTAGCCTTTTTATTTTCCTTAAAACTTTCTTCTGTTTACATGCTCTGTCCATGTTATTCTCAGCATCCTTCTGTAGAACCATATTTTTGTTGCCTCAAGTCTCCTCTTTGTCAGTGGAGAAATTGCAAAGCATTTTCTATTATATAGAAGGATTGATATTATATAGCAGTTCAGCACTCTTCTTTTTTTCTAATAACTTTTTTCCTTTTCTTAATAACAGGCACGTTTCAACATGATTTGATTGCAGAATGATTATTGAGAAAAGCAAGGTGTGGCATTTAATCCCTGAGGTGACAATTGCTCTAACCGTTTTTTTTTCAGGCAAAAATTATAAGCATAGCAGTTCAGTGTCATATGTGATACATGCTTGGATGATCATGTCTTGAAATAGATATGACTGACTAGGCAGAATATTTTCCCACGGTAGGTTGCCATTACTTTCTGTGGTAGACTTGTTACCAACCAAACCTATATAATCCAATCTGTCCTGCTATTTAACCCATAGCTAAAGAGAGAAGAGACAAATTAATACCTTTCCCAAGAGTATTTGTGCATAAGTGAATGCAACTAATTCAACTGGAATTAGAACTTGGCTTTCCGATTTGCTATTCTGAGATGATATCTGTGACACATGCACACACCTGTGGAATCACTCACACACACACACACACTTGTGGAAACACACACACTTACTTACACAATCACGCAATTGTATGTATTAAATTTTGTATGTAACCATTTTATATTTGAATAAATCTAAGCTGTTTGCTGATTGGTTTGAGCTAGCCAATCAAAATCAAGGTAAGTGAACTACATATTTGCTGCCAAATCGTAAGGATGTTTGAACACCTATCCATACGATTTGCCGCATATTTTTTGCCAGTTGGCACCAGAATTTCTTATGCACACATCAGGTAGAAATATACGAGCTTTAAGTCCAACTCACTCTCTCATACAAATTCATTCTTCTGTACAACTACAAAAATGAACATTATTCATGGAACTCTCAGATTTGAACAATTCTTTTTAATAATAATATTCCTTCACACAAATTTCTTATCACACTGATAAATCTTACGGCAACAATGAACATTTCAACTTCCGTTAAAAGCTCCAACACAAATTTTCATACAGTCCATGGAAGACACTTTCAAACAAACAATTTCAACTTTTATGTAATTTATGTATTTCTTGTTAATATTTGTTAAATACACTTTATAGTTGCAAATTGATGCTTTGTCAATTTCATTCCACTTTCTATTTGCTTGTTTAATAAATGATTTTCAATGCTCATAAAAATAATGGTGGTATGTAAGGATTTAGTTAGGAAGTTCCTTTGGGAAGTGGCCTTGTGCCATGTAAAAATCTAACAGAGAAATTACTAAATTAACCTTGCAGCAAATCCCCACATATCCACTGCACCACAATGCACATCTATTAGAATTTAATACCAGGAATATAAGAATTTAAGAATATACTAGGAATATAATAATTTAAAAATATACGAGGAATATAATAATTTAAGAATATACTAGGAATATAATAATTTAAGAATATACTAGGAATATAAGAATTCAAGAATATACTAGGAATATATAGGTCATAAGGAAATCATAACCGTAAAATTAAAGTAGGCATTACATCAAATCCGGTATTAATTTGAGCTTTCTAAAAAAGAATTGTTTTTAATTATTAGTTTATAATAAAAATTCTATCAATTACAGCCTTATAATAAAAATTTGTTATTAATTATAAGTTTAAAAAATCCAGTATTAAGAATAAATTCAAAAGAAAAATCTGTTTTCATTAATAAAATAAAAATAAATTTATAATAAAACTCTGCAATTAATTTATAAGATAAATTTGTTATTAATTATAAGTTTATAATAAAAAATCTGCTATAAATTATAAGTTTATAAAAATCTAGTTAGTATTAATTAGAGGTTTCTACTTATAAAAAATAAATATAAAAATTACAAAAAACTTGCACTGATTAAAGATTTCTACCTATAGAAAATAAATAATCTTATAAAAATAACAAAAAAAATATTTTTTTAATATTAATTTGAGGTTTCTACCTATAACTTATTAATGAACACTGTCTTAAAAATGGGATGTTGAGTATTACTGGTTTAGATAGAGGTTTCAGAAAAGAAATGTATCTGATTATTATAAACATGTAATAACAAGTTACTTTATTGTATCGATACCAGCTAACAAAGTTGTCAAAATATTACACTTGTTTATAAAATGTACTATTCCCCACACCATGTCCTATTTCAGATTTCCTATTTCATGATATTTCATCCGTCAAAACATTTCTTCCATTAGACATAAATACAGCATTAGCCTTGAACTCAATTTGAAACATTCACGAGAAAATGAAAATTAAAAAAAAATATACTCAGTTTCAGTTTAATCATCAGTCAGTTTAAGTGCCATATGTGATACACTACACACTTGGGTGGCGGGTGATCATGTCTTGAAAGAGACATGACTGACTGGGCAGAAGATTATCCCGCAGTAGGTTGCCATTGCTTTCTGCGGTAGACTGGTTGCCGACCAAGGCTATAGAACCCAATCTGTCCTGCTATTTAACCCATAACTGGAAGGAAGAGACAGATTAATATCTTTCCCAAGGGTATTTGCGCATAAGTGAATACAATGGATTCAAGTGGAATTCGAACTCGGCTCCCCGGTTTCTCGTTCTGAGCCGATATCCACTGTACCACAACGCACATCCTTTAATCATACTTTTCTTTAAATTTTTAAAATTTCAATTATTCACTTCAATATTTAACTTTCAAATGCAGTGTATATCTTTTTCAATAATATTATCCAATATTAATTATCAAATGCAATGTAATCATTTTCACTAGTAATGTTCAATATTTTAGTATCAAATGGTTATATTTTCAATAATAGTTTTCAATATTTAAGTATCAAATGCAGCTATTTTCACTAATATTCAGTGTTTAAGTATCAGATGAGTAAGCTTGAATGTGCAGGTGGTGTAATGGATAATGGCTCAGAATTGTTAATCAGAGAGTCAAGTTCCAATTCTAATTGGGTTTGTTAAATTCACTTATGTGCAAATACCCTTGGGAAAGGTATGAATCCACTTTTTTCTTCCCTCAACTATGAATTAATTTTTAAGACTTGTATCACTAAATCATTATTTCAAAAATAAAAAATTCTTACAAATTAAAAATTTTTCCTGGCTTTAAATAACTTGCAAAGGGTTGATAAGCTGTAAAAACAAACCAATAAAAATATTTAAGTATCAAATGCAATGTTATGAGCTTATAAAAATCAAGTATTAATTATAGAGTTATAATAAATCAGTAGTTAAGTTTCTAATAAAAATCTGCTATAAATTATTGAATGATAATATTCAACTATCAAATGCAGTGTTATAATTTTCAGTACAATAAAATATTTAAGTATAAAAAGTTCTTATTATTTTCAATAATATTCAAGATTCAAATATCAAATGCTATGTTATAATTTTCAATAAAACTGTTCAATAGTGCTGTAGAGTAGTTAGCATCCCATTAGCACTCTAACCAATGAATTGGTTCATAGCCTGAAAGAGTCTATAAGTATTTATTTAAGGAGTTGTGTTTAATAAGTTGCAACAAGCAGATTAATATTTAGACTGATTTTACTTCGTAAATTTTGTCTTCTTAATTGTTTGTAGCTTATTGTTCTATATTTTTGTATATATCTGCTATCCCGGATAATGTGCTAAATGAATTTATTAAGCACTCATTCTTCTCTGTGTATCATTCACCTCAATAATACAACAAACAGTTAAGTATCAAACACTGTCATTATTTTCAATACTATTCAATATTCAAGTAAGAAATGCTATGTTATTATTTTCAATAATATTATTTAATGGTTATCAAACATTTTATAATTTTTATATCCTAGTCTTAACAAATAAATGAATCAAATTAGAAAAACTTTTCTTTTTCTCTATCACCCGGTTCACACTCCACCCACGTCTATTGAACAGGTGAAGAGGCTCATTCCCTTATTCCCTGGTTAGGATGTGGTTCCTGGCTTTCTCTTTTCCAATCTTTTCACTTTTCTTTTTTCAATTGGAGTAGATAGACTAAACTATTGCCTGGTTCACACTCCACCCGTGTCTATTGAACAGGTGAAGAGGCTCATCCCGTGTTTCCTGGTTAGGATATGGTTCCCGGCTTTGTCTTTTCCAATCTTTTTACTCTTACATAGCCCCCTGCGCATCAGTGGCGTTATCGCCTTGCTTAGGGTGATATGATTAAAAAAAAACAAAAAAAAACAAAAAAAAACCTTCAGTTATATTTCATTCATTCCCTTTCATTGAGTTTTATATTCATGTCTTTTTAATTTATTTGTTTAGACATTATTTTTAATGGATACTCATATTTGAGTAGATACAGTTTTTTTTTTCATAATTAAACTGTATATTTATATATAGTCTATGGCTATATCATGTTGAATACAGTGGTAACTTGCTGAGTTGATTGGTGCTGAAAGAATCGTCTGGTCAGTAGGGATGAGTTTGTCTCCAGAGCCAAGTCAGTAGGCCAATGAGTAGCACTCAATGGAGGTGGAATCCCTAAACAGGGCCGAGTTGATAAGTAAAACCACAGAGGCGGAACCTTTTCAAGGAGTAGCACTCTACTTTGATGGAATCCCTTAACAGGGCTGAGTTGAGGTCAAGTGGCCGCAGAAGTGAAATCGTACCAAGGGGTAGCACTCAATGATAATGGAATCTCTAAACAGGGCAAAGCCGAAGTCAAGTCGCCGTGGAAGTGAGATCGTACCAAGAGGTACCGCTAACCGACAACAGGGCTGAGTCAAAATGAAGTTCTGGTTTCTTTATTATTAACTTCATGGTAAAATGTATTTCTTTTTTCATTATTTTTGTATTTATTGATTTTATTTCATTTTTTCACAGAATAATACATTTGAAATAGAAGCTGATATTGATTTATAGAAAAATAACACTGCAATGATTTCTTAAATAATTATTAAACTTAAAGGATAAACTTTTCAAAAGTAATATTTATTTGGTATTAGTGAAGTGTGGGAAAATTAAATAAAATACTAATAATGAATAATAAAGAAAAGAAATATATTTTTCTATGATGCTAGTAATAAAGAAACCAAAAATTTTATTACCTGATTTGGCTTTGTCAAATCATTGAACTCCATTTTCCGGTGCATGGCATTTACACGTTTCTTCCAAATCTTCCGACTATGAAGTAAATAAACCTTTTCTTTGTTAGTTCCTACTCTGCACAAGGCTGACTTAAGCTTGACCATTACAATGCTGTTTATTCCTTACTTATCCTAACTTCTAGATCAGAAAATGAAAATGAACATATCCAAGAGACATTGAGAATTTTGTTTTGTTACAGTTTATATAAAAAAGAAAATAAATGGTATGTGCAAGAAATCAAAGTTTTTCTACACTTCTTTAATTATTTATATGTGAACATGCACATTCAAAAATGCACACAACCTTTAAATGCCATAGCAGGTTACAGATTTTAACACATTTCCCAGTGTTTCAAATGTTATGTTTTCACAAAATAAATTCTGGAAATTTATTCTTTATCTTTTAATTCAATGTTTAGGTTCTTTATAAAATTAGAATCTGGGTTATATAATTAGAACTACCTATAGTTTTCTTTCAGAGAATTCCAATGATATGGTGCCATATGCATATACGATATTGTTAGGGCGTATCCACAAATAAAAATCTAAACAGGATCTTCAGCTATTTTAAATAGCATAAATAAATCCAGTGAAAAAATTCATGCTTTTTTGTATGCCCTTTTATAATCTTGCATACTTCCTCAATTTATTCTATTCAATTTTCTAGTGCTCCTACCATATATCTAGGGATCATTGATAAAATCCAAAGAAGAATCAGCAATATTTTTGGCCCTGATAAAGTTGCACAAACTATTCTTCAGGTATGGAGAAAATAGTAGCTCAGGCTGTAAAAAATCAACAGCAACAATAGTAACATCAGCAATTGTTAGAACTTCAGAAACAGCAACAAAAGTTGATGGAAATAATATGGAAAAAAAAAAAAACACCAGAAAAGTCTCCAACTTCTTTTACTCCGGACACATTGGCAATAACCATATCTGAATTTACAATGCGTATTTTTTAAAGATATGAACAAATTTCAAAGAAGAATGCAGAGACTGGGAAAATGAGAGAAAACTGACTTTTTTTTAAAGAAATTAGCACTGTTAGAACATGAAAAATACTCTAACTTCATACTAATGAAAAAACTGTGATAGATTTGTTTTGAAGAAACAAATATTCTGTCAAAAACTTTTACCAACAAAAAAGCACTCACTGAAAATGTATGAATCTAACAAAAAAAAAGATAAAGATTTTGTCACATATGTTGGAATCATAACCAAGGAATGTAGAAGATTCAGACTAAATTAACTGACTCTAGATATGTTTAAAGAGTTAAATTTTCTTCATGGGTTAATAATAAAAAAAAGATGCAGAAATACAGTTGAGAATTCTAGCAAAACTTGAAGAGAATAATAAACTCACACTAAAGGAAATATTGGATGAATGTCAGCAGATCCTAAGTCTGAAATGCAATGTCAAAGAAATTCAGGATAAAAATATGTATGCATACAAGCGAAAGAAAAATGTACAAAAAAGAGAATCCATGTTTCAGATGTGGAAGATTACATCTTGGAGATGACTGCCCACTTAAGAATTCAAAATGCTATGAGTATGGGATAGTAGGACATATAAAGTCACATTGTAAAACTAAAATAAGAAAAAGTTCTCATGAGAAAAAATTTCATACAGAATATTATCACAGAAAACAAGTAAAATTTGTTAAAGCGAAAATAAATAATGTAGATGTAAAAATGCTACTATACACTGATAGTGATATCACAATTAGTGATGATACATTGAAAAAAATTCGAAAGCCTATATTAAGAAGGACTTTGTAAGTTGCGAGTAGTGTCTCAGGTGAGAAATTATTTTTTATTGGCAAAATGACTTTCAAAGACTTATGTAACAAGTGTGTAAAAGTTAAGGCTTATGTACTAAAAAAATGCTACAAACTTATTCAGTACTCATTGGGTGGAATTATTTGAGCTTTGGGATTTGCCTCTAAATATTTCCTGCAAAAAACATAAGAAGACAAGCGAAAATTTAAAGGAATAATTGAAAAAATGTTTTCTAGATGTTCTTTTAGATGAATTGGGTCAGTGTTTCAAATTTAAAAGCAAAATTTTAAGTAAAAAAAAATGTTGAGGCAGGTATTTCAACCAAGACATAGTGTACTATTTGCAGCATTGGAGCAAGTCAATGACAAATTAGACAGACGTGTAAAAATAGGTTTAATTGAAACGATAAACCATTCAAAATGGGCAGCACTAGCAATACATGTAAATAAAAAAAGAAAAAAATATTTGCATTCATGCTGATTTTTTAACAGTGTTTAGAACTTAATAACTTACTCATTACCAAATCCATCTGAAATTTTTTCAAAGTTAAACAGTGGAAAATTATTTTGAAGTGGGATCTTTCTGAAGTGTATTTACAAATAAAGGTTGAAGAAGAATGTCCAGAATTAATGATTACAAATACGCACAAAGGATTGTATATGTTCAGCTGACTTCCTTTTGGTATAAAAGTACCTCCAGCTATATTTCAACAAGCTATGGATACTATGCTTGCAGGATATGATTTTGTAGTGACTTACATGGATGATATATTAGTTAAAAGTAGATCTAAGGAACAACATATTGGGAATGTGAAAACTGTTTTTGAGAAAATACAAGAGTACAAACAAAGTAGCCAAGACAGATCATTGACAAAAATGGTCATCGACCAGATCTGTTCTGCACAAGTGCAATTAAGAATATGCTTCCCCCAACAAACATGACAAAGTTATAAGCTTTTTTGAGACTAGCAAATTATTATCAAATTTATGTACCTAATATGCTGAATTTAAGCACTCCACTGAATGATTTTACTTAAAAAAGACGTAAAGTGAAAGTGGACTGATAAGTGTCAGAAGGCATTCAAAGAAATAAAAAAATACTAATGTCAGACTTACCATTAATGCACTATGATCCAAAAGCAGAAATCATAGTGGCTTCAGCTGCTAGTGATCATGGTAGTAAAGGACCAGTAATTTGACACAGATGCGATGATGGTAATATGAAAGCCATTGTACATGCTTTGTATTCACTATTACTAAAGGAAAAAAAAAAAAAAAAAAGAACAAAAAAACTACAGCCAGATCAAAAAAGAGGCATTATCAATAATATTTGCAGTGAAAATATTTTGCAAATTTATACATGGAAAAAGTTTTTGGTTGCTGACAGACCACAGACCTCTATTATCAATTTATGTTTAAAAAAAAAAAAGACAATTCCCATGCATACAGCAAATAGATTACAATGCTGGGGTACCATATTATTAAGTTACGATTTTAGGATAGAATACCAACTGTTCAAAAAGATTAAGACATGTGGATAGTTTATCAAGATTGATACCAGAAAAAAACTGAACCATTTGAGGACACTGTTATTGCAGCATTAAAAATTGAAATAGAAATAAAAAATATAATGGGAGTTAACATTTACTTTGGAAAAAATAAAAGAAGAAAAACATATGTTTATAGCAGAAATAAAAAAATAACTAAAAGAAAGTAAGAAAGAATGCAATTAGAACTTGAATGCTTACTCACTATGTAAAAGAGTACTGGTGCTCACAGAAAAAGTAGTAATACCTAGCATATTACAAATGCAAATATTAAATGAACTTCATGGTGGAACATCAAGGAATAAGGATGGAAATCTCTTATGAGAAACTATGTATACTGGACCAAAAATGGATAAAGACATTGAAGAAGGAGTAAAAGTTTTCAGAGGTTGTGCTCTAACAGTAAAATCACCTACAACAAAAATACAACCTGACTGTATAACGGGTTATCCATTCTTTTCCAGTTTATAGTGGAGAGTCTGTTCTAGTGAAGGGTAGTTGTATATTGTTGAAGGTTAACAGAATTTGGCCTTGTTGTAGATAGCCCACTATAAGTCATAAAGAAAGGTTATAAACCAAGAAAAGCAAATTGAGTTGAAAAATAACATTTTATATATACACATATCAATTAAGGTTTTTTACAATTAAAGTAATACTTGAAGTATAGGTCCAATGGATGTTAAAATGTTCATGGCAATAAAATGCTGAAAAGAGAATTAATGCTTAGGAATGTGGGAGCGTTGTGAGTAAGGAATGTCTTTGATGTATTCACTCCTCAGGTCAGTAAGTAGTTTTGAGACAGTGAAAGATAAGAGGAGAAGGAAGGGAGGCTAGGATAGTAAGCCACTTGACATAGGTTAAGGGGATACTGATTACACTCCTCTCTCTCGAGTCAGTCCGTGTATGTGTTGGTCTGCGTCGGTCTGTCTGTTGATGCTTTCTGTCTTGGTTTTTTATTTCGACTTCTTGGATTGCAAGTGATCATTTGGGAATTCATATCCGTATTTGATTCTGGGCTTTCCATTGGCCAATAAATAAAATTCGCATAGGTTCTCAAACTGGAAATTTAATATTTAATTAATTTTTAGTTTTCAACTGGAACATCTGCGCGAGCCCGAATGTGCACCGTCGAGTTTTGGTCATTTGCTTTTTGGTTGTGAGGGTGCAAACATCCGGTCCCTTGCTATGCTCGGTCGGTATCACCACAACTGCATCCCCGAAAATCAAATGGACAAGTCAAACGGCTTGTGGGTATGTTTAAGAGAGTTTTGAAAAAAGCAAGTCATGAAAAAATGAATGAGAAAGCACTAGAAAAATTCTTAAGTGTTTACTGTATAATGCCAACTCCTAATACACTGTCAGGCATGTTTAATGTTCACAAAAAAATTAAATTGGTGTTCAACTTGTTGCTAAGATTAAAAGAATAAGAATGAATAACAAAAAAAAAAAAAACACTAAACTTTTCTAGATTTGAAAAAAGTGTTTTACAGAGTGTATAAACATGGAAAAGAAATATGAGAAGACTGTAACAATATCACAAATTAGAAAGATGATATACATGGTAAATGGAAAAAAAAATGGAAACATAAAAGACATTATAATCAGCTAAAGAAAAGGTTTACCAAAGAAAGGCCTGAAAGAATGGAAGAACCTATGAAAGTATTCTATGATGTTTTTGATGTACTTACACACTGAAAATTTGCTGAATGTATGATTTCCAGAAAAAGGAAACAAATGAAAAAACTGGAGGTTAAAACTAAACATAAAAGATACAAAATTAAGTACCTTGGTGAACTCACCAGAAAGAGAATACTAATAAATAAAAGATAAATTTTTATTAAACAAAGAAATCTCAAAAATGGGGATATTGTGTAGTAAATAACACATTCCCAGTGACACAAATGGACTAGTCTAGATGCTTAGATAAAAAACTCCAAGTAGTCTAATCTTCAGAGTATTTCTTACAGAAGTCACAACTAGTGCCTAAGTAATACTAATATTAGAACAGCAAGAAAACGAGTTATAACAAGAACAGCGGGATCAATGAGATTGTGTAAGTGCTTGATAGAACAAGAACAATGAAGGATAATAGAGGGAATTATCAGTACATTTTTAACAATAATGTTCACTCTGTAAAAGGTTAAAAAAATTAACTTAAGGTAGAGGTTGTTGTGAAGATGAACATACCTCTCTCAAAAACAGTACAGTGACAGTAGTTGCTAACACTTCAAGAAGTTTGACAAATATGAAAAAATGCTACAGTAAAATTGAAAAGGAAGTAGTGCTTGCTGTAATTTTTGCTGTAAAGAAATTTTACTGGATATTTAATTGGAGTAGATAGATCTATCTATCACCCGGTTCACACTCCTCCCATGTCTATTGAACAGGTTAAGAGGCTCATCCCTTGTTCCCTGTTTAGGATGTGGTTTCCGGCTTTCTCTTTTCCAATCTTCTCACTTTGTTTTTTTTTTTTCAATTGGAGTAGATAGATCTATCGCCCAGTTCACACTCCATCCATGTCTATTGAACAGGTTGTTCCCTGTTTAGGATGTGGTTTCCGGCTTTATCTTTCCAATCTTTTCACGATTACGTGGCCCCCTGCACATTAGTGATGTTACCCCCTTGCTCGGGGTGATACGATTAAAAAAAAAAAAAAATATATATATATTAGGAAGAAAAATTATACTGCAAATTGATCACTATCCATTATTAAATATATTCAGTTCTATGAAAGGGATTCTCTCTCATACTGCAGGCTAAAGTGTTTGGCAATGATTTTATTGAACTATGATTTCAGACGGAATTTCCAGTGTGAAAAAATTGGGACATGCAGATGGCTTGTCATCAAAATGTAAAGAAGAATTTGAAGATACTGTGATTGCTTTGCAGGAAGCTGAAAGTGAAATTGAAAGTCTGGTGTGTAACCCTATTTAAAAATTGCCAGTCACAATAGATGAGATTAGAGTTCATTCTAAAATGAATACGTTAATTAAAAAAACTATGAATTATGTCAAAATGGAGTAAGTCTAAAATAAAACCTGGCAACAATAATACAGCATTTTCTATTTTTGATTGAGTACTTTTGTATGTAGAAATAATAGTATCATTAGAAAAAAGGATTTTGAAACAATTTCATGTAGGACATCCAGGAATAGTGAGGATGAAGTTGCTGATAAGAAGCAAAGTTGGACAAAGATATTCACAATACAGTAAGAAAATTTAACAGTTTTAATTCAGCAGCAAAATCACCACCTATAAATTATCAGGAATGGCTGTGCACTGATAAATCATGGGCATGACTACAAATGAACTTTTCTATTTGTGGTCAACTGTTTTATAAAATGGCCTGAAATATTAACATGTAAACAAACTACTACCACAATAAGAATTAAATTCTTGTACAAACTTTTTGTATTAAATTCTTACACAAAACTTTTTTTTCAAACATGACAGTGTGATATCCAATAATGGAACTCAGTTTACTTCTAATGAGTTTAAAAATTACTGCAAAAACAACAAACATTTGACAACACTGATTTATCATCTGAGGACAAATAGTCAAGCTGAACGGTTTGTTGACATTTTCAAAAGAGCATTAAGAAAGGCTAATGGTTTGGAAGCTGAAGAAATGTCACTACAAGAAATTTTGAGAGTATATTGAATGATGTTCAATGCAAATGTCACTGTAAAAATTTTACCTGCAGAGCTCATGTTTGCTAGAAAAGTTAGGTCTATTTTTGAAAAATTACTGTCAGGGATTAAAAAGAAAAGTCGACAATTTGAAACTACTAGATCATTTAAGATCAGTGATATGGTTCTTTTGTTAATACTGCACAATAATACGTGCATCCAATGAACTGTTCTGGAGTCCAGTTTTTGTGCTCTCTTCCCCATACTAGTCTCTTTTTCTTATTGGCTGGCCAAAGCAAAGGCTTCCTGGCTGCCTTGTAAATTTTTGCAAAGTAAAAGAACCATTCTATTTTCATTTAGAATTATCCACTTGGCAATAAATACTAAAAATAGTATGAAATACATCATTTTTTTTTTTTTAAACTTGGGTAGTCTAATAATTATGGCCGGTAGTGTACATTTAGAAATTTGTTGACATATTTATTAGACTAGGGGGAACCTCTTTAAACATAAAACCATTTCTTGCTTGTCATGGAGTAGTTTGTTTGTATCTTTTTTATCATATGAATTTATTTTTAACAGTAAGAATTATTATTCAATATAAGACTCAAATTCTGAATAAGAAAAATGCTTGTACACTTGGAAAAAAGCAATATCAAAGAAGAACTTTTTTCTCCAAATATATTTTCCATATTTTTACTTCTGTACATAAAAGTATTCTGACAGTTCCTTATCTCAAAAATTGAAATACAAAATTATGAGAAGTGATAAGGAAATATCAATCATCTGATATTGGATTTAAAGGCTCCAAAAGCACAACTGATATCTTTCAGAATGGTGATAAAGTAAATTGATGAAACATATATTGCTGTCATTAAGTGGTGGTGGGTTTAATCTGTGGATCATCTAGCGAAACAATTTCTGTAGGAACAAACAAGATACTAAAATCACCGGAACAAAATAATAACAGTTATCCCATATCAACTAAACAATGAACACTTAACGATGATGAAGGGTCAGTCAGTCACTTAATTGCTATACATGATACACGATTGGGTGATCATGTCTCAAAAGAGACATGACTGATTAGGTAGAATATTTTCCCACAGTAGGTTGTTATTACTTTTTGCAGTAGATCAGTTGCCAATCTATCGAACCCAATCTGTCCTGATATTCAACTCATACCTGGAGAGAGAAGAGAGGGATTAATACCTTTTTTAAGGGTATTTGTGCATAAGTGAATGAATCAAATTTGACTGGAATTCAAACTTGGCCTTCTGATTTCTCATTCTGAGCTAATATCCATAACGCCATAACACACATCAACATCCAGGGGGTACTTGGTTGAAATACTGTCTATAATAATCAAGATGAGAACAATAGTTCCAGTAAATTAAAGCATATTTTCTACTTAATATTTGTTTGGTTAAAATTAACCCCTAATAAAAATTGTTTGGTTAAAATTAACCTAAATAAAAATTTACTGGGCAGGACTGGTCAGGTGACTGATCAAATCAACCAGAAGCCTTCAGTTAGCAACAAGAAACAAGGTTTTTGTCTGAGAAAAAGTAAAGTGAGGTTAACAGATTTGAAGAAAATAAACCTATTCTTCATAGTCTTGTGACTGGTTAACATACAAGTTGTAAGCAGCATCTTTGTATGTTAATTATGGACACAAGCCTTAATCTGGAGATGGCATTGCATTTTTGTGGAGCAGTGGCTATCGACTCAGAACGAGAAATCGGGGTGCCGAGTTCGAATTTCAGTTGAATTATTTGCATTCACATACACACAAATATCCTTGGGAAAAGGTATTAATCCGTCTCTTCCCTCCAGTTATGGGTTAAATATCAGGACAGATTGGGTTATATTGCCTTGGTTAGTAACCAGTCTACCGCAGAAAGTAAATGGTAACATACTGCGAAAAAATCTTCTGCCCAGTCAGTCATGTCTCTTTCGAGGCATGATTGCCCAAGTGTGTATCATGTACAGCATTTAATTGTCATTTTCTGGGTAAAGTTTTTTTCTCTTTAATTATGGATTCTAGACATAATGAAAATTGAAAATACATGGGTCTTCTCAGTATATGAACAACTATTTTCAATTACCAATTTCTGGGCAATTAGAGAAATCAGTTTTCTTATGAATTCTATACATGAAAACTGAAAAATGCATCATCATTTAAAATATTGGGCTAATACTATTGAAAGCATGAAGGAGTATAATTGTTGAAACAAAATTTACAATGTTAATCACTCTTCTGAATGTTATAAACAAATCTAGATAATGATTCAAAATGATTTATCAATAATTACCATCTTATTTGATTATAAAAAAACAGGCATTTATACAAAGGAAAAATACTTATCTTATTAATTCCTTGATATTAATTAGGCATATATTTGTGTGTGTGTGTATAAAATTATATATTATGATTGGACATATTTTCAATGCAAATATCTTTAGTTATAAAAATGACTGAGTACCAAATATACATATATTCAACACATTATTTAAGATTTGGTTATTTCCTACAGGTATCTGATATCGCTTTTGCTGATAGTGGACCCTCATAATGTCATGGTCATTGTTATTGAACTGGAGGAGGTGATCACAGAGTGATGACCCAAATCTTGTGTGTGAAATTGGGTAGATGTTATCCTTTGGGAGCTGTCTATGGTTGTGCTAGCATGACATCACAAGTCATTGTGATCAAGGGTTTGAATGTCCTGGGCTTGTTTAGACTGTTGTTCATTCTAGATAATGCTCTCTCTTCCAGAAACTGTAATTAAAGTTCACTCAGCATAGTTGAAGTATAAACCACAGGTTAGCTCTGTGGGTGTTGAACAAACACAAATATGTCAGAGCAGGTATCTGCAACAGAGATTAGCTAACCACTCGGATAGACAGGCATCCTTTGATACAAATAGCAAGCCACACACACACACACACACACACACACACACACACACACACACACACACATATATGAAATTATTTGTTTGATCATTATTTTTAATTGATACTCATATTTGAGTAGATATTCTGTTTTGAATCAAACAGTATATTTATTTCTACTGGCCTGATTATTTACTAAAAATTTTGTTTATTGTAAATCATCAGGCCAGTAGAAATAAATAAAAACAGAATATCTACTTAATTATTGATTAAAAATTATGTTCAAACAATTTCAATATGTTGTTAATCTTCCGTTATATATATATATATATATATATATATATATATAACTTGAAAGAAATCTCAATATGAAAATTATCACAAACACTTGAAAAATAGTTAAAAAAATTTAATTAATATAAAACAATTAAATTTACATCAAAATCTGAAGTTTGCCAAAAAGAATGTAAATAACTGCTGCATGGGCAAAGCAACCTGAGATTTAAAGAAAAAAGATACAAATATAAACAAATTTTAAATTAACCACCACACTGAAATCTTTGTAAACAATGTGGTCTTAATAAAAAAGTAGATATAATTTACTCAGACAAAGATGCGTTGAAAGTGCCATGATCTAGAAGTGTCTTATGAGTAATAGATCCAACTAGCCTATTCAGTGTTCTTACTAAATTAGTACAAATCAATGAGATAGTCGAAACTTGAAAAAAGGAAAATAACTAAAAAGTCTGTTGAAATTAGTTAATCCATAACAATATAGTCAAAGACCATTCTTGACAAAAAGAACAATTTGTAACTATATATTACTTTAAATTGGTAATACTAAAATATAATTGATTCTCGCTCATTGGAGCAAAAATCAAGGACAAAAAAATGTGACCAGCTACTAAAAAAAATATACGTACATCCTAGACAAATGTCATAATATGCAAACAAAAAATATAACATCAAAAGTGTACCAACCATGCCTTCTGCTTATAGGAGAGATGGTTGATAGGACTTAATGTATACTGATTGCAGAATCTTCAAGTAATAATCAGCATTAGCTTTAATCAGCACTGAGAACATGTCCAGAGCACACTACTGGATTTTAATCCAATTTTTTGTTATCACTGAACCTGATACACCTATGTAAATTGTCCACCTTTGCCTTGCAAATATTGGCTGGTACATGTTAAATAAAAATAATTGTTTGAAATTCTGAAGGTTTAATTATCATTATTCTGTTTTTATAGGGATGCGTTTTCTCATTATTAATTTTTATTTTACTGATATTTCCTCTTAAGTGCTTGTCTTTTTTTAACAACTCAAGAGATTATTTTTCTCTGACCACAAGAAAGCCAACAGGGCTTGAACTTAATCCTTTATATGTAAGAGTCTGCGTTTCTAATTTTGATTATAATTTGATGGTAGTTCAATTATTTTCTTTTTTAAAATAAAAAATTTCAAAACTGTCACATATATTTGCATAAAAAACTTTTTTTAACCAATGTATTTCATTCTCTATCAAAAACCCACTGCAAGGAAAAGTTTTGCTTTTGTTTATCAATAAAAAAAATTGAAAAGCATAAGCAGTCAATTTCTGATATACCCTGACAAGTGGACGGACGGGTCTGTCTACAAAACTCTGGAGTCAGGATAATGAAAGTAATATCAAACCTTTCATTTATACATATGACAAATAAAAGCAGGCATATGAAAAGGATATTTATTACAAAATATAAAACCAATTTCGATGTTTTTTAATTATTATACTTTAGTATTACCAATTTACGGTAATATATATTTTTTATTACCACTCTTTTTTGTTCGTAATGGTCTTTTAATAGGTCTGCTTTTATTGATCTAATAAAATTTTGCACTCCTGCTAATATATATATATATATATATATATATATATATATATATTAGCAGGAGATACATAAATATATATATATATATATATATATATATATATATATGTATCTCAGAGATGTACTTTCTAGGTAGGTTAGATAGGTAGTGCCCGCCCTGAATAAAATAGATCAGCAGCTACATTTTCCTTCTGTGGCATAATAATAATGTCACTTAATCCAACAAAATTGGGAATTATGTATGTATATGAAAAAAAATATATATATAATTTATTACAAAAAATCATCAAAATTATTCATTGATAAAACTGATTTTTCTTTGGTCCATGAAAATGTATAAAATTTTCAGTCTAGTAGATCTTAGTAAGAGAGCAATATTGTACATTAGGAAACTACTGATATATATACGCCCGTCCTAATATGGGCATGTGGGCATCTACTGCAAACCAATTAAAAAGAGAAGGAATTTTCGGTTTTTTAATGGGGGGGCGTGATATTTAGATTACCCATCGTTGTACCATTTGGATCTGAAGAACCGCGCCAAGAACACAAGAGCGGCGAAATGTGCATAATCCAAACTAATAATTAAAAATCCGTTATGTAAAGTATTACTCTGTTAAATAAATGAATTTAACATTGAGTTCTCTCAAGTTCATCTCCTTTGGAATTTACCCAAATTACATACCAATTATACTACATTATATATATATATATATATATATATATATATATATATATATATATAAATCCAGGTGAAGAGGATCAAAGGTTTTATGGTTTTGAGTCCCCTGTCATTTATTTTTTATATAAACAGTGCTCAATACAATAAATATTGTAGAGCTTAATATTTCTCCTCTAAGTTTTATCTGAATTTATATATATATATATATATCTGTAAATTCAGAAATAGCCATTTTCAACATGTCATTTTAAGACATGCATTCTCAGCCTCATTTAAACAAAGAATGAGGAAAAATTTTAAGCACAGAGGTTTGCTCTAGTTAAGGAAGGGGTTAGGGAATATTGGTTTTTATAGGGTTAAGCTAGCGGTATTTTAGAAGTTATTTCTTGTTTGGTAGTGGGAGGTATACGGCTTGACCCCTAGTGGTATGTAGTGGGTAAGTAACTGCTTAGCCAAATTATATATGATGTGGTGTAGTGAATATCGGCTTGGAACGAGAAATTGGAGAGCTGAGTTTGAATTCCAGTGGAATTCCTTGCATTTGCTTACGCATAAATACCCTTGGGAAAGGTATTAATCTGTCACTTCCCTCCAGTAATGTTAAATAACAGGACAGATTGGGTTTTATAGCCTTGGATGGCAACCAATCTACTGCAGAAAGCAATGGCAACCTACTGCGGGATAATCTTCGGCCCAGTCAGTCATGTCTTTTTCGAGACATGATTGCCCAAGCGTGTATCATGTATGGCACTTAACTGACTGATATATATATATATATATATATATGAATAATGATAAAATATACTTTTAAGCAATGCTATATTTATGGGTAAGAGTGCTCAATATCAAGCTTAAAGCATATGTAAAAATAAAAGTGGACATTGAAGTCAACACCAAGTAATGACAGTCTGTTTCAGACTCAAACGCAATCTTCAGTGTTCATCTCAGTATTCAATTATCAATTAATGAAGCAAGGTGATAAAACCACTAAGATAGACGAGGTTACTGGAAAGGAAAGAGATGGCAAAGATTTTAGAAGGAGCCATAAATCCAAGAATAGTAAAAAATTTCCGAGTTTAAGCAGAGACAACAGAAGTAGAATTTCAAAGGAACTGGATACTTAATCCTAAACAGGAAGCATAGGATAAACCTTTACTCCTCTTCAATAATAGCTATATGTGTAAAAGACTTTTTTTGTTCTATCTAAATAAAATATTAGAATGATGGCACCCAGAAGTATTAATGCATCTTTTTTTTTGCTTATATAATAATTGATTTTTAATTCAGTAAAATATAAAATAAAGCAAAATTTATTTCTGCTATCATCACAATAAATCTGATCCTTACTAGATGCTTCACAATTTTGGCCTTGTACCACATTTAAGCTATGCTTAGAAGATCATTAAGTATATTGGTTAGCAAGCTTGTCTTGCAAGAACAATTACAATTGAGAAATGAGTTTGATCCTCACTGGGTGCTCCATACATTCAGTCTTGTGCCTCATCTAAGATATAGAAAATCACCATCAACATAAATCTGTTGTTTACAATAAGCGTTAAAGCAATACTTTTCACATCAAAATTGCATACTAGTTTAGTAATTGGTTTTTAATGATTTTTGGTACAAAATAACATCTTAACACGACTATGATGATACATAGATTAGCTTCTGCACAAGTGTTGCATTCTTTGATATTTCTTGTGACTGGGTCATCAGTGAGTTGAAAAGGATATACTTTGAAGCCTTTGGTACAGAGGTTCTTGAAGAGAAGCATTGTGGTTATAGAAAAAAAAAACCTTCAGTGCCTTTACTTTAGTTGAAAAAAACGTGAACATAAAATATATATAAAAAAAAAAACAAAACAACTTTCCTCCCATCCTGCTCTCTCAACAGCAATCAGGAACCACTTATTTTAAAATACAAATAGTTGCTGGAGTGAGAAAAGTGTAGTTGTAGCTAGAGAATGATTGGTCAGTTTTTTTCTTGCATTGGTAGATGGTGAGGCATGGTCACTATGTTGTTGTTTTCAGGAGTAAAAGTTAGGGTTGGGGGTGAAGTTTTCCCAAAGTTCCCTCAACTTAAACACAGAGCGTTTGATTTAAGACCCAACATCTTTACTGGATGAGCCACATAATTACTTTCTGTGTTGTTAATATTAATTTCTACTTATTGGGGGAAAAAAAAAAAAAAAAAAAAAAATTGAAAGAAATCGGGTCACAAACTGGAAGTTTTTTTTATGCAACCAAGCTGACTAATGTCTATTTTTATTCAAATATTCCACAGTGCAACTGCATATATTTATTCTTTTTTACAATAATGTTCCCCACTGTACAAGTTGAGACTCTTGTGAGAGTGTCTTTTTTCTATATGCAAATTTTGGCTGTCAATGAGGATATAAAAAAGTGCATAATAAAGTGATAGGCAAAAATGATGACTACCGTATGGAACTGGAGACATGTTGTGGTCAGATTGTTTAAGGAAACGAATTGTAGGAATTGATTAAAAGCCAGAAGAAACTACAATTTTACAAATTTTTAACTATATTTTCTAATATTTTCTTCAGTTGTAAATTTTATTATCTGAAATAAAGTTTGTGAAATTCAGGCTATATATATATATATATATATATATATATATATATATATATCACTTTAAACATTAATTTTAGGAGATACTCAAATATTCAGGCCAGTATACGAAAATAAATAAAATATACTGTTCATAAATAGTATGCCTACTCAAGCATGAATATACATTAAAAATAATGTCTAATATGATAAAAATTTGTCAGACTACTAATTAAAAATCCATTACTTTAGAAATTACTATGTTTACATTTGGATATGAAACTGAGGAGATATAAAAATTTTGAGGGAATTAGTTTGAGAAGGATTAAATGCTTAAATGAATGTTTCAAACTTTGCCTGATTGGCAAGGCTGTTCTGTGGCCAAGTTTGTTAAGGCATGTCAAATCTGACAATTTCCCTCTGGTCAAGAGAAATGCAGATTGAAATCCTGCCAGAGAGTGTATATTTCTCCTTAATAAGATTTATTAAATATTCAGGCCAGCAGATGAAAATATAGTGTTTAATAAATAACTAGAGCATCTACTCAAATATGGGCATCCATCAAAAATAATGTTTAGTGATAAAGAATCTGCTGAATTGATAAATAAAAATACATTGCCTTAGAATATATATATATATATATATATATATATATATATAGTTTTTTAGTCTTAGTGCAAAGAATTTGTCACTTTAACTGAGCAGGTTTATGCCAACACTTATGATGCCCTCACTCATTGGTGCTGGTTTTCATGAAACTTTGAAGTCGGCATGAATCTCTTTAACTAAAGTAACAAATTCTTTGCACTAAAACTATCAATGTTCTAGCAACAACAAAACAACCTGCTTGCCAAAAAACCTTTTATCAGTAAAGCTACTGAAAAAAACAAAACAAAACAACAACAATCTTGGCACCAAACATCATCATAAGTCAACACTATATATATATAATTAATAATATTAAATAGTGACAATTTACCTATAGCACCATATATATATATATATATATATATATATATATAGTGCAATAGGTAAATTGTCACTATTTAATATTATATATACATAGATACACACAGTGTGATAGATAAAAAGTTACTATTAATATTATTAATTATATATATATATATATATATAGTGTGGTCAGTTGCACACCATCTGTTAAAAAAACAAAAAACAAAAAAAAAAACAAACCACAATGCAATTCATTCCACCAGAAATGTTAAAATGGCATGCTGTACTGCTTGACATTTGTACTGAGAGCTCTAAGATAAACATTTCTGAGTGTTTGGGTGTCAATCTGAGGACAATGCAGAGGATTCGAAAAGAGTTGGATGGATCTTATGGTGATTATGAAGGTGTTTGGAGTGATCACTAGTGATGGCACATGATGTCTCCATTCATCTTCCCATAGAAATGCCTTGAGAAGGTAGTGCCCCTACCCAGGTAAAGAGGGTAGTTGCTAAAAGACCCTATGTCTGGCAACAGGATTCTGCACCATCCCACACATGCAGAAGCACCCAGTCATGACTCTCAGACAATTTCTGTGACCACATTTCCCTTGATTATTATGTACTGAGTGCAATTAAGTCCTTGTGCCTTAAAAGATGAACTGAAAGCAATGGATTATGGCAGAATTCACCAACTGAAACAAGGAGACTGCACAGAACAGTTACAGAAGATTCTGAAGTCGTCTGGAGGACGTGGTTGAAGTCAATGGTGATCTTAGTAAATAAATTCACTCTTAAGTATTTAAAGATATTTTTGAGTAATTTTGGTAAATATATCTATTTAAATTAAATGTCAGTGTTATTTACATTTTTGTATAATTTAAATGACAATTTATCCATCCTGTGTGTGTATATATACATACATACATATATATACATAGTCATCTGCAGACAGATCTGTTTCACTGTATCACAGCTCATCAGTACAGTTAGACTCCGACTGCCCCTAACTCAGGATTGAAACCCGATCGAATTGGCGTCAGTCGGCGATTCTACCTCTGGGCTATGGGTGTCCGTTGGAAGAAGGCAGACTTTTTAGCGTGTATATTATCATTATACACACCCAATAACCAGAGTGCTCCAAGTCATCACTGAATGAGCAATATATATATATATATATATATATATATATATATATATATATACACACACACACACACATATACATACACTGTATACTTGTATCTGAAATAGATGCCCAGTTTTTATTCTAAACTGTATGAATTATATATATATATATATATATATATATATATAAACCTGCTTGCCAAAATACATTTTATCAGTAAAAGCACTGAAAAAACAACAAATTTGGTACTAAACATTATCACAATTGAACATTGTGTGTGTGTGTGTGTGTGTGTGTATATATATACACTGTAAACTCATATTTGAAATAGTTGCCCAGTTTTTATTTTATACAGTATGATTTACATCTGTTGTTTGGTCCAGATGATTTAAACTACTAGGCCACAGAGAATGAACAGCCCGACAAGGTTAAAAGATGGTTTCTTCTACTTTGATGGATACAAGTTTGAAACCTGTCAGATAGCACATTTTCTTAAGTGCACAGGCAAAGAAATAAAAATGGGGTCTCTATTTCAAATACTGGTATCCAGTAAATATAACATCTAAAGTAATAAAAATGTTGGATTGGGCTTTCAAGAAAAAACTGAGGAAGTGTGCATTGTGAAAATACATAAATACACATTTTTTTAAGGCAAATATTATTAAGAACAGACATTTTGTGACAATTTTAATCATTGACTTTTTCAAGTTATAAATAATTCTTGTCAAACAAAGGAGGAAATTCTGTCAGAAATTGTCTGAAGTTCATTTCTAAAGAAAAGTACAAGAAGTATGGTCCAAGCTTTCGGCTTTCTTAAATTATCATCAGAGTAGGTAGAGACAATTGGTGAGTTTTCTAGAACTATTGAGTGTTGTGATATAGGCAAGGAGTATTGTGATGTGTGTGTGTGTGTGTGTGTGTGTGTGTGTGTGTTTGTAATACACATTTTAGGATGCAGACTCTGTTATAATTTGTTTTATTTACTGATGGTTGTTTTTGTTGTATGAGTTTTGCTTCAAGGTTCATAAGTGCTTTTACTATTTGAATTTGCTAATAAAACTGTTACCCTCCTGCACACAAGTAGTGGTCCCAATTTGCTTGGGGTAAAATGATTACAAAAAAAAATTTAATATTGTTTGTGGTTAGCTGTCTAATGTTACTATGATCCTTATGCAGCTTATTAATGTGTTGTCTGATGGAACTATTATATATAAATATATTTTTTTTTCTTTTAAACATGCCAGATTAAATTGCAAACAATATGTTTGGTTATTTTTAAAATCCGTTCATACTCATGGATAATCTTTCGCGTATTACAATCAAAAGATGTCAGAAATGAGCTGTAACATTGACAGATGTTATTTTCATTCATTTCTTAAGGTACCCAAGTACTTTCAACCTCTTTCCGAGGTCATGTTCAGTGGTGTGATTTATGTTAACAAATGTAGCTGGAAAACTGTGTTGCTAAAAGTTACTGTGAAGGGATACTCTGTTGTTTAGTGCTTGGCTGATTCTTATATAAGATTTGTTACATTTTATGCACTTGAGTTGAATTTTTGGAGTTGCAGTTCAAATTTTTGTTTATTGTGAATGTCTTTGTGGGGTTTTCAAAAGTATAGGTGTTTCCTTCTATAATGATATCACAAACCCCACATCTTTTGTTACATTTTGTAACCCCCTGTATTGTGTGTTAGCTAAATTTGGATAAGGTTAATATGTGTTTCAGGTTTTTTGGTTGGCGTTTGCTCTTAATTATTTTGGTCGGTTTTAATATGTTTTTTATTCTATCATTTTTGTTTAGTAGGTGTAAATTTTTAAAAATTTCTGTGAATAATTCTAGGTTGTTCCTGTTGTATGTCGAGACATATGCCAGAGTCTGCTCAATGTTGTGTTTCTTTGGGGTTTGTAGTTTGTCTAGAGGTATTTTTTTCTGCCAGTTCAAAACCTTTGTTTATGATTATAGTTTATTGTAGTTCTTCTAAGTGGGTTTTTTTTGGAGGAGTTTGTCAGCCACTATAGAGCAAACCCTACATGCTAGGGAATAGGGGATGAATTTTAGGCAGCTTTTTGGGTGATGGCTCGTAAAATAAAGGTATTGTTGGGTGTTTGTATTTTTGTGGTAGATATCTGTGATTATGTGGTTGTTAGAAATCCACCACAAATCTACAATTTTGCATACGCTTCTTTGGAGTAGCATCCATCACAAACAATGGTTGTAGGACAACTAATCGACAGTCGAAACAATAGTGTCTGAGCGTGACAAAAATCTGATGCAATCACAGATAATGCAACATTTTTCAAGGTCAAACAAATTTCATCATACACTCCGAAAATAGATTCATATTACTGCACACCACTGCAAATGATCTAATCTGATGAAAAAATAGAGATCGATAACACCCTTTGACTAAAACTGACCATATAGTGAAAGAAAGGAAACTAAAGCAGTTTCAATTAATTTGAAAAAATGGGTGTATATATATATTGTATATTTAGGCAGCAATCTCTCTTTTATGCAGGTATCATTAAAAAATGACAGACAAGGTATTACATATAATTTTTCATGAGATTTTATAATTTTTTCTTCTAATAAATTATAAAAAATTGTTCAAATGTTTTATTTTTTTGAGTGCTTTCAGCTATACTTTTAGCCATAATTAAGGATGGATTTTATTTTACTTGTAACTGAATATGTATAGTGTTTATGTATGTGTGTAGAGTCATGTGTATGTTTTATATTCTGAACATGTTAAGTGCATTGTTGCAGTGTTTGTAGTTAATATTATTAAGTGTTGGATTTTTCGGTTTTATTAATAATGCTTTCATTATTTTGAACCATTTTTGCATGGGAATGATGCCATTATATTCGTAATAACAACAAGCATGTTATGGATAAAGTTTGGTAGGTTTCCATGTGTGTTTAAATGAGATCAAACTGAACTATGGTCAGAGAGATGCAAAGTGAATCTTTTTGTCAAACAAGTTGTGGTGTTTTCAATGTAATTATTTACAAACATGGATTGATGAAGAACATAGTTAATCAAAGACCATGTAAATTCATAAATAATACTAGTTCTCTGCAGTTTAGATCTTGCAGGTGAATTGTTATTTTTTTTATATTTGGGACCGCAACCTTTTTACTAAAAACAGCACTGCGTGATGAAAAAAGGTGCCAAACTTTATAAAAATGATGTTTTATCAGCAAAATGTTTATGTTGTTATTAAGAAAAATTAGTATTTTTTAATTTTTTATTTAACAAGTTTTTGCATCGGCAGCGCATTAATTTGGGAATTCTTGCAAAAATCAAATATTTCTCGAATGTTAATGAGACTTTCAAGACTTATTCAGAAATGAATTATTGAAGACTTATTCAAAAATGAATTTATTAATTTTTTAAATTATTATTTTTAGAAAATCTTGATAAAAGTATTTTTTTAACATCTGTTAAAAACTATTTCATTTAATTTTTAGAAATTAAATTCTGTCTGCAAACTTTGTTTTATTAGTTAAACAAAGGACTCCTTGGAGAAGGTAAATCATACAACTTTTTTTCGAAGATTTAATGCTTTTTCAAAAATCTGATAGTAAAATAAAAAAATCAATAGAATTATAACATTATTTAATTAGATAAACTTTTAATTGTTTTTATGAATAATATATATTAAGGACATTATAGTCTGGAAAAAAAAAATTTTTGATCAATAACAAATTTTTACAAGAATTGTTTTCATTTTTCCTTTTTTAAATTATGATAATTTATAACATTTCAAAAATCTTTTAAAAATTCTTCAAAACTTTGTCCACGTTAGGTTACAAAGTTATTAAGCAAAGGCTATATTACTAATCAAATATTGAAAAGCTTAACACAAATCATCACACACTGAAATTTTAAAATAGTCTTTTAATTTTTTTTTATATATATATAAAACATGCACAACATTATCAGTAAATAAGATCAATGACTGTAATAAATTTAAAGTTAATATTCCTAAAATTAGATTATAGAGAATATTTCCAACATTTCTAAGATTTTTGAGTGCTTAAAAATTATACAAAAAAATGTTCCCGGTCATTTTCTTAAATTATGTTTTAACAAATAAAGCCTTCGTGGAACAACATAAAACTGCCAACACATTATTAGAGTTTGTTAATTGATTGATGAAATGTCCATTAATCCCTGTGACTGTTTTAAAAATCAATTTTTCTATTATTTTCAACTTAAAGTAAATAATATTTTAAATCAGATCATATTCAGAAATTTCAGAAAAGTATATTTTATTTTTGGCATATTTTTTAATAAGAATATTACATTGTGACTAAAAAGGGTGCTAAATCAGCTATTTTTATCTCCCACAAAACTGAAATGATTCCAATCAAGATAATTTGTTTGAAATACATTAGAGTATTTTGTTTAATGAAAATTTCAAGAAAGTTTTTTGATTTGTAAAATTTATTTTAAAACTTATATATTAGAAATTATCACAAAAAAGTTCAGGTCCCTTATATATATACATACATATATCATGTCTTTGTATTGATAAAGTCCATCACAGAACAAAATGTGTACACAAAAATTTATAGTTTTCCTTTTGTCTTCTTTATTTAACTATACTGTTTCTTTTCTCAGATTATAACCGGAATATTTTTGCATATATATATATATATATATATATATATAGGAAAAACTACTAAAAAGTTGTAAGTTTAAAAATGTATTAAGAATACATTTTTAAACTGACAACTTTTAGTAGTTTTTCCTATACATATTAAGACAGTATACGTGGATCATCACTATGTTATATATATATATATATATATATATATATATATATATATATATATATATATGTGTAGATATGTCATGATATTTGTATGTACACTAGTATTATATTTTAAACTACATATTAAATGTGAATATTTTCATTTAAATCATCGTGATATATTTGTATATATGATATATTTGGTATGTGTGTGTGTATATATATATTATTTTTATTTTATTACCTGTCATGGTCATAAATAAATGGGCTGCTTCACTATCATTTCACTATGATATAAATATCAATATTTAAATTATGCAACAGTCAGTTTCTAATCAGCATGTGATGATTACATTGTGCATAAAAGTATGAGTTTATTATTATGTGTGTGTGTGTGTGTGTGTGTGTGCATGCATTATATATATATATAAAAGAGAGAGAGAGAGGGGGGGGATATGTAAACATTTCAGATAAAGTATATTCGTAAAACAACAATATGAATAAAGACAAAAAATTTTTTTTAGGTTATGTGTTTTGTCCTCTAATGGACTTTATCCTTGCATGTACCTTGACAAAGTCTTTCAAAGGACAAAATATGTTGGCTAAGATAAGTTTTCCTTCTGTCTTATATATACATATATGTGTGTGTGTGTGTGTGTGTGTGTGTGTGTGTGTGTATATATATATATATATATATATATATATAGATTATTTATACATTATTCAACCCGTTTGTAATCTTTTATATCCACCCCCAGTATAGTTCTATTTACAATCTTTTCAAGGACATCAAAAATATATAAAATTATTCAATGACAGGTTTAAATGAAAAAAAAAAAAGTTATTTTTTTCCTTAAATTACTCAGAAAAGTTATTTTTGCTACTTGTCTAGCATACAATTTATGTCAAGGTGGTCATGAGTACAAATGCAGGTGAATGCAAATACAATTAGAATTTTCACTGCTATTTTTACAAAAAAATTCTTTTAGTCTTTTTATGATAAAATGCATTTTTGCTTCTGAAATAAGTTTAAATGCCTTCTTTTTTTTAAAATAAAGATATGTATCAGCAGTACGACTTATGAAGAAGCAAAAAAAAAAGATAAATTGAGAAACTGAATTACATTTGAATGCCTCAAAAAGTGTGACATTTAGAATATGGTATGGGGCTGGTAACTTTTTTTGATAGCCACTTGGGGAAACTCTTGACACCAACTGTTTACAGCTGCACAACTGATGCTTGCACAGAAGGAGACATCAAAAAATTTCAACCGGCTGCAACTCTGAAGAACACTGCAAGACAAAACACATAAATAATTAGAATGGAAGCATTAATAAAACTAAAGAGGTTTATGGGGCTTGAAGTAAAAAAAATACTTAACAAAATCATTTCTCAATTTAAAAGAAATAGTAATAAAATACAGTTTGATATGTAATCTCCAAATAAAATTATGAAAATTAAAAAAAGCCAGGAAACAACCAGATTTAAATATGACAGACCTGAATGATCTGAACTGTAGAGAGATGTATAATGCCACCATTAAAAGCAAATACAATTAACTAAATGAGAATGTGGGATACATTAAAGGAAGTTTTAGTGACATCAGCAAAGAAAATCATCCGAATAAAAACTAGACAAAGGAGAAAAGAGTGAATGACAGATAAAATTCTCAACATCATGAAAAAGAGACAGTAAACAATGCCAAGGTATGTTACAGAATATATAGCATTACACAAAGATACGTAGGCAGGAAAAAGAAGAATGTGTAGAAATATGAAAAATTAGCATCAGTCAGTTAAGTGCTATATGTGATACATGCTTGGGTGATCATGTCGTGAAAGAGACATGACTGACTGAGCAAAAGATTTTCTTGCAGTAGGTTGCTATTACTTTCTGTGGTAGACTGGTTGCCAACCAAGGCTATAGAACCCAGTCTGTCCAACTATTTAACACATAGTTGGAGGGAGAAGAGAAAAATTCACACCTTTCTCAAATGTATTTGTGCCTTAGTGAATGCAACAAATTCAACTGGAATTCAAAATCGGCTCTCTGATTTCTTGTTCCGAGCTGATATCCACTGCACCATAATGCACATCCTATGGTAAATAAGTTAGATATGAATAAAAAAATAAAATAAATACAAGAGAAAAAATGTGCTCATTAACAGGATGCATAAAAACTAAACAGGGAACACTGATAATAAAGACAGAAAAAATACTTAAAAGATGGAACAAATATGTCAGATAACTCTTCCAAAGAGGGAAACCTGCAATACACAAAAATATGGAAGGATCTAAAATTTTAAAGCCCAAAGTGGCTTTAACATTGGCCAGGATAAAAAGAAAGAAAGTAACAAGAACAGATGAGATTGTAATAGAGATGCTGGTAGCCTTACATGACTTTAGTAGCATTAGCAAAATTATAGAAGCACTAAATGAAATATATGACTTGCTTTCTTGCTTTTCCCCTTTGAGTTGCTGGTCAGAGCTTCATGGATGATATTGGTTTTCTGTGTGTCCTTCTCAGTGAGACAATTGTTATTTGGTGATCCTTTCTTACCGCTTGTTGAAAATGCACCTCAGACAAATGTCTGCAATTTTGGCTGCAAAAATTTCGTCATTTACACTATTTACATCTTTTAGACTGTTGTCGTCATCTTCATTACCATATTCACAATGTTTCAGTTGTTGTATGCTTCAGCCTTCATTTTGAAGTGAACCTTTTATTTCATCCACCAGGGTACATTGTTCTAGTTCCACAAATCATGCCTCTTCCAGATGTCTCAGTATCAATATTATCCTTTTAAGTCAATGCTCAAAGTTTTTGTTCACCTCTGCTAAGGTAGGTATTGAACTCACAACTGTTTGGGTTAAGTCACAGGATTCAATCACTGGGTTCTTGAGGATACATAGTTCAGTGAATAAAAGCCATGCCATGAGGCATGGCTTGATTAAAAATCATGCCAGGATAGATAAAAGCCATGCCACCTTGCATGGTTTGTAGAACTAGAACAATCTACCCGAGTTGACAAAATAAAAGTTTCACTTAAAAATTTCAATCATCTGAAAATTCCAATCATGTTCAAAATGTCATGAATATGGCAGCAAAGATGAGGACAACAGTCCAAACAATGTAAATAGTGTAAATAATTACAATACCTCATCTCAGAAATACAAACAAATAAGAATTTGGTCATTCTTTACATCCCATTATTGAAGAGCAGGACTGATTTGACGCTTAGATTAATGATGCATATTTTTGTGGTTGTGCCAATTATCCTGGAGGTTCAGATGTTCTTCAGCATGAATGAGGGTTGCTTGCATTTTGTTAAATCAGACTCCCTTTCTATCACACGATGCCCCTTTGTATTTTTGTATATTTACTGAATTCATTTTCTAACTGTATGCAAGTAGTTTGGTCCCAGTATGAGTTCTGAATTATTCTAATATCTTTCTGAAATAGACCAAGCTTACGTAGTAGTTCAAATAGTTCTTTGTTTGTACCATATTAAAATCTTTTGCATAATCTATAAAGTATATATATATATATATCTATATATATACATCCTTTTGGCTGTTTCTGATATTCTATTTAACCCTTAGCTTAGGGGGAAGGAGAGATGGCTTCATAACCTTATCCAAGAGTGTTTGTGCATAAGTGAATATAACAAACACAATAAGAATTGAAGTTCAGCTTAACAATTTCAAGCCATTATCCATTACACCACCCACACATCCAAGCTAACAGCCCTTGGTATTCCAAAAAAGACACCCATTTAGGTACTGACCAGGCTCGACATTGCTTAACTTTGGTGATTGTACAGGAATCAGTTTTTAAATGTGATGTGGCCATAAGCTAATTTTACAAGGGCTATACAGAAAAAATATATTCATTTCATTTTAATTCCTAAATCCCACCTCAACAAAGTTTGGCAACAGCTTGTAACAGACAGTTGATAATCCTACTATCGAAAAAACTAAAGTGTACTTAGGTCAGAAATATTCAGGTGAATAGCAAAGTGAGAGTATTGTAATTTCAACCTAAATGCCCTACACCAAACCATGTTTTGCAGTATAATGGGCATGAAATTTAAGCAAAATTTAGAGTGAAAAAGTGCATATAAAGACAGGAAGGAATGTAAACATACAACATGACACTTACTCAAGCTTTCCACTGACCAGCCAATGATTACCACCAAATTCTCAATCTCATTGATGTGCACTAAAAGCTGGGGAAGCTACAATGTGCATGCTTACAAGGTAACATGAAAGACAAATACAACATTGTGAACCCTGTTTTCTATATTATGTGTAGCTGTTTTATTCAGGGTTTTGTATGCTCATCCAGGTGAGTAGGTAAGTGATACTTGAGATAACTTCTATGTCAGTTTTTCTCCCTATCAATTATTTGTCCATCTATTCATCTTGATGTGATGGCTTGGCAATGTGAAAGGGAGGCTTTGGAACTGCACAACAAGCATGTATGTCTTTTGCTAAGCATGACTGTTAATATAAACCAGCTTTTGGATATATCCTACTTCCAGTTTTGTTGTTATATGATCTCTGAAAAGTATCAATTAACCCTTTACTTTCCATTTCCTTTTGGTTAAATTGGATGTTGCTTAAAAGATCAAACTTCAAAAGGAACCATTTGCATGATCTATCAAACAGAAAAACCACGTCTTCCCTTTCTACATGGGCATCCATGCTTGTTGTATTTTTGAAGTGAATTTCAATGACAATATTCAGACATCTGTGTCCTTTTGTTCCACTATCTTTCGCCATTTTTGAGGCAGCTTCATGATTCCATCCTCCCAGAAAATTGAAGTTCTTCTCATTAAAAGAATTTTTGAGGGATTGAAATCAGGTGCATAGTCAAATGAGTATGACAGGTGTAGTAGGACATCCCAACCAAGCTGAACCAATTTCTATTGGGTCTGTAAAATGTCTGATGTTGTTTGTTATGAATAGGATACTCTTCTGATTGGCTAATTATTGAAGAATTCATTGAATCAAATCAGAATTAATATATCCTAAACTATACAAAGTTTACCTGAAAAATGATGTAAGAAATTCATGAAAAATAATTTGTTGCCTGAATAATGATGCTATGAATTTATATGAAGAAAAGATTTTGTCAAAAAATTATGGATGTAACCCTATTTCCAAATAGCTGGTATTAATTTTAAGTGATTTTCAAGATGAGAAGAGATTTCTCTAAAAATTGGAGAATACAATTATTTTTGTCATGAGAAGTAACTGAAGTGATAAAGTTGAAAAAAAAATGCAGTTTGAAAAATACAATGAATATAATTACTTTTGCCAGGAGAAGTAAACGAATACATCAAAGTTGGTTATTTAAAACTTTAGTCAAAATATTGTCATTTGGTTTTGACAGTTTGTGACCCTAGAATTTCTTGCCTAGCAGAACAGCTGGTAAAAACAGACAGATAACAGAGAGTAAGTTTTCTCCCCTTCCATTGGAAGGGTGGATAACTCACTAAAAATGGTTAAATGATATTACTTACATTTTGAGATGGTGAGTTGTATATAGGGGAGGGGAAATAGAAATCCCAAGCCCACCTTCAATACCCCGGTTTTGTGCCTTTATAATAAAACTGGGGTGGAAAGCAAAATTAAGACGAAGACCAGCGATAGAATGATACGGTCAAGCTGAAATAGCCTGCCACCGGAGATATTGCAAGAGATGGTCAGTCTGAATGTGCAAATTAAATGAACCACCGTCCCGTGGTAATAGATCACAAATATTAGCGTGATACTGAAATACCAGTCAACTGTTTTTTTTCATGTCACTTAGCTTTCACTTGCTTGTGATTTGATATATGTATAAATATATATAAATCTACATGGTGGTGTTGCAGTCTTAAATCTGGTTTTCATTATATACTGTTCCCTCGCATGTCTGGGCTAATATAGCCGGATGATGACAAGTGATCCTGCTTTTGAGATCAACAAGCAGAACATGGGCAGAATTGACCAAAGATCACGAAGGTTGGCTGGACTCAGCTAGGGGTCGTGTTATAATGGGAACTTGTGCATCAATCTTACACATGTACACACATGCACATATGACACTGTCATAGCAAAAATTGTTAGACTATTATGATAAGCTATAGTGGTGAGTTTGATCCTCACTGGGTTCCCTATTATCAAAGTACTGTGTAAAACTAAATTAAGTACAGTAAATATGTGTGCATGCATGCACGCACGCACATGCACACACACAAGAAAAATGTATTAAAAATTATTAAAATGTATTAAAAAAATATTTAAGATGCTTCAGTCAGTCAGTTAAGTGCCATACGTGATACACGCTTGGGCGATCATGTCTCGAAAGAGACATGACTGACTGGGCAGAAGATTATCCCACAGTAGGTTGCCATTGCTTTCTGCGGTAGACTGGTTGCCAGCCAAGGCTATAGAACCCTATCTGTCCTGTTATTTAACCCATAGCTGGAGGGAAGAGACGGATTAATACCTTTCCCAAGGGTATTTGCACGTAAGTGAATGCAAGGAATTCAACTGAAATTCGAACTCGGCTCTCCGATTTCTCATTTTGAGTTGATATCCACTGGACCACAATGCATGACTGTTAAGATGCTTATGATGTATTAAAAATGTATTAAAATATCAAATTTTTTTACAAAAATAATGATGTAAACCTTAATAAGTAACTTATTGTAATAAAGTGTGTTAATTTATGTTGAATTATTTATCTTATTTACACTCAGTCTTCATCTTTATTCTTACAAACAATAGTTCAATGGAAGGAGAACACTAGACTGATTAAGAGGGTCAGTTTGAAATTCCCTAAAAATTACCTAGAATGACAAACAACGGAAGAAATCCTGAGGACCCAATGGATGAAATGTTGTGATAATGGTATCAAATATGAGGATATTAGTCTGTCAGTAAACAATGTAAGTTATTTCTTTATGGAAAAATGCAAAACAAGATATTATATAACCAATCGATCTCATAAGTTAACCTTTCCAGACAGGATACATAGAGATACATCTATCGCCAAGGAAGACCTTACAGAAGCTATGACAAATAGGGAATACTGGAAGGGTGTAGTGAGTTCTATCTCAGCTGAGGCCACAGAATGATGATCATGATGATAACCAAGTTTTAAAAACAGTACACAACACATTTGTTCAATTTTTGACAATCATCACATGTGAATGATTATCAGCAAAATAAGATGAAAATTTAAGCTTGAAGGATCACAGAACATTAAAAAACACAAAGAAAATACTTACTTGAGTGCTGACTGTTCTCTTACTTGAGCAGTACCTAAAATATCCAGTTGCTCTAAGTTATGGCCATATTCAGCAATAGCATTCAGGTCATTATCACACACAGTCCTGTAAATCAAAACACCATCTTTATTGCCCTGTTACAAAAGACTGTCTTTCTCGGTATTTGTACTGCAGACATTATCAATGCATTGAACTTCTATTAGACCAACAAGGATACCAAGCAATGCTGGGGCAAAGTGGCTTTCCTTTCTTCTGCTGAACTAGTAGTCATCTATTTGTTTAAGAGATTTGTGTGTGCCCTAAAATAGTCTTAAGCAAAATTGTAATAATTAAAGCAGTTTGATAGGTCTAAACATTTTCAAAGTCATTTATTTCATATACAGTCAAATTTTTTCATTTCTCATCATAAAGATGAGCCAAGGGTGTGCATTAGTGATTGGCACTGGTTTCACTGTAAATTTCAGCTTTTATATATCCTATTTGTTTCAGTAATCCAATCATGATATCAGATATTTTATACATTCTATTTTCACTGTCAGTGACCCACTCTTAATATCAGATATTTTACACATCCTATTGGCTCCATTAGCCCAATCATAATATCAGATATTTTACACATCTTATTTGCTCTATCAGTAACTTAACCATAAGATCAGATATTTTACACATCTTACTTGCTCAGTAACCCAATCTGCTTCTGAGAATAATATGCCCTTGTCTAGATTATGTCATCAAAAGCATTATCTATAGAGACACCCAAAGTGACAGTAAATTTAAATGGTTACGTCGTACTTTGCAAGCCAATCAAGACTCTCCATGCATACTCACTTATAAGGTAAGTATTATCATTCAGTAACCCTCTATATTGAGAGGCACTTTTGAGGCTTGTATTAACTGAACAATAGGATTTAAAAAAAAAAAAAGCTAAGTTTATCTGTCAAATCTTACATTGGTACTAACAACACATAGTATGGAAATCACTCAATTATCTTAAAGTGATGTTTACATTAATGTAATTAAACAAAAGATACAGAAATTTACAATTTTACTTATTTCTTTTTTTTTTTAAATATGTGTTTGGGTATATAATCTACCAAAGTTCAGTTATTTTCTTTTGATTTATGTCTTTATCACTATTGTTGTAATGTATCCCACATTGTGATAAAAGAAATGCAAAGAGAGGTGAAATTCAAAAACCAAAATACGGATCTACTGTGGATGATCTAGCAATTAAAGCAGATTCTATACATTTTAATCTTAGCAAATTTTCCCTTTTAATTGAAGTAATTTTTTAAAATCAAAATTATGGTCAGACTCATTACTCAAGGATATAAGAATATATATGTGTGTGTCTGTGTGTGTATGTGTGTGCACGTGTCAGTCCCAGGTCTGACATATAGATGGCACCACTAATAAAAAATGCATGTGATTTTTATGAAGTACTAACCTTCAAATGACACGTGACAAAATTTGGGACCAATCGGATTTTTAGTTTACAAATTACAGTTAAGTGAAGCTCCTGTTGTAAATTTTCAAAACAACAGAAAAATCTGAATTTTGTGTGTTGATAAAATTTAAGATGAGAAAAAATGTTGTTCAAGCAAAGCAATGGCTTGATAAGTTTTTTGGACTCTACTCTGTCGGAAACAACAGTTAAGAGATGGTATGCTGTTTGTAAAATGCTGTTGTACAGACACAAATGATGTTGAATGCTCAGGTCGTCAAAAATCAGCAGTTGTCCCAGATGACCATCACCGAGTATATATACCAGGCTCCTGTCAAGAATGGTGAAGCCTGAACTGTTGCCTTGGATATCTTTAAAGTGTTCAACAGAGTCTGGCATGCCGGCCTTCTACGAAAACTGCGAAGCTAAGGCATAACTGAACTTTTGTTGGACCTAATCCAGTCATTCCTCTCTAACCGCACATTGAAGGTGGTATTAAACGGACATGCCTCCCAGAACTACCCTACAAACGCGGGTGTCCCTCAAGGCTCAATCCTAGGTCCTACACTCTTTCTGATCTACATCAATGATCTGCCCGATGCCATAACATCCAAAGTAGGCATGTACGCCGATGACACCACAGTTTACTCTCGCCTCGATCAAAAATTTGGTGTGGGCAACAAGATGAACCTCGCTGCCGAGCTTGAAAAGGACCTCCAATCCGTGGTGGATTGGGGTAAGAAATAGCTTGTAAAATTCAATTCCTCCAAAATGAAGCTGCTATCAATTAACCACCATAGACAACTGCACCTCCCTCCCATTAGCACGGAACAGGCTTACCTCCCAGAGAGTAAAATACTATGCCTGCTTGGCCTGACACTCTCAGCGGACCTCAAGTGGAATGACTACGTTGAATTTATTGCTAAATCTGCTGCTATGAAAGTCGGCTCTCTGTGCAGGGTGCGGATGTTCTTTCTGTCTGAATCTATCCTGCACATATATAAATCTCACATCTCCCCGTGTATTGAATACTGCTGCCACATCTGGTCGGGTACCCCTGCTATTCTCCTTGGGGTTCTTGACAAAATACAACGGAGAATCTGTAATGTGATCGATACCGACTTGGCTGACTGCCTGCAGTCACTCTCTCACCAGCGTGACATGGCTTCCCTGTGCCTCTTCTATAAATACTTTCATGGCTTCTGCTCTGATGAAATTAGATCACTGGTGCCCCCTAGGTATGAATTTGCACGAAATACTAGATTAGCAACTAGGTCCCACCCTTTTACAGTAAAACCGATGAAATGTAACCACAATTTCTACTCCAACAGCTTCTTTTCTCGCACTTCTCACCTGTGGAATTCCCTTCCGCATGCTTGCTTCCCTGATGGCTACAACCTCCAGGAGTTTAAATGTAAGGTCACTAGACACCTCCTAACACACAAACTCGCACCCATTCTCTCAAACATTCTTCCTATGTACCTCCTTACTTGTCTATCACCCTCCATCTGACATTTCCTATATCCAATCACTCTATGTAATCTCCTGCGCTATAGTGGCAGTGGAATGCCTTGCTTGGGGTGATATGATTAAAAAAAAACCAAAAAAAAAAAAAAAAACCCCAACAAAATCCACAAATTTGTTTTGGCTGATCATAAATTAAAGTTATGTTAGATAGCAGATGAGTTGAACATATCAGAAGGCGGTGTATTCATCATTTTGCATGAACATTTGTCAATGATAAAGCTGTGTTCAAAGTGGGTGACACGTTTGCTCACAGTCGATCAAAAACAACAACGCATCAATGATTCAGAGCGTTGTTTGCGACTGTTTCAATACAACAAGGAGTTTTTGCATAAATATGTGACAATGGATAAAAAATGGATTGACCACTTCACTCTGAAGTCAAATTGGCAGTCAGCTGAGTGGACAGCTGCAGGTGGAAGCCGTCCCAAGTGACCAAAGATGCAATCATCAGCAGTCAAGATTTTGGCCTCATATTTTGGGATGCGAAAGGTATTTTGTTCATCAATTACCTTGAGAAAGAAAGAACCATCAATTGTGAATACTATATAGCATTATTTGTGTGTTTGAAGGAAGAAATTGCCAAAAAACGGCCACAAGTGAAGAAGAAATGTGATTTTTCACCAAGACAACGCAGTGTCACAAGTTGATCACAATGATGGCAAAAATACATGAATTGTACTTCGAATTGCTTCCACATCCACCCTATTCTCTGGATCTGGCTCCCAGTGACTACTGGCTGTTTACAAACCTCAAAAGAATGCTCTAGGGAAAGAGATTTGGCTCCAATGAAGAAGTGATATCAGAAACTGAAGTGTATTTTGAAGCCAAAGACAAATCATTCTACAAAAAACATCGAATTGTTAGAGAAGTGTTGGAATCTGTGTATCACCCTAGAAGGAGACTATGTTGATGAATAAAGTTAAATTTTACCTAAAAGTTGTTGTTTTATTAATTAGGCCCGGGATTTATTGAGTGATGTATTAGGTACTAATTTTATATATTTCAAGTCTCAAGATTAATTGTACTGTTCTCTGCTTCTAAATATATTGAAATCTTGTTATGAAACTGTGCTTTATTTTTATTTTTTCAAGATGTTCATTACAACAGAACATATTGCAAAATTTGATTATTTTAATTTTTGTACACAATATAAATTTAAACTTATTTAGGGTTCAAATCTGATTTTTAAAAGACCAATACATCATGACCATTACATTTGTGTCAATAGGTTATAAACTCGATTCCTTATAACCTTGCCATCCACAAAGTAACCATTCTTTCCACTCATCAAAACCAAGCAGTATTCTTTAACAACACTCACCTGTTTGCAGTTAGGAAGAGTTTTTTTAGATTTTGACATTTCTGCAGAAGTTCAATAAAACATTCAGAGCTTGATATCACAGAAGAACTGAAACAGTTATAAAAGATTAGGAAATTAGAACAATGACAACTTCAGTATGAGAAAACGAAAACAATGATCAGATTATGTTTGTTACTCTGTTAGCTAAGATGGGTATTATGCACTACAACTGCCTTAGATAAATAATGAACCATTCTATTTTGATTATGGGAAAAATTTCAAGAGACATATATCATCTTGATTGAGAAAAAGAAAGAAAAAACTATCAGGCATTTAATGTCTGCTTCAGTGAAACAAAAATGATGAGGGAAGTAGATACAGAAGAAAAAAAGAAAGAAATTGTAACGACTGCATAATAAGCATATCTTTGTCTTTTATAATTTGATGTATCAATTGATTGATTTTTACAACTTATCAATATTTGCAGATTATTTGAAGTTGGAAAATATTGAATTTTTTTTTTTGAGAAAATAATGCTTAACTGATACAAGTCCTAATAATTAACCAAAAGCTGGGGAGAGAAGAGATGGATTCATAATATTTCCCAAGGGTATCAAGATATTAACCAGGCTCAATATGATAAATTTTTTAATAATCGTAGAGGAACCAATGTTTCAACATGATATAGCTGTAAGCCAAGGTACCAAAGAAGAAATCTCATCAGAATAATTGCCATGGAAATATTTATAAAAAAGACATAAGGTACATATGCTATGATGGTGGGGAAGTGACTAAAGTTGAGATGTCAAGACTGATAACATTGCAAATTCTTTATCAGATTCTTGAAAAAATTCAAAGAATCTGTAATGCTATTAGATATTTTTTTGTATCGTATGAATAAACTGAATATCTATCTCACTTGTTAGCTATTGTGGCATGTGGGAGAGATTCCTTACTTTGCACAATTCAGCAGTAGCAGCAACAGAAGTAATCAGCAGGGTACAACCAGAAGTCCCAGAACCCATAAAAATGCTGACCAAGCCCTATTTGGTCTCTTTCCCACTTTTCCTTTTCAGCAGAGGCCACCTTCAAGGCCCAGCTTGAAAGAATACTCACAACCCTTGCAGCAGAAGACACGTGGCCTGTCCTGGCAGCTTGACTCAGATTTCTCATTCTTTGTGGAAACAAGCAGAGAATCTCTCCCTGAATCATCTCCTAAAAGGAAGAACCTTGTTAACTGGGAAGTCAAGCTTCTTTTCCTGCAAAATACCACTATTTTGCACTCTCTTTCAACCAGAAATAAAAGCTGAAGAACAGTTATTTTAAGCCCTTGATTTTGTTCATTCCACTCTCACTGCCGAGCATGCACACACACACACACAACTGGGAAAATTCCTATAATAAGGAAGGTGATTTGACTGCGATTCAGTTAAATCTTCATAGGGAATAGAGAACAGTTCCATGAACACAAGCCTTCACAGATAATTACTGCTTGATCCAGACACTTTCTTGTGTTTGTATATCTTTTATTTGGTAGTTCAGAAAGTTTGTGCCAATTTTTAGTTGTTCATATTCCAATATTTTAGAACATATCAAATTTATTGACAAATATAATATACATACATTTCTAATTAAAGCACACTTTAAATTATCTCTTGAGAAAGAAAGTTTAAAATTACAGTGTCAATTTTGTATCCCTATAAAAAGGAAGATTATGAGGTGCATTTTAGACACTTGATGATTTTTTTATTAACTAAAATGCCTTGCAAGGAACAAAAAAAAATACCTGGTGTGTATAGTGAAGGTGCTTTAGCTGATAGAACTGTATGGAAGTGTTTCACTATGTTTAGTGATTGTATCCTTATTGATGAAGAACACTCAGGAACAGCCCTTCCCCTACAGATGATGACCAAATCCAGGCATTAATTGAGAATAACCCACACTACACAAGCGGGAATTGTCAGAAACACTAATTTTATCAAAATATATCATCCACGAGCATTTGTGAAGACTGGGTCCTCAAATTGCTGCAATACTTGGGTACCAAATGATGTGAGTGAAAAGAAACTTTCCAATCATATTACTATTTGTGATTTGCTCTATAACTGCAATGAAAATGCACCCATTTTTTTAGCAAATTGTGATGGCTGATGAGAAATGGATTGTTTACAACAATATTAAAAAAAAAATGATCCTGGAATAAGCAACATGAGACAACATTAGCCATCCCAAAAACAGGTTTTCATTCTAAGAAAGTCATGCTGTGCATCTGGTGGGATTGGAAAGGAATCCTGTATGATGAGCTTCCATCAAGTAACCAGTCAATTGATTTTGAAAAGTATTGCTCACAACTAGACTAATTGAAGGCAGCAATTCAAGAAAAAATGCCCAGAATTGGTGAACAGAAAAGATGTTATTTTCCATCAGGATTATGCTAGACCTCATGTTTTTTGGCAACCTGGTAAAATTTGTTGCAGCTTGGCTTGGATGTGTTACCCCACCCATCATGTTCTCCAGACATTGCCTCTTCAGATTTTCATTTATTCAAGTACTTGCAAAATAATCTCAGTGGTAAAAATTTTAATTCTTTGTATGACATAAAAAAAACCACCTTAATGAGTTCTTTACCAAGAAACCACCAAAATTCTGAGAAGACAAAATCTTTCAGTTGAAGGAAAAATCTAGAAAGATTGTACAACAAAGTGGGTCATATTTAGTTGAATAAATATTTAATGGCACAAATGTTTTGTGTTTTAATTTCCTTTTAAAATCAACATGAACGTTCTGGACAACCCAATAGGATAAGTTATCTTAAACAATAGTTTATACAGCAAAATTCTCAAGTAAAATGTTTGATAGAAAGACGGAAAAAAAAAACTCTTGCCATGAAAATGATATAAGAGAAAGAAAGGATTTATCATTGAATTTTGCTTACCACCATCCTAAATCCAGTTCCTCAAGGTTTCTGTTATTATTTATCATAGAAAACAAACCATTGTGGGTAAGAGAACGTGCTCGCCATAAGTCGACACATCGCATATTTCTGAAAGAGACAGTACAAATTTATTAACATGGATTTATTAAGTGGACTCAAATGGAACGACTGTATTTTAATGCAAATGTTTTTCTTATTTCACTTTTTATAAAAAGGCAGAATACCATTCAAAACTTACAGTAATATTTACATATGAATTAGGACTTCTGTCAAGCCTCAAAGTATAGTATAAAAGTTCTTGGGAATAAGTTATAAACAAATATTACATTTTATAAATTGGGTTAGAATAAAAGCTCATAGTTTTTTATATTGTTTATATTATTTTTATCAATTATTCTATTTATTTCATGTAATAAACATATACCTGTAAGCTTGCAGGTTTCTGCACCATCAAAACTTTCCATGGTAACATCAAATATTCTTTCTTTCCTTAGTCATGCATCTTTGTTGTTAAATAATTATTATTTTGGGGAGTTCTTACTGATTTTTACTTCATTTGTGCTTCTTTTTATTTGTTCTTAAGCTAAGGAGATGGACTTAACTAGTATAGCTTCTATTATAGAAGGGTAGAAATCTTACTATATCTAGTTGTACACATTTGCAATCATGCTTTGGTTTCGTTTAAAGGCCTACTAATATATAATAAATAGCAGTTTTACTAACAATATCATTATCATTTTGTTGTTTTTTTTCCTTCAGATTTCATTAACCAGCTTATTAAACCCACACACATGTATATATGAATAAAAAGACAAGAGGAAAAACTGTTCTTAGCTGATGTGTTTCATCCTCTGAGGTAAATGTCCCTCAGAAAACAAAATGTATCAACTAAGAATGGCTTTGCCTGTCTTTTTATTTGTTTTGTTCCTTTACACACTATTTAAAAATAATTTACATCAGATCTAAAATATTACAAATGCTAACATTTTCTACAGCTTCCCAGACAAGGTAAAGCTTGTCTGTAAAAACAGTTTTATTATACGGATTGCAATGGGTAAATTATCACTATATTTCTAATTTCATGCATGTATGTGGTTTGTTTCTGATTTTGTCAATTCGGGATAATCTTCTGCCCAGTCAGTCATGTCTCTTTTGAGACATGATTGCCCAAGCGTGTATCACGTATGGCACTTAACTGACTGACAGTATTATAGGATCTGTTGGGCATCATCTGCAAGAAAAAAAAACACTATTATGCCATCCACTCTGCTAAAAATTTAGAAATGGCATGCAGTAATACTTAGCATTCATGCCAGAAGTTCCAATACGAACATTTCAGAGTGTTTGGATGTCAATCTGAAGACAGTGCAGAGGATTTTGGAGGAGTTGGATGATATATCCAGTTAGCAACATGATGTTTCAAGTGATCACTTGTGATGATAACATTATGCCTTCATTCATCTTCCCACAGGGACTCAGAATCAACATGAAGGCCTACATCAAGTGCCTTGAAGAGTTAGTGCTGATCTAGGTCAAGAGGGTGGCTGCTAGAAGACCTTATGCTTAGCAACAGGACTCTGCACCATACTACAAAAGCAGGAGAACCTAGTCATGGCTCTCAGACAATTTCTGCAATCACATCACACCTGACATCTGGTTACATGACTCCCTAGACTGCAATGAGTGTCCAGATAATTTTGTTGGAAAAAATACAAGTGTCTGAGGTTTTCTTACCTCAAATTTCTGCTGAGGCCTAAAAAATAAATGTTACTATTATGGTTTAAAAAAAAAGACAAAAATTTTATTGATGCATGTGTGAACGCTCTGTGCGAACTACTTGTGCAATAAAAGAATATGTCATGTGTTTAAATGTGTAGAGTAGAAAAGTGGGGTTGATTCTTATTAGATTAGAATGAGTGAATTATCTTATTACAATTATTGTTTTCTCACTATAATTAATTTTCATTTATTTTTTATGGGCACAACAAACTATTCTATTTTGATTGAGTGGAAAGACATATCAGAAATGCTACTTGGTTTCAATGAGAAAATGAAAGAAAAAAAGAAAAAAGGAGAGACAGAAGAGGAAATAAAATTCTTGTGTATTTATCATCTATTTTAGTATAATAGAAAAAGTAATCAATTTCAAATATTTTAATTTGTACACTATTACTTTAAATAGTGACCAGCATTAATATTTATGATTGTTATTGCAATATTTTGTTAATATTTTAAAATGTGATAGGGGAATTTCTATGGATATTTTATTGTCATAGAACTTGCTATGAGATTATTCAATCATTAACTTAAGAATTAGGATTCATCAGAAAATTAGGAAAAACTGTGAAATTTTCACAGGTATTTCTAGTAAATAACATTTGACTGAGGAACTTCAATATATTTTTATCTTTAAGTAAATTTATTACTGAAACTATGTGTGATATTTAAACCATAAAAATATAATTAAAAAGGTTTGCTTTATTAACAGTGAAACTGACATCTTCATTTTTGTTATTATGATTACAACCTTTGGACCATTGTGCTCTTTGGCCTTCTTCAGGTCTGTCAATCCAGGTAACCTGCAAGGAATTTCAAACTGAAACCTACATTCTTTTGATAAGAGGACACTGTTCTTATTCTTTTACTGTCCATGTCATAGAATATTTCATCTTGGTTAATTGTTCAGTTATTACTAGTTCATTTTCTACTGAGTCTAAAAATGCAACAGAAACCACATCACTTGAAGACTTCCAATATTGGCAACAATTGAAATGGATATCACATGTAACTTAAAGAGAAAATAACGACATAACCAAGATGCTGACTCTACACATCAACTTGAACAAAAGGTTAGGAAGAAATACCCGATGAAAAATAGAAAGACAAAAAAAATAAAAATAATAGATTTGAGAACCCTATTTTCTTGAAGAAAATGTTTTAAGACTATAAATTTCAACAAACAGTCACACTAACTGCTTGAGCAATGAATGATGAAGGTTTTCTTATAAGGAAACAGCTAATTTTACCATTAGCATTTGGATGACTATTCTCAAAGCACTTTCCTCTGCAAAGGAGGGCAATATTGTAAAATTTTGTCCTCATTTGACATTTTCTTTGAAAGTTGTAGTTTTTTAAATTTTTTTTTTAATCATTTCACCCTAAGCACTAAAACCACTAAAATGCAAGGGGTTATTGAGAATGAGAGAATAGGAGAGAAAACAATAAAGTAACAGAGATTAAGAAGACAGAAGATAAAGATTGAAATTGTATTTAAATTTTTGAAGATCTAAGTTAACTGGGAAGAAAGAAGCTGGAAGAGAGTTCCATAAATGAGAAATGTGAGAGAAGAAACTGTTTGCATAGAGCATACAGTTACATCCAGCCATTTTAACTGTAAAACTGATGAGATTTTGCCACCAGTCTAGTACTGTGCTTAAGTTCATAAAGTCTAGTTACTATAGAGGAAAGTTTATCAGAACAATTACTATGAAAATATCTATAAAAAAGGCACAGAGAAGTCATGTTACAGCAGTAACTGAAGCTGAGGTGCCAGGTCAGGACCAATAACATTGCAGATTCTTCTTTGTATTTAATCAAGAATTTCTAAATACATAGTAGAAGCCCCAGACCAGATTTGGCAACAATATTTAAATTGACTAGAAATTGCTCAGTCCAGTGGAATTGAACTGACTGTGACAAAGTGAACACTGGCCAGCTTTATCAGCTACCAGATAAATAATATTAGCCCATGGGGGCTGTTAAATGACCCCAAGATTGAAACATACCCTATCCACTACCTCTATAAATGGAAAAATTTGAGGCAGTATTGTTATTGCCATCACTCTCTCCATCTGAATTATGATTAGACAACATATAACAGTATAAAAATATAGACTGTTAACATTTTTGAAACTATCAAAATCTTCATGATCCCTGTGAAAATTCCTCATCAGAATGATCATTTACATACTGTGGCCAAATTGCTTATGGCACAACCTGGCTATAGAAGTGATTTCCTTGGTAAAAAAAAAAAGAGATAGACACATTCTTCTTCTACTCGATCTAGGCCGGTTGATATTAGTTTCACTGTTTAATAAAATAAAAAAAGGAATGTCAACTGTTACATGTGTACTCAGTGAAACTAACCTTTATAGTAATACAGGGTATAACAGAAATCTAAACTTATTTATAAATGGAACTTTGTCTCTGTGTGTGTGTATGTATGCGTGTGTATGTGTCCGTTACCTATAGACTCCAAAACGGCTGAACCAATTTGCTTGAAAATTGACACAGTTGTACTATAAGCATCTGCGAGTGTTCTTAGCTAGATTTTGTGTCGAGGTACCCCTGATAAATATCGAAAATCGATAATCAAAAAAATTGGGTTATAGAAGGAGTGGTCTGATTTTAATCAAATATGATACACTCATAAACAAAGACATAAGAAACGATAATCAGAAGTTTCAAGGTTGCAGTTCTTACAATAGTGCAGAAAATCGATTATATATGTATAAAAGCAAGATGTTTGTGTGTGTGTGTGTCTGTTTATCTGCCTGTATATCTGTATTTTTTTCAGCCCTTTTATTTTAGTTTTTGCTTCGGGTTTGGCTCTAAGTAGGTATAATTGTAGTTCTTAGTCTCAGCCATGATACCATTTACTCAGAGGACTTATTTAGCCTTCAAAATTCAGTTTACAACAAAAAAAACTTATTTGATATCGATATCAGGAAATCAAAATTTGACTTACATCCATTCATTTTTCTTTCAGTCTATGGTTTTGCTTTAACTGGAAACAACTATTGCTTTTTAGTCTTTTGTGCCAACGTCCAAAAAGCCTGAGCTCTAGGAATGAATAGCAGGAGAACCTGACCAGATAGGCTTAAGGCAAAATGATTAAAAAAAAATGTTATTTTTTCCATGGCTAAATTCCCTGAATTTTTTCATGGAAACTCATATGAGGACATTATCCTTGAAATAAAATGTCAAGGTAAAAAAAAACAAAAAACATGATGTTTTATTTAACTTAAGCAAAACAGATGAACATTACCTGCAGTATTGTGCTATGTGATCAGCTACTCCATCAAATTGATCAATTTTGGAACAGCAACCCAGGTTCAGAACTTCAAGCTGGGGATTATATCTGAATAGAAAAGATCCAACAACAGGTAAGAAGAAAATTCAAGCAGTGATATATGAAACTAACACTAATATCTCATTTTAACAGATATATTTACCTAAATTACTAAACAATATCTTAAAATACTAAAGAATAAATCTATTCAGTAAAATCACAATTGGCTTCAAGTATGGCCTCCAGACAACTTCGAAATCACCTACAACTCTTCTGGATAGTCTCGTTGTTTAAGTTGGTGAATGTTGCTGTAATCCTTGCTTTCAATTGATCTTTGATATGACAAAAATTTTTTTATTATTCACTTTCTCAACTGCATTCCACACACAAGAATCAAGGAGGTTGCAGTCTGGAGAGTTAGGTGGCCAGATGTAAGGGAGTGATAAGGTCACAGAAATTGACTGACAACCATGAAGGGATTCTCCTGCATGTGTGGCATGGTGCAGAGTCATGTTGCCAGACATAGAGTCTTTCAGTAGCCACACACGTGATCCAAGTCATCACTACTGCCTCAAGGCACTTGATGTAGGCTTCAGTGTTGATACTGAGGCCCTCACCAACAAATTTGAGAGTTTTTTCTTATTAGAAGTATCAGAGCTGCTGTTCTTTTGTCATCACCATTAAACTTAACCATCTCTTTCCAAATCCTTTGCACTATCATCAGACTGACATCCAAATACTCTGAAATGTTTCTATTGGAGCTTTCAACATGAAGGCAAAGAAGCCATTTCCTAATTTCTGGCAGAGTGAATTGTGTCATGGTGATCTTTTTCTCAGATTGTGTCCAATTGATGTTGGCAAAATTAAAAACAAACTCATGCAAAATTAAAAATATAATATGGCAACAATTTACCCATCTCACCCTATATATATGTGTTTGTGTGTGTATTGTATATTTAGGCAACAAAATACATCCATAAAAAATCATATGTTACAATCAATAAATAAGAACAGGATAAAAGAATAAAATTATAGCCAAATGTTGTTCAAAATGTTTGAATGATAAATAATAGTGAAAGAAATCGATGATACTGAACCAACAGTCAAAGTTAAGACAACTCGAAATGCTTTCTCTACAATTTAGAAAATTACATCCTCTTTTATAAAAAAAGAGAAATGTTATGCTTGAATATAAACAGAGTAGAATTATTCATGTAATTTAACAGAGAACTACAAGTCCTGACAGGATTCGTCATTGGTGGCCACAATCTGAACAATATAAGATAAGCATATGATACAGTGCTGATAGCTGATACTGAAAGGAAACTACAAGACCTTCTAAAGAAGGTAGCTAAAAAGAAAGAACTAAACATAAACTACAAGAAAACTGAATGCATGGTCATCAGTAAAAAGAGGAGCCCCAAATGTCAACTACAGGCTGGGGATACTAAAATCAAATAAGATACGGAAAGGAAACTACAAGACCTCTTACAAAAGGTAATTAAAGAAAGCAAAAAGAAAGGACTGAACATGTACTACAAGAAAACTGAATGCATGGTCATCAGTAAAAAGAGGAGCCCCAAATGCCAACTAGAAGTTAGGGAGACTAAAATCACCCTGATCAAGAAATTTAAATACTGTTACGAGGATGCATTTATATATAAAAATAATTTTAATAATGTATAAAAAGTTATAGTAAGGGATTCTATTGAGTCCTACTTGTTATTACAAAAAAGTTTTAATTCATGAAGTAGTTGTTAAATAGAGAAATTAGGAATAGAATGCTTTGGAAGATTGTAGAATGTTCAAGTAAAATCAAGAGAATTCAAAATGTTCTAGAAATATGCAAATTAGGTGTTAGCCCCTATAAAAATAGGTTTTGGGAAGAGAGTAGTTGTTAAAAGGAATTGCTGACATTATCAACTTTGGCTTTGATTCAAGGATTTATATTCAGCTGAAAAAATCTCTAAGAAAAGTTGCCAACCAACTAAAACCTGAAAGAGAACCTCATGGAACTAAAAGGGTAAATAGATTTTTTTGATCTTTTCATTGACCATACGAGAAATTATTCTTTATATACACATTTAAGGATTTCCAAAAGTATAGCACTTAAACTACTTCCTTAACTTAACTGGATAAAGACACTGACCTTTCCTCCCCCTTCGTAACACTTTGCCTGCCAGTAGTAAACTCTGTTTCTGTTTTGAATGCAAAAAAATTTTTAATTTTGTGTGTATATCATTTTGTGTTTATCATTAATTAAATATTTGTATGTGATTTAACTCTAAGTTTTGGTCAATCATTTTTTTTTCTTTTGTTACACTTAACATGTAATAATACCTTGGAAGTGTTCTAACAGAGGATGGACAGTGAGACACTGAGATCTGAATACATATTGGTTAAGGATGCATTCCAAGGGCTGGGTAAAGCATTGAGAGACAGGAAAATTTCATTGGAAACAAATTAGAGAGTACTGGACTGTTATGTGATGTCTGTCCTTCAATATGGCAGTGAATGCTGGACAATCTCATCAACGATGAAGGAAAGACTTGAGGCAGCTGAAATGTGGTTCTACAGAAGGATGCTGAGGATACCATAGACTGAACATGTTAGCTATGACAAGGTTTTGGAGAAGATGGAAATGAAAAGGCAACATACTTAACTTCAGGAAAAGACAACTAAAGTTTCTAGGACATGTAATGAGGAAGGAGGACTTAGAGAATCTGATACTCACAGGACAGACAGAGGGAAAGAGAAAGACAAGGGAAGCAATGCATGACATACTTGATAGGCTTGAGTAAATGGATGGCAGAGCAGGGTTTGAGAAAAGTAACAAGAGAAAGGGTGTTAAGAACTACAAGGGATAAAGAAGTGTGGAAAGCCATGATCACCTAAGTCTTGAAGGGACATGGCACACAGAAGAAGAATTTAACAAATACAATATATTAAATGTTCTTAATTCTTAGTGATAACAAGCATTCTTAATAAAGTAAACTTGATAAATAACACTTATTTTAAAAATAAAACAATGTATCTCTCATCTTAAAAAAAAGATAAACTTTTTCATTCATGTTTCATTAAATATAAGAGAAAGAATTTTGTAAGGTTTTTATCCTGTTTTTCTGTTGATTTTAAAATTTCTGAAGGCTGTGTGTGGAGAAAAACACTGAAGACAATTCTTCCACACACTTAACCTTCAAAAAAGTAAAATTGTAAAGAAACAGGAAAAACTGAATTAAAAACTTAGAAAATATTGTTTGTCTGTCATATTAAATGAAACACACACACACATATATATATATATATATATATATATATATATATATATATAAATCACAAAAGCTTGTTCTCTTTGGCATTAGATGGCTTTAGAAAGTATTTAGTTTTAACTTCATTGGAAAAGGTCAACTTTGACTCCATTGTAACAGATGTTATATCAGTGAGCATTTTTCAAAAAAGTTAAATTTGGTGCATTTTTATTGATTCATTCTCACCTTGAAGCTGAAAGAAAATAACCAATAGTTTCAGAATATTGGGCTTTTTTTCTATTACCTTTCAAGTGATAACTTATTTTCCACTATACAACCTCCTACAGACACAACATTGCAGCCTAACACCCACATATGATCACCAAAGTTAACAATTTTTGACCTAGATGATTCACCATTTGAGAATAACACTTGCTGTAAGCTTGGAATTGTACGTTGGAGAGCCAAATTCCAATTCTAGTTGGGTTTATTATATTTACTTACACGCAAATACTTTTGGAAAAAGTATGAACCCACCGCTTTTTCTCCCAGTCATGAGTTAGTTTCACTAAACCATTTAGTCAGTCAGTTAAGTGCTATATGTGATATGTGCTTGGGCAATCATGTCCCGAAAGAGACACGACTGACTGGACAGAAGATTCTCCCACAGTAGGTTGCCATTACTTTCTGCAGTAGACTGGTTGCCAACCAAAGCTATAGAACCCATAGCTGGAGGGAGAAGCGACAGATTCATACCTTTCCCAAGGGTATTTGTGTGTATGTGAATGTAAAGAAATCAACTGGAATTTGAACTCTGCTTTCTGATTTCTTATGCCAAGCTAATATCCACTGCACCACAACGCACACCTGCACTAAATTATTATGATCTCAAAAGAAAACAAAAATTCTAACAATCTAAAAATATTTTCTGGCTTTAAATAACCTGCAAAAAGTTGATAAGCCATAGAAAGTAACTCAATCAATCAACACTGCAAGCCTATCACTATTTTCATGGTAAATGTTCAGATAATTTCTAATCTTTAGTAAAATGATGCATTGACAGAGTTGAATCACCAACATTTCCACTGTATTCCGCTAAAAGGAAAAAACACTGAAACAGCTTTTTGTCCTGAGGACTGCTACTCTTGTGAAACAAACTCCTGTGTGGATGCTTCCCTTAACTCTAGAATCTTTAACTTTTTAAGTCGAGGGTCAATCGCTATCTATCCTCCTTGTCCTCATAATATTCTTTTCCTTCTCCCTGTACTTAGAGTTAGCAAATCTCTGGTATGAGTGGATTTTGAGTCTTGCATTAGGTGATCCTTAACATAAAATAAAATCCAATAAAGTAAAAAGGTGTTTAAAAAAACTAGTGTGGTTTATATACATTGTTCAGTGGATGTGTGGTGATACCAACCGAACAAAAGTGAGAAACCGGATGTTGGCTCTCTCACAACAAAAAGGCAAATGAACAAAACTCGTTGTGTGCATCCAAGTTTGCGCAGATGTTCTGGTTGAAAAATAAAAATTAACCAAATATCAAATTTCCATTTCGTGAGCCTACGCGAATTTTATTTACCAGCCAATGGGAAGTCCAGAATCAAATTCAAGTATGAAATTCCAAAACAAGCTGTTTGATCCAAAGGGCAGATATAAAAAACCGAGACAAAAAGGCATAGACAGACGACCGGCGGAGACGAGCTGATTAGTTTCTCCCTTGACTTAAGTCGAACGGCTACTATGCTTGCCTCTTTCCTTCTCCCCGTCTCATAAATACTTACTGACCTCTTCAAAGACATTCCTCAAAAGTACTTACTGACCTTAGAAGCGGCAACCTCAAAATGAACATCCCCTTACCTACAAGACGCTTCCACACTCCTAAGTCCTTTATCTTTTTCAGCATTATATTTTCCATGAACATTCTAACCTCCGTTGGACCTTTATTTCAAGTATTGCTTTTGTTGTAAAACATTAATTGAAATGTGTATATATATATATATAAATGTTATTTTATACTCAAATTGCCTTTCTTGATTTTATAATGCCAATTGCAGTGTTGATTTAGAATTATAGTGGGCTATCTTCCCACAAGGCCGAATTCCGTTAACCTGCAATGGTATACAATTACCCTTCACTATAACCGAATCCTACTACAACTAGAAAAAGAATAAATAAGATACCTGCTATAGATGACTGAACATGCCCAAAGTTTCACAATGGAGATTTCTCCTTTATTAATGCTCTACAGCTTGGTAGACCGTTCAAAATTGAAAAATATGTAGAGACAGCTTGTGTTTTAAAATATATAAATTATATGCAGGCAAGATACAATCACAAAAACTTGAGAACTAATAAGAGTTTAACAAAATTAATGAGGATTAAACTCCCTACAGTCGTAATATTTTTAAAAGATTAATCTCTTGATCATGGTATCACAGCAAATTATCCTCTTGCTTATTTACTGTTGGAGTAAAAAATAAAAAAATAAAACTGTCCACTTATAGTAGCAACAAATGCTTGCAATAGATTTCTTCTTCTATCTCTCCACCATAACACTTGTAGCCAAATCACTGGCTTGCGGCCTATCACGTTCAATACACCGGTTCTTGCTCGATCACCGAAGTTAAGCAATGTTGAGCCTGGTCAGTACTTAGATGGGTGACTGCTTGGGAATACCAGGTGCTGTAAGCGTATAGTGACGGATGTGCGTTGTGGTGCAGTGGATATCGGCTTGAAAAGAGAAATCGGTGAGCCGAGTTCGAATTCCAGTTGAATACCCTGCATTCACTTAAGCACTGGTACCCTTGGGAAAGATATTAATCCGTCCATTCCCTCCAGTTATAGGTTAAATAACAAGGGTAGGACTTGGGGACCCTGCTCTTAAAAACAAATCCCAATGAATCGTGAAAAGAAAAATGTTGTAAAAATAAAATAACCTTTCCCAAAATCATTGGTTATGACCTTAAATGATCCCATAAGGATTGATAGGTCGTTAAGCCTCAAAAACAAACAAACAAACCAAATCACAGTGCAAACATAGTTGTTGTAACAATCCAACAGGCAATGTAGGAACGATAAAATGGGGTCACACATTCAACCTTCACTTCTGACCAGCAAAAATACGTGCATCCACCAAGCTCAGAAAATCCATGTCTCTCTCATAAGTGAAAAACAACAGCTTTTATTCACTGAGAGATTTTTCTGATTGGTCACACCATTCAGGGAAGACTATTTGCATAGATTCTAGTACTTAAAGTAGATTTTTGCTAACTATTTTTTGGTAATTTTTCTTCAGCAGATTGCGCACAAAACATGAGCTCTTTTTCGAGATAGCTGATGATTATCTCTTTCACTACATTTACATTTGAACTGTTGTCCTCATCTTTGTTGTTATCATCGAATGTTTTGGCAATTGCACCCTCCAACCTTCTTCAAGTTTCTCTTAATCCAGGAAACCTTCAGGGAATTTTAAACTGAGCTCTTTATTTAAACTATGAGGGTAAATTATAAAACTTTGTGATAATAACAAAAAAGATGAGGATAATAATCCAAATGTAGATAAAATAAATATCCCTAGACATGGACAGCAGAACAAGAATAATCTACTACTCTGGATTAAATAAAGGGTTCAATTCAAAATTCCCTAATGTTTACAAAGACTGATAGGCAACTAAGGAAGCCTGGAGAGCACAATGTCCAAAACATGATAACAATAACTAAGATAAAGATATTAGTTTGAATGTAAATCTAACATCTGTCCGTGCATTGAATATTGCTGCTATATCTCGTCTGGTAGTCCAATATGAAATTCTAACATCTAGGTTTTTCTATTAAAAATTACAAAAATCAGAATACTAATAATAGTTTTAAACAAGAATAAAATTAAAATAAAGAAAAGATATTTATGCATGTTAAAGAAATCATTTGTATTTACAAACATATGTACATGAATTCAAGAGTCAAAATGAGTAGAAATAGTTTTTGGGCTGTTGGTCCACAGGAAAAACTATGGTTTACTTTTAGTAGTTAGTCCTTAGTAAAAAAAAAAATCTTTTTAGGAGTTAGTTCACAGTAAAAAGCTGTGGTTGAAAACATACTTATGAGTAGTTGGTCTAGTTAAAGCTGTGGTCAAGAAAAAACTTTTCACTGACCATTCATGCTGTTGCTGGAGATGATTCATTTTAAGTTGGTAACGCATGTTTCTTTCAGCACATGCTAGGGGGAAGGAAAATGCTATGAAGCCACATCTCTTGTGTTTAAATGGTTTCAAGGCAGTTACATCACTGATCTCTGAAAGTAAAAATCCGTGGATTTTATAAGGAATTTTTCCCAAAATTAAGCTTGAGATAATGAGTGTTTTCTTTTTTTCTGATTGGTCAAATATTTCAGTTGGTGATGTTAATTTCTAACCAATAGGTGCTTTGATTTAAACAGTATGTATTGTATTGTGGAATATTTTTAGCATATTTGTAAATATTGCCTGTTATCGGGTAGAAAAATTGTTTGGGTATGTTTTAATAAGGTATGTGTGTATGTGACTGTGTTGGATATGGGGTTTATTTCCTATACTCCAGATATATATCTCAATATTGTCAACAAAATCTAAAAAAAGGTTTGTAATGTTATTGGTGTTGACTTCAGTCAGTTTTCCATTACCACAATTTGGTATCCCCCTGTCACTTCTATAAATATTTTTATAGCAATTATTCAAATGAGCTCTCTTACTTGGTACCTCTACCATATGAATTTAAGTGTACTATTAGAACAAATAGATCTTTTTATTTTACTGTTGAAATAATGAGATGTAACCATAAGTTCTATTTTAATTGTTAAGTGAACTATTAGAATGACAAATAGATCTCATCATTTTGCTGTTGAAATAACAAGATGTAATAAGTTCTATATTAAGTGTTAAGTGAACTATCAAAATGGCTAATCTGTAATATATTACATTGAATAGCAGAAGTAACTGACATGTACATCCAGTTGTGGGTAAGGTCAACAAGGTTCAAGGGTGGTTGACAGATATATTCTGCTGTGGATGATGTCAACAGGATATGGTTGACAGATAGGTCCGGCTATAGATAAAAGTTGACTGGGGACAAAAGTGATTGACAGACATATCCAGCCATAGATGACATCAATAAAGCGATAACCCAAAAAAGCAAAAATGCGTGGGAATTTTAAGACTATATAAAGTCTAAAATTTCGGCTAAAGAGACAGAAAAATCTCATTGGTTTCCAACTCGTGATGATCTCTTTGTGTGTGCAACTTTCTGGCTGCCTACCTGATCCAAACAAGCTTAAGCAACGAAAAATAAAAATATAAGAATATATTTTTACATGTACCGCTTCCTACTTGTTTTCCAGCTGTAGTATACAACAAACAGATCTCATCATTTTATTACTGAAATACCAAGATGTAACCATAAGTTCTATTTTAACTGTTAAGTGAGCTATTAGAATAGCAGATAGATCTCATCGTTTTACTGTTGAAATACCAAGATTTAACCATTAGCTCTATTTTAATTGTTACGCGAACTATTAGAATGGCAAATAGATTTCAACATTTTAATGTTGAAATAGCAAGATTTAATCATAAGTTCTATTTTAATTGTTAAGTGAACTATTAGAATGGCAAATAGATCTCATTGTTTTACTGTTGAAATACCAAGATTTAACCATAAGTACTATTTTGTGACGTGAACTATTAGAATGGCAAATAGATCTCATCGTTTTACTATTGAAATACCAAAATTTAACCATAAGCTCTATTTTAATTGTTAAGTGAGCTATTAGAATGGCAAATAGATCTCATAATTTTACTGTTTAGATGTAACTGTAAATTCTATTTTAATTGTTTCTTTTCTTGCATTTATCACCTATGGAACTCTCTTTTGACATCTTGCTTCTTTACTCACTCCAACCTTAAAAAATTAAAATTCACATCCATCTCAATTTTTCTATCTTCTTGAATCATGTTCATATATTTTCCTTTTCCTCATTCCTCCTTTTCTCCTGCATCTTAGTAGTATTATTACCTTGCTTGGCTTGAAATGATTAAAAATAAATAACAACTTCTACCCAGAAATTCAGACAGAAATTATATGCTTGATAGTTATTTCAGCTTAGTCTGACACCATGACATGTATAGAGGCACTCAGTGTGGACCAGACTCACCGAAAAAATAGGTCACCTGATGAGAATTGAACTTCTTATGACAAGCTTACTAACTACTATTACTACTACTTTTATCTACAACATCTTTTCAAGTTTTAGGTATTATTGTGTCTCCACAACTTCTTGCTATCAGTAACTCTTCCCACCCGGGTGCTAGTAGTTCTTGTTCTGCTATCCATTAACTAAGATTCGTTAAAGAGGTTATTTGCTATTTCCCATGGCTTCATTTGTTTTAAATAAATATAATAATGTACAGCTTATTTTTCCAACATTTAAAAATCATTATCTACTACTTTATTACACTTGACATGTATTTGACTGTCGAAATCAAATTTCAATCAACATATCTACTCTTTGGATTTGTTAAAAATTAAAAAATAATTTTTTAAATAATTCGTCTTGACAAATCTCTGAAGAAGCTTATTAAAGTGAAACATGTTAGATAAAAGACACTTTTCCCACTTGTTTTTTCATTATTCTATTTACAGCTTATCTTTCCTTGATACAAAAGCTAAAGTTCAATTTTCTCTGTTGTTTGCAAGCAAAAGTTTCATTTGGCCTTCACCACTCAGTCAGTTAAGTGCTATATGTGATACACAATTGGGTGATCATGTCTCGAAAGAGACATAACTGACTGGGCAGAAGATTATCCTGCATTAGGTTGTTATTACTTTCTGCAGTAGACTGGTTGCCAACCTAGGCTATAGCACCCAATCTATTCTGTTATTTGACCCATAGCTGGAGGGAGAAGTGACAAATTAATACCTTTCTCATGGGTATTTGCGCATAAGTGAATGCAACAAATTCAACTAGAATTTGAACTTGGCTCTTCGATTTCTCATTTTGAGCTGATATCCACTGTTCCCAAAAAACTGTTCTCTGATGTCCAAAATCTAAATGACTGCAGTCAATGCAATTCTGGATTAGATTATGCACTCTACTACATATTGATGACCTTTATAACTGCTGGGCATGGTTTTAATTTACTAAGAAGGTCAGATTACAAATGCTTACTTGAGCAAGTTTTGGGCGGATTGTGTACAAATTTTGGTGCTGTAGAGATTTAGTTTCAAAAGTTGTGGCAACTGACCAAGTGATTCAAATTCAGTTTCTTCAATGTTAAGACAATGCTGAAGATCCAACTCTAAAAAATAAAAAGTGAAAAAAATATGACAAGAAAATAAAACTAAATTTTAACTTTTTTTTTAAAAAATACAATAATATCTATAACCCAGCAATTTAATAGAATAAATTGTTGAATTTTAACTTGGAAAAGCAGGTTGAATATGTCTTCAACCAAAATTGCAGGATGACTGAATAACTCAAAAACAAAAAAGAACTCAAATGCAAATTCTCAAAATGTAATATATATATATATATATGTGTGTGTGTGTGTGTGTGTGTGTGTGTGTGTGAAATGTGTATGTATATAAATATATATATATGCAATTTGTTATGTATATTATATTATTTATATATTCATGTTACTACAACCTAATTCAGTAGATAGACTATTTGAATACACTAATCAAATGCGTATATATGTACACAATGGCACACATATCTAAACTTATTTATAAATGGAACTTTGTGTGTGTGTGTGTGTGTGTGTGTGTGTGTGTGTGTGTGTGTGTGTGTGTGTGTCTCTGTCCCCGTTACCTTTAGACTCCGAAACGGCTGAAAATTTACACAGTTGTACTTTAAGCGTCTGCAAGTGTTCTTAGCTAGGTTTTGTGTCAAGGTACCCCGGATAAATATCGAAAATCCATAATTGAAAATATCAGGTTATAGAAGGAGTGGTCCGATTTTAATCAAATCTGATACACTCATAGGCAAAGACATAAGAAACGATATTCAGAAGTTTCAAGGTTGCAGTTCTTACAATAGTGCAGAAAATTGATAATATATATATATATATATATATATATATATATAAAAGGCAAGATGTTTGTGTGTGTGTCTGTTTATCTGTCTGTATGTCCTTTATACAAATCCACAATTTTTATCCAATTCTCACCAAACTTCGCACAAATATTCTTTAGGCTGAGTCTGAGCTTCAGGACCATGGATTAGTTTTATAGCTTTCATTACACCCGAGCTATACTGCTAGTACATATATATGTTAAAGAACAGAACACACCCCACTTACTTACCACACAGGTCTTTTCAGGTAAGCTTGCCTGAAGAGACCTGTGTAGCAGCAAGTAAGTGTTGTGTGTTCTGTTCTTTAACATATATATATGATAAAATATAGTTTTAAGGTATGCTATATTTATAGATTAAAATACTTGATATCAGAGACAGAGCATATTTAAATATAAAAACAGACATTGGAGTCAACACCCAGTGGCAACAATCTGTTTTATGCTTATACGCAATCATCAGAACTGCCTGACGACTGCATATAAGCATGAAACAGATTGTTACTGCTGGGTGTTGAGTTCAATCTTCACTTTCCTATATATATATATAAATCTATCTAAAATTATTTATAAATGGAACTTTCTGTGTGTGTGTCCCCATTACCTATAGACTCTGAAACGGCTGAACCAATTTTCTTGAAAATTTACACAGTTGTACTATAAGTGTCTGTGAGTGTTCTTAGCTAGGTTTTGTGTCGAGGTACTCCCAATAAATATTGAAAATTGATAATCAAAAAAATTGGGTTATAGAAGGAGTGGTCCAATTTTAATCAAATCTGATACACTCATAGACAAAGACATAAGAAACGATATTCAGAAGTTCCAAGGTTGCAGTTCTTACAATAGTGCAGAAAATCGATAATATATATATATATATAAAAGGCAAGATGTTTGTGTGTCTGTTTATCTGCCTGTATCTGTATTTTTTTCAGCTCTTTTATTTTAGTTTTTGCTTCGGGTTTGGCTATAAGTAGGTATAATTGTAGTTCTTAGTCTCAGCAATGATACCATTTACTCAGAGGACTTATTTAGCCTTTAAAATTCAGTTTATGACAAAAAAAACTTATTTGATACTGATACCAGGAAATCAAAATTTGACTTACATCCATTCATTTTTCTTTCAGTCTATGGTTTCGCTTTAACTGGAAACAACTATTGCTTTTTAGTCTTTCATGCCAACGTCCAAAGAGCCTGAGCTCCAGGACCATGGATTAGTTTTAAACCTTTCATTACACCCGAGCAACGCTGGGCTATACTGCTAGTATATATATATATATATATATATATATATATATATATATATATATATATAAAAAGTAAGTTTCTTTTTATATCCCACATAATAAAAAATAATATCGGAAAAGAAAATGAAAATACAATATTTATTTAGAATAACTTTGATGGTTTTACAGTTCTATGATTTTTCAAAATTTGAACTGAGATGGAGAGACATGTGGTTATGCCATGATCTGTTTTGCATAACTGGTAAAGTTAATCTGATGTCAATATTCACAGCTCAATTGATTCAAGTATGGTCAGAAGTGGAATTTAATAATCCATAATTTACCTACCTAGACACACACACACACACAAACACACACACACACATATATATATATATATGATTATATAATTACTTAGTTTTTGGTCATAATTAAATTAGACCAGTACACAATTGTGTTAAAGTGTTCAATACAAATTTTATTGTCGAAATTTTGAATATTTTTCATTTGTAAATGAGTTATATTACACAACCCAGGTTTTTATCAGCTGCTGGTGTCTTCAGGCAATTTACAATAACTGATTTTACTGTTTTTTTTTAAGAACGCTCACATAACGGGGATTTTGGTTATCGATAAACACTTTCCAAAAAGCTCAGAACTAAACAAAATTTTCAATAGGAATACAATCAAACTGAGTTATGGCTGTACTAGTAATTTAAAGAAACAAAACATCAAAAACTTAAATAGTAACATACAAAACAAGATTATTAATAAGGAATATAAACGCAGGGACAAAAATAAATGCCCACTTCAAGGACTTTGTGATACAGAAGAAGTCATTTACAAAGCAAAAGTCAGTCAGTTAAGTGTCATGCGCGATACACGCTTTGGGCGATCATGTCTCGAAAAAGACATGACTGACTGGGCAGAAGGTTATCCCGTAGTAGGTTGCCATTGCTTTCTGCGGTAGACTGGTTGCCAACCAAGGCTATAGAACCCAATCTGTCCTATTATTTAACCCATAACTGGAGGGAAGAGACGGATTAATACCTTTCCCAATGGTATTTGCGCGTAAGTGAATGCAAGAAATTCAACTGGAATTCGAACTCGGTTCCCCAATTTCTCACTCCAAGCCGATATCCATTGTGCCACCACGCACATCCAATTGGGATCAACCAAAGATACTTTTAAGACCAGACTACATTTAAACTAAAAAACTTAAAAAATTATACAAAATTGGCTAGCCACGTGTGGAAATTGAAATTAAAATATAGAAAAGACCCAGAGATAACGTGGAGTATAATGAAAACAGCCAAACCTTACAACGATGACAAAATATGTAGACTGTGCCAGGAAGAAAAGTTAGCTATTATGTTATTCCCAAACAAAAATGGATTACTGAATGAAAGAACAGAAATTATGACTAAGTGTAACCATACCAAAAAATGCCTATTAGGATCATACAATCATGGATGAAAAAGTTATAACTTCTAATTTTTAAAATTGTGCATTCATAAAAAATCCCTGTTACATGAACATTCTTAAAAAAACAGTAAAATCAATTATTGTAAATAGCCTCAAGACACCAGCAGATAGTAGAAACACGGGATGTGTAATATAACTTGTTTACAAATGAAATATATATATATATATATATATATATATATATATATATATATATAGTTTTAGTGCAAAGAATTAGTCACTTTAACTGAGCAAATTTATGCAAACTTCAAAGTTTTGTGACGACACCATTAAGATGCCTTCATTCAGTAAGTGATTTTGTTGTTGAATTTTTGATTTTTAAATTGTGATTAAAATTTTTATTATTTTAGTTTGTGATTAATTTATGTATTATATATTTTAAATAAAAAAGTTATAAATTTAAATTTTTTTCTTTAATTCTTGAGATTTTTATAGTCATGTAACATACATGACTATAAAAATCTTAAGAATTGAGATGAGAGTAATTCTTTCAGGAATGGAGATATTTCTAAAGATCAACAGCAATATGGTAAGATTTGATAGTAACACTCGAGAATTTTCTATCTAAATAATTTACTTTCTCTTTTAATAAGTCTGGCATGCTTTAGATGAGAGGCTGTGGTTGAATTTATTTCTATGTATGACTCATGCATCTGATAAATTGTTGTGTATCAGATCATTTTTGTGTTCATAGATGATTTTTTTTTTTAATTTATGCATGTTTCCCCAATGTATTGTGAAGAGCAGTTGTGACAGTTTATTTTATATACACCTAATTCAGAATTATTATTGTTATGAGTATTTTTGTTTCTTGATCATTAGTTTTGAATGTGGTTGCAATTATTTTGATATTAACACACACACACACATATATATTTTATAAAATAAAATAAAACAAAATATATATAAAATAAAACAAAAATTTCAATATGTAAATCCATTGAATAGCCATTTCTACAAGAAAATCCTCGCTTCTTCAGCAATGGCAAAACAAAAATTTTATTTACTCAAATTCAAATGTATGAAAAGATTTTATACCAGCAGAAGTCCAAAAAAAATCATCCATCCACAGGAAAATAAAATGGGGTCGGATTAATAATTTTTGCATTTAAGGAAGTAAAAAGGGGAAAGCAGACAAATATCTATGTCTCATATTAGAAGACATATCCCTCCCCATACCTGAGTCAAGAGTTTAAAAGTTAAAATTTAGCCATATCAGAGGTTATAGAAGTGGTAGGGGGAACAAAAGGAAAAAGGAAAAAAGGGGAAGGGGTGGTTGATTGGGAAGTAAGCTTAGAAAAAATTTTTTCCCATCGAAACAAAAGAAATCTGCTAACCTCAATGTTGAAAAAAAAAAAAAATTTTAGAAAAAATTTGGAGAAACAAATTTAAATATAAATCTTAAATTTAAAATTTAAAATTAAAAATATTAACTTAAGGGTAGATCTCAAAAGAACCCATTACTACACACACACACACACACACACATTCCCAAACACAATTTACTTAAACATCTAAAGGGTATTCGCAATTTACGAGTTAAATTTAATTTGAATTATTTTTTAAATTTAAGAAACTAAATTTAAGGTGGCTTGGTACGAAAGGAACTGAATTATTATATATATTGTAAGGGCTCTGCTAAAAATTTACCAAAATTAATCTTTTGTGTAAAAGATATATATATATATATATATTGAAATGTCAGCAATAGTATGAAGCCAAAAATGCTGACAGGTAGATATTGAAAAAAAAAAAAAGAGAATTTAAGGCAAGCAGTATTTTGCAATAAAGTGCTTGGTATCAAAGACAGAGCATTAACAGAACTAATGTGAGTAAAAATTTGTCAGCAGATTGATGTTATCAATCAGCTAAGTGACAAGGGATGCTGAAGTTAACATCATAACATCAATTAGCTAAGTGACAGATTTTTTTCCTCACATTAAATCTTATTTATTTATAATTGGACACTGAAGTCGCCACCGAGGAACTACAGTCTGTTTCATGGTTATATGCAATTATCAAGCCATATGTGTTATGTTTCTGCTCGAATATTTATATATACAGGTTAGTGATGCATTGTGGGTAGTCTATTATATTGTTCTCATGCACTTTTTGGATGGACCGTAACAGTTATGTTTCAAATTATTCTAGAAGCTAATGGGTAGAAACCATTGTGGATCTGGATCCAGTTTTATATATAGAGCACTTACCTTGCAGGTTGGGACAGTAGGTGGCTAGGAGGTGCAGGGTGTCAACAGTGACAAAGTCACAGCAGGCAAGTTGAAGACAAACAAGATGCTCTTCTGTAGCCATAAACAAACTGAAAGAAAAAAAAAAATTGATTTTCATCATTTTTTCAAGCTTTAAATAATCATCAGCTAAAATATTATATATATATATATATATATATATATATATATATATATATTTTTTTTTTTTTTTTCATTTGGAAGTCAATTGATTATTGGTTTCAAACTTTCAGTATGTTCAGGTATTTTACATCAAAAGATTACTCAATGAAAGATCTGAAATAATGTCTGGATGTAAACACGTCAAAAAATATATTTTAGGATCAGTCAAACCGGGATGAAAGTATTTACAATTCTTGAAAAGCTCTTCCCCTATTTTAAAATTTAAATTAAACTTTCAGCTGTGCATTCTTAAAATCCTTATTGTACATTTGAAAGAAAATGCTGGTGAATCAGCTGATATAAAATGCCTGAAAATACCAAAAAATTAAAACCAAGATTGCATAATCAACTAACTTCCAAATGAAAATACTTAAAAGCTCGACATTATATATGCATTTAGCTTTTTTTAAAAACAACTGTATACTTGTCTAATTTAACTCTGACCAATAACTAGTTAATGATAATTATATATATATATATATATATATATATATATATATATATATATATATATATATCCAGGTGAAGAGAACAAACAGTTTTAGAATTCCGAGTTGTTTGGCATTTACTTTTTTAAAAAAGAGCTCAATACAACAAATATTGTAGAGCATAATTAAATTTGTTTTTTTTTTATTTAAAATTACTATAGTTTACATTTTGACAAGGAAATTTCTGTTTAGAGATTTTTCATTCTTAACGGCAAGAGTGTCAGTTTATCAAAACCCCAGTCTAGACTGCATTTCCGTTGATGTATCCATTATTGTTACAAGATTATTATCTGAATTTTCTCTGTATCTCATCATTTTCTAAAACAAAAAAGAAAGAAAGGCATTTTATATTTTTGATCTGACTTAAAGGGACCTTTGAGTAATTATACTATTTTTGTCTTGATTCAGAATGCATTTTATTCTCATTTTTCATAAAACTTTTAATTTGTAAAAATTTTTAATATCTATTTATTTATTAAAAATTTTAATATCCATTTTATTATTTTTTAAAAATCTATTATATTATTATTACATTCTAATACAATTTTTAATATCATAATACAAAATTTTAATATCTATTTAATTATTAAAATTTTAAATATCTAATTATTTTAATATCTCTTTAATTATTATTATTTCACAATATAAAACAAATTATTAGATATATGTAAGTTAATAGATATCTTTTAATATGAAATAAAGCAGTAAAGCCACTAAAACACAACATCTCAGAACAGAAACATTAATAATGAGTGGAAAGAGAAAAAATAAATCAGGAGTAGAGTAGATAGCAATTGACATTGTATTAAAAATTTTTGCAGATTAAAGCTGTCTAGAAAGCATGGAGCCGGAAGGGAGTTCCACAAGTGAGAAGTGTGAAAAAAAGAAACTTAGCATAGAACTTACAGCCACATCAACTCAGTCTAGTATTGCACTTAAATTAAAAAAGTCTAAGTGCTATAGCAAAGACCATATCTGAACAGTTACCATGAAAATATAGAAATGGCTCAAAAAGACAACCCTACAGCAGTAGGAAAGCAATTGAAGTTGAGCTACTAGGTCTGGACCAAAAATATTACTGATTCTTCTTTGGATTTTATCAAGGAGCTCAAGGTGAATAGCAGGGAAACTGGGCCGTATGTGTATGTGGCAGCAATATTCTAAGCATGGATGAATAGTAGACATAGATACCTAAGATAGATTCTGGAGAGAACAACATTATCTCACAGAACACAATAAACAGACTTTCTTAGCAGCTGACCTGGCATTGGATTCAATATAGTTTCTACTTCATGCCATCTTAAAATGTCTAAATCACTTTCCTTGGGTTTAGCATCAACAATTCTGATGGAAGAAAGAAAGGGGTCTTCCTGATGATTAATGGAGAAAAGTTTTGTTTTGCGAGTGTTAAAATTAACAAGCCATCTTTTGCCTCAGTTAACAACAGACATATTTGTTTTGGACATTGGCTGCCATTTTGACATTGTCAGACTGACCAGCCTTACTACCAAGGTGAAATAAATGTACATTGATTATTTACAAGTAATATCTTAATTTGATCACAATCAACAAATTCTCAGCTACCCAACTATGAAGTATCATTCAGCAAATTTTGAGTATTAAACTTCACAAACTACTGATGAAATGTTTGATTATTCACAATACTTCCTTTATCAATCAAACAAATTTTCTTTTTAATCTGAGTTTTACTTTTAAGATAAAAAAACATAATAAGCCAAAAATATTGCATCTTTTTAACCATATTCACTGTTAGGATCAATAAGTAAAGTATACAGGGAATTAATGAAAGATGCCCTTGAGAAACTAAGTCAAGTATAAAAGAAAAGAAAATATCCTTAGAAATAAAGGGTTGGAGAACACCCACAGAACATACTTAAGAAAAAAGATGCAGTGATAAACTTTAATAAGTTTAAGTGAATGGATAACAAAACAAACACAAAAAAGATTGTAAAGTAATTGGCAGAAATGCCGAACAAACAAAATTGACAAAGTTTCCAATAAACAATATTGAAAGAGAAAACTAACAGGGCAAAAATTGATATGAAGAAAACTATATATATATATATATATATATATATATCCATTTTGCTAAGCTGAAAACTTTTAGACAAAACAAGTGTCAGAATGATTGGATAAGGTCACACGAAGGCCAAGGTTCCTCAACAGACCCACTGGTAAGCCAGAATCTGTGGGAACTCGTAAGAAATCGAAATTGAATGTGAGTTGGCAAAATCTCATTCGTTGAGCTAAGGCCTTTAGCAAGTAGGCGAAAATGATTTCACTGGTCGAGGGCCTCGAGCTGGATCCCCAGAGAAGAACGAAACTGGTGAGAAAAATCATAGTCGGTGAGTTGGAGTTGCTATCAGTTGAAATGTAACGACTGTGAAAAAGGTTCCCAGCTGGGGAGCCATGACCCACGGCTGGCCGCCCACTATAGAAATTATGGCTAAAGAGTTAATTTCGAATGAAGCCTGCCACAAATTAACTCAAAGAAGTTAATTTGGAATAATGCGCCATCAACGTGAATCTCGAAAGAACGTTATTGTTATTTTTTTTAATCACGGGAAAATCAAGAATTCTGATTCTTTGTTCGCTCAATTTTGGCAAACTCTGTTAAACTCCGATAAGGACCCGAAAGAACTTTGCTGTTTTAGAAGTTACATAGAAAATTGACAACCCTGATTATAGAGAAAAGATGAAAAGACTTTAATGAAAATTTAATGAATACGTGAAAAAACTTTAGTGAAAATGTGAAGAGATCTGTTTACTTCAACACTAACGAAACTTAAACAAGACATTTTATTTGAAGATTGGAAGCTATGATGCTTCTAGCGAACTTTCTCTCTCTGTTGTAACCAACATTTTCGACAACTGTATTCCTGGGAAAAGAAAGACATTGTTTTTTCTTTATATAAAGACATTCTTTGTAACTCTCCAGGCATGTTCAACCTTGTTCATTTATTTTATTAATTTTTTTTTTGATGCCGTGTTTATTTTTTTCAAACCACAAGTGTACACCAGTGTTCGGACTGGCTCAAGAAGGCAGCTACTAAAATTACATGGCGGGACCTCTGGGATCTAATCACAACGTTGTTGCAACAGACGTCTTGTAATCCAGCTTTTGTGGTGACATCATCGGATGGGATCGTCCTGACCAACAACAGCGCCCACACCAACCGCACAACTGGGTGGCAATGTCACAACTGGGATTGTTATGACTGTCAGCGAGAACGAGTGTCACATTAGACAGATGACCAGCCTGGCCTGAGGCATCACATCTGGTGCCGTTTCGACCGGGATCTGACCTGAGGGCAGCCGTTCGGCCTGCAGTGTTACACAACAGTCTGAACAATGTAAATAGTGCAAAGAATTGTTCTTACAATCCAGAATATGTTTCAGCTTTAAATAATCCATAAAGGGTCGATAAGCTATGAAAAAAAAAGCATCAATTTCTCTGAGGTTAATGAGCATAAAGGAAGCCTTTACAGTCATAAAATGATTTTGAGCATCATTCGCCCTTGAATTAAATTTAGTAAATAGAAAAGATAAATACAAAATGCAAACATACAAACCTGTGCAGTCCAGATGAAAGTACAGAACACCAGGAGATGTCCAGTTTCTGTAACATGCTACATCTGTTGGCCATATAAATCAAAGTGGTGTTATTAACCTGATAAGAGAGGTCAACAAAACCAACAATTATTATTTGGCATAGTTGATTAGATAATTTACCTCATCAAATGTAATACAGTATTGTTCATTTATGTTTAAAACATTGTTGTCACATATGGTTTGGTCCCCCTGCAAATTACCTTCAGCTTCTTGATAAAATCCAAAAGAATCAGCAATATTATTGGTCCTGACCTGACAACTCAGTTTTAGTCATTTTCTCATTGCTATAAGGTTGCCTATCTGATCTTTATAAAGAAGTGAAAGAACATAAATTAAAAAATCTATTGCTTGTTGCATTTACTTTTATAAAAAGTGCACAATACAGAGTAGAGCTTAATATTTTAATTGTAATAATATATATTAATATATTGTAATAATAATATTAAAATTACACTATATATATGAGTTGAATATATTGATTGGACTCCAACAAGATTATAAAAATGAATGAAAAATATGTTTCTTATTTGTTCTTCATTTTATCGTGCATGTGGGTGTGAGAATATCTGGAAAGTGTCATGGTTCTCTATGCAGGAATTGAAATTTGTTTGTTCACTTTATGCTAATCTTGTTGGAAAAGGGTTTATGGTTAAATCACACTGAAAGCAACAATTTTGTCCTATTACCAAAGTTAAGCAGTATGAGTTCCAGTAAGTACTTAAATGAGGGACCATTTGGCAACATCAAATACTGTAAGTGACCCCTTACAATCTGGAATATGTTTCCGCTTTAGATAAACTACAAAGGATTTATAATTGATAAAAAAAGCAAATCAATGTGGAAAAGGGATGAATTCATATTCCACCAGCTATGAGTTAAATAACAGGCAAACTGGACATTTTTGTCTCAGTTGGGAGACAGTTTAGGAAAAGGAAAACTGAATTCAAATCTGAGGAGCGTTATTCAGAAACTTCAGAATTTACTGTGCACTATTTCTTTATCAACAGTTCTTCCAAAAATTTAGAAAAAAAAAAGACTTCACCACAGTAAGTTAGCAGTGTGGGTAGTCTAGTGGCTCAGTTCTAAGACTGAAAGGTTGCCTTAGTGTATGTGTGTGTGTGTATATATATATATAAATTTATTTATTTATTTATGTACTTTTTTCCATCCCTTTCACATCTGATCACTATCATGCTTGCTTGTCCCCTCCCCCTTTGATGAGAATTTTAGTAGTTGTGTGTATAAATTAAAAAAGAATAAGCATTATGAAATATGCTTTGCTTTTACAGTCTGAGGAAACCAATACGAATGAAACCTATATATCAAGTGAATGGGAAATATTTTGTTTTTTAATATATATATATATATATATATATATATATATATATATATATATATTGATTGTTCAATACTTACTTTTTGGTCCTAATAGGGTTAGACCAGTACACATTTGTATTAAAAAGTGTTCTATACAATTATATTGTAGAACTTTTGAATATTTTTCATTTATTAAGCAAAATAACTTGTTTATATATATATATATATATATATATATGTATGTATGTATGTATGTATGTATGTATGTATATTAGACACACATACATACATACAACCATATATTGTTTTTCAGAATGTTTAAAAATGCTACATCAGGCTAAATGAAAGTTAGGTAAATTATGATAAATGCTAAGTGATGTAATTGAATATCTAATCAATGAAAGGGAAAAATTCTTGTTTTATATATATATATATATATATATATATATATATATATATATATATCACAATTTTTCACTAAATTTGTGTTGGTCTGGAAACTATATATATATAAAATAGAAATATAGTTTTATGGTAGCTGAAATTTATGGGTTAGTTACCATCAGGGATAAAGAAAATAGCTCTCAGGCCAACACAAATTACTAAATAAATGATCAGAAGTCATCTCAAAATACATAAAATAAAATAATTACAATCAATAAATAAACAAATTAAATAAATAATAAACAACAATCCATAAATGCACACAAACACAAGCAAGAGTAATATAGCAATCAACAACAAATAATAAATGAATCAGTAATAAATAATGAGTAAAAATGTTAACAATCAACACTATAAAATAGACACAAAACTGCATTCAGATCCAAGTATTTTTACTCAGTAGCTTCTAGAATAATCTGAAACATAACCATTAACACCCACAGAATAATCATTAGAATACAACAGACCTACCCATAATGCACCGTTGACCAGCATTTGTTAACAGTGAAAACAAAACACAGTATACATAACCTGAAGATTGTGTTTAAGCATGTAACAGACTGTTGCTGCTGGATGTTGACCTCAATAGTCACTTTTATCTCTCTCTCTCTCTATATATATATATATATAGATATAGATATATAATCATATGTAAATTCAATATTTTACATTTGGAGAATGGCTACTTTTACAGGTTCTAAGAACTTGCGTTATCAACCCCAGCTGGACGGAAAATGAAGAAATTCTAGTGTGACCAGAAATAAAGGTTAGTTTAGAAGAGAAAGAGACAAAGAAGGTTAGTTTAGAAAAGGAAGAAGCCGAGAAAAGGAGAGAGGGACAATAGTAGCACTAGCTAAGATAGTTTGGTTGATTTTGTTTGGCAGAATATCAAATCAACCTGTATGGGTTATTCAATGTCAAAGTCTAAATATTTTGTATACAATTGTATGACTTCAAGTACATATTTATTGAATACAATTTTATGCTTTCAATTATAGATACTTTGTACATAATTTTATACTTTCATAGTAAATGTATGCTTTTTAGTTATATAGTTTGTAGATGACAAAAATGTATTGTTGGTAATTTTTTTTTATAAAAACGTATTATTCTTTTTTAGTGTTGTATTGATTGTCATTTTACAATAAAAATGTATTCCTAGTCAAGTATTTTTTATACTTTGTTAGTGTTGTATTGTCATTTTGCTATAAAAATGTATTGATGGTAATGTTCTTTTTTATAAAAATGTACTGCTATTTTAATAAAAATGTATTGTTAATTTAGTGGTTTAGTTTTAATGTTGTATTGATTGTCATTTTACTATAAAAATGTATTGTTGATAAATTTTTAATAAGGTATTGCTGGTGCTTTTATGATAAAAATATATAATTTTGGTGTTGCATTGACTGCCATTTTGCTATAAAAAATGTATTGTTGGTTATTTTATTATAAAAAGGTATTGCTGCTAATTTCACTACAAAAATGTATTGTTGGTAATTTTTTTCTTATATAAATGTATTGCTAGCATAAAAATGCACTTTTATACTTTCCTGGTGTTTTGATTTCTGTTTGGAGGTTCACCATTTATCCATATCTAGGACCATAACTGGTGCTACTACCCTGGGTCAGGGTAGCTCTAGGAATAAGAGGTGGTTCTATGCTTTTTAAAACCTCTAATCTCCCAATTAAGAGGCCTTGCCACTTGGTGTAATTCATTGTTATACCTAAGACTATACAGAGTCTGGATAAATAATACTGTAATATTAGATGTAAAAGTGGATTAAATATAAAGGCATTTTACTGGTCACAGTTTTACAGCAAACCAAATAGAATAAAACACAACACACAAGTAACAATCAGCAAGAATAGATAGCTAAACATCCTCCATGGAAAAACACCACTGATAACACAATTTATTAAATTCCTACACAGTTCCTTTAAGTTAGTTTTAAAAACTATAAGTGAATTTGAGTTTTACTGGGTGTTCTATGAATACAGCCTAATTCTAAAATTAACTTGTTCTAAGAAATATCTGTATGAATTTTAAAGTATATATATTTTCTATAATCAGTAGTAATTTTATGAATTAATTGCATCATTTGTAAGTAAATAAATAAACACCTTTCAAATTATATAAGTTTTATATAACAAACTTATTCAGTAGAAATTTAAAAAGCTAAACTCTTTTCAAAATCCAAAAATGAGTAAAAACATCAATAGTTTATGATTAAAGAAAATGTAAAATAGTAAAATGAATTTACCAGTTAATGCCATTGAAAAATTGTTCTTCAATATTGTTAAAACATCTTTACTAAAACATTTTCAAATAATATGAAACTGTATTGGATAGCAGCAAATAGTTTTATATATTCTATTATATAACTAGAATGCTACCAGCACAATCATAACTAAAAACAGGACAAAACTTGCAAACACAGAAGAAAAAGCATGAAAAAAAAAAAAAGTCAGATAACAAGGGAGATAATCATTATCTATTTTGATAAATTATCATTTTTCTGATAAATAAATAGTAAAAAAGGACAAATCTCATCTTGCAATGTTAATTTTGTCCCCAAATTTAATTCTTTCTTGACCCATAACTCACACTTGCAGAAAATATAACTGAATTAAGAACTTTTGTGGATATTCTGTGGATAGACAAGCAAATCCCTTCTAAACCCAGTGGAGCATAAGCCATCAACAATACCTCATCATCGATAAGGAGGACATCGATGCCTCTTTAACTTGTGTTACGAGGATGCATTTATATAAAAATAATATTAATAATATCTAAAAAGTTATAGTAAGGGATTCTATTGAGTCCTACTTGTTATTACAAAAAAGTTTTAATTCATGAAGTAGATGTAAAAATAAGGAAATTAGAAATAGAACGTTTGGAAGATGCTAGAATGTTCTAGAAAATTCCAGTAGATTTGAGAGATTTGAGAGATTTCAAGAATTATGCAAATTAGGTGTTAGCCCCTATAAAAATAGGTTTTGGGAAGAGAGGAGTTAGTTGTTAAAAGGATTTGCTGACATTATCAATTCTGGCCTGATTCAGGATTTGTATATCCTGCCAAAAGAATCTCTACTAAAAGTTTCTGACCAACTAAATCCTGAAAGCGAACCTCATGGAACTAAATGGGTAAATATTTTTTTTTACTCTTTTATTGACCATACTGGAAATTATTCTTTAATCTTTTGAGGATTTCCAAAAAGTATAGCACTTAAACTACTTTGCTAGCTTAATTGGGTGAAGATACTTGACTCACCTTCCTTCCCCTTTGTAACACTTACCTGTAACACTTACCAGTAGTAAACTCTATGTTTCTGTTTTGAATGTAAAAAATTATAAATTTTGTATATATCTTATTTTGTGTTTATCATAAATTAAATATTTGTCTGTAATTTAGCTCTGTGTTTTAGTCAATCATTTTTTTTTTCTTTTGTTACAACTTAACACGTAACACTTGTCTATTTCTTTATACAGATAAGGGTGTTGACCCTATGCAAACCCCTTTATCTTCTGGGTGAAGTAACAGTCAGTTAAGTGCCATTGTGGTGATACCACCGACCGAACAAAAGCAAGCAAACTGGATGTTGGCTCTATGCCGACCAGAAAGCTAATGAATAAAAAGTTGTCAAACGCAAGTGGCTTCGCGCAGATGTTCCGGTTGAAAAATAAAAATTAATCAAATATCAAATTACCATTTTTATTTATCAGCCAATGAGAAGCCCGGAACCAAATATAAGGATGAAATGCGAAACGACCAGTGTTTTGAGTCAGAAGAAAAATATAAAAGCTGTGATAAAAGGCACCCAGACAGAGAAGAGTGTAATTAGTTTCTTCCTTGACCTATGTCGAGCGGCTTCTATGTTCGCCTCTTTCTTCTTCCCCTGTTCTCAAAGTACTAACTGACCTTTTCTAAGACATTCCACAAGCCAACTTGCTGACCTACTGACCTTAGAAACGGCAACTTGATAATGAACATTAATCATACTACCAAGCTTTTTACCTTTCAGTGTTATATCTTCCTTGAACATTCTTTTATCTCCTTCAGCTCATTATTATCTGCCATGAATTCTCTCTAACTTTGTTGGACCTTTATTCCAAGTATTGTTTTAATTGTAAAACATTAATTGAAATGTATATATGTATAAATGTTATTTTACACTCAAAATTGCCGTTCTTGAATTTATAATCATTTATGAATTATAGTGGGCTATCTTCCCACAAGGCCAAATTCCGTTAACATGCTATGGAATCCTACTACCCCTCACTACAAATGAAATAAGAGAAGAGATAACCGCTATACCATACGTGATACACATTTGGGTGATCATGTCACTTTCGGTCCATGACTGACTAGGCAGAAGATTTTTCGCCAGTAGTTTGATATATCTTTTTTTTGCGGTAAACTGGTTGCCAACCAAGGCTATGAAACTCAATCTGTTCTGCTATTTAACCCATAGCTGGAGACATAGGAGATGGAGACCTTTCCCAAAGGCATTTGCAGGTAAATGAATGCAATAAATGCAACTAGAATTTGAACTTCGTTCTCTGATTTCTCGTTACAAGCTGATAGCCACTGCACATTCTTACAAACAAGCAAAAGATAGGCATAAGTGAATTTTCTAAATTAATTCATTTTTTATTCATTTGACAGATTTTATATTCTTTAGTTAAATTTCTCTAATATTCAAGCCAGTAAACGAGGTTATCAGATCTAACAATGTTCCTTTCTGCCCAAGTGGATGCAG
>JBBBDQ010000166.1:205000-317500 GCA_037127315.1 Ascarosepion bandense | reverse complement strand
TTTTTAAAAGTCTTATTGATCATTGCACTATAGATCTGAGTAGTCTTAGCAAATCAGCTGGTTTCAAAATAAAAGATTTAAGTAACAAGAAATTGACAGACACTGGATAAAACAAAATGTCTTGACAAATTTCAGAATTGCAAAATATAGTGGTTGAATGGATGTGTGTAAAGAGAACAATTATTAATAAAAAAAAACAGATTTATTGTCTTGTGAGTGCTTTTGAGAATATTTTTACTCATGATCAACGAAGACAAAACCAGTTCAACAGTCACAAAATGCTTTATGCCATTCATTGAAAGCTTTCATTGAGAAACTGAACTTTTTCTTCACCTCAAGCCTGTACACATCATGGCTTAATCCAGAATTATCATACACAAACACTAAATCATTCAACCTTGTGCCTGAGAGATTCTGGATACTGCTTAGAATATATTTCTAAATCAGTTATTTCTACATTTAAACTGGGAAAATATATTGTATTGTTTATTTCATTATACAAAGCTGTTTTATGATTTGACTTTTTTGAATTTGTGTTTGTCACACTTTTCCAAAGTGATTAGTGTAAAGTGAAAACAATCTCAGTTCAAACCCTCAAGCATCTATTAGTTATATTCTGTTGAATAATATAAAGATCAAAGTGGAAAAAGCCACTGATATTGTACAATTTTTCAGATAACATTTATCAGCAAAATTATTGGATGATAAATTCTATCTATAGAAGGAACTCTTGTATTACTGATATTTCAAAGTTTTAAAAAATGTGTGGGATGAATTTTTCAGCATATGACTGATTTCTGTTAATAAGCCAGAAAAAAAAAAACCAGTTTTACTGTTTGCTTTTCATTGCCTATTGGTTAGAAAATTTGAAAGATAAAGAGAACTTGTAAGTCTTGAGGTAACTACAATCTAAATTGTACATTTATTCTATCTTGCATATGGAAGCACATTATTAAATGTAATACATACAAGGAGCAGAACATCTGTGACTTGTAGGGAAAAGCATCTTGATCTCATAACCCACTGATAGTGAATCTAGTCTTCTTTGAATGCCAAATTATAAAGATTTTTAAATGGTAGAATACCAGCCCCTGACTTGAATAAATCACGATTTATAGTTAATGCAATTAATACTGACCCAATCTTTAGCTGTGTACACTAATTTCCTTTCTTGTAATGATGATCTGAATTACTGGTTGATATTTTAGTCATTTCTTTTGATAATTACTTGTGCCATTTCATTTTTACACCAGCAACCTGACTACACACAAGCATCTGTTGCTGTCCAGCATGCCTTTATTGTTGATGGTGGTGTTATTTAATTCTAGTTGTCACTTTACACTATTACTTTTAAGCTCTGGTTATTTACTAAACAAAAAAAGTTTTTCTTACAGTTGTGCTTGCTGTGTTGATATTTATTTTTACAAAGTGTTTTGTTTCAATAACAAATCCAACATTTCTTTAACTATGAAATGATATATTCTATGATGACTATGTATAATTTTATATTAAAAGTGAAATATATATATATAAAGGATGAGGTGATTTGTTTGGAAAATTAGTTTGTATGTGGAACAAGACAGTTAAGTATATATATATATATATATATATATATATATATATGGCCTTCAGGCTAATTGAAAGTATAGCTTATTTGTTGTGCTTAAAAAATGATCAATACATTAAAGAAACATTTATATAATATCTTTTGTATATATTTGTTGCTGATTCTAATGTTAATATTCCTTTGACATTTTTGTAAAAACATCCTGAAGGTTTCTTTAAAATTAAAATAATCTCAATAGAGAATTTTTGTTATTTCCAATTGAAACTTTATTTCAACAGAAAAAAAAATTATGAATTAACAATTTTTCAGTTTGATATAAAGTAAATGTTTCAATTATTTTGATGAAATCATTAGAATTAAACAAAAAATATTAAAACTATTTTATTTAAACAGTGAAATTCCTGTGGCATTGTTGCTACTTTTAGAATGATCCAGAAACTAACAAAAAATAGGAAGCGAGAGGGCTACAGTATGTACACTTTCTTTTTTCCATGTTAACTGGAGATTAATTACAGCTCAAAAAATAAGACTAATAATAAGCAAACAATATAATATTAATAAAGGGGTAAAAAATTACCAGTCTTTTATGTAAAATCTTTCTCTGCAAGATGTTATCTAAGAGATGTAAAAGCCACAAATTCAATATTACTAATTTTTCTATCTTTGGAGCTATGACTACTTGTGTATTTTTCTGCTGTAGAATTAAAAACAAAATTAAGATTCACTTGGTTTAATTTTCTACACATTGGACTTCTCTTTTATCCCATTTTAATTTTGTTTTTCTTTCTTGTGTACAGAAGCCCCAGTAAATGTTTTAGAAGAAAACCAACATCTCAAAGCTGAAGTAAGTTTACTTGATTCTACAATCATTGCCTTCTCTTAGTTTTACATACATGCATACAAACATTTACACTATGGACTACAGTCACTACATAAAGTTTTTACAGTCTTAGTATAAAAAAAAATTGAATGTAACAAAAAAGAAATTTAGAAAAATTTCTTTCACATTGACAACATAAGTTTCATCCCACCCACTTCCAAAATTTTTACTAAATATTGATTTTTTTTAACAATTCAATCTTGTAGTTAACATTTCAGCCCTTGTTTTTATTTTTCCTGTGTGTGCATATATATATATATAAGCATCCATTATCCTTCATACACAGGTGTAGATACATAAACATTACTTAAGTCCAGTGAAGTCTTAAGACAAAATATGACAAATTTTTATATATACATACATTCGCACACTCACACAAGATAAATTAGCCTGTATTCTTACTGATATTAGTTGAATTTTTGTGTTAAACTTTTACTGTATGTTTGATCTCTAGAGAAATGAGTGCATTCTCAAAATAAATGTATAAATATTTTACTGATTTTGTGTGTGTGTGTGAATAGGTAATGTATCCTTTTTTTAGGTTCACTATATGTATTTGTAGATATTTTTTAAAGGAAAATATACAAAGAAATTATGAAAGTAATCAACAAAATATAACTGCAATGTGTGTAATTAATATTTTCTAAGAAAATATCCAATATCTGATGTTCTTTAATGTTCACAATTGAAACACAAAAAGGCTTTATTCAGTAATGTATATATTAACCTTGGCATTTATTAATATTAAAGAAAATACAAAATTTCTTTGACTAAAATTCATGCAAAGGGCTTGTAAATTTTTGTTTATATTCACCTTCAGTTTTATGTCAGTTACCCTTTGATGTCTGCCTGTAACTTTGTCTTTCAATTCTTTTCAGCTAAAGAAATTAACTGATCAGTTGGAAGAGGAACGTTCCAAAAAGAAAAATTCTGAAGACAATCAAATATTTCAAGCCAATGGCCCTGAAATGCAGCTTTATGAAATACAGAGTAAGTTTTCCTTTCAGTTATGTAAACTTGAGACAGGTTTTTAATTTAAGTAATTTTCAATTTAGGAAAGACATCTCTCCTGTTACCAGGCAACCTAACCATAAATCTCATTACAAACCGGACAGGAAAGAGAGAAGGTCCAAGTTCTTAAAATAGTTTCAACAAATGAAATGAATTTCCAAAACAAAATATATTGATTTTTTTTTTTTAATTTTTTTAATCAAATTCCTATTTGAGTTATTAGAAATTCGTTGGATGATGTTTACAGATATTATTTAAACAAAAAAAAAAATTAAAATATCCACTTATTTAAAAAAAAAAAAAAAAAAATTGAATAATTGTAGACCAAAGCTAAAAAATAATGATTTTTTTTTTTTTTTTTTTTTTTTAATTAGCATTTTTGAAAAGCAGGTAGTGCTTATAATATTGAACCATGTCAAATTGATCCTTGACTTTGAAGAGTTACTGGTCATAGTTTTTTTTTTTAAATCATTTCATCCCAAGCAAGGCAGGAATGCCACTAGTGCACAGGGGCTTAGAGTGAGAGAAAGAAAATGAACAGGATTCAAGATAGAAGATGGCAATTGATGTCGCATTTAAATTTTTGGAGATTGTAGCTATTAGGGAAGCAAGTAAATATAAGGGAGTTCCATGAGTGGAAAGTCTGAGAAGTAGAAATGACAGCTACATTTAACTGTTTCAATGGTAAAAGGGTGGGACAAGGATGCCAATCTAGTAGCACGCTTAAATTCATGTGGTCAGAGCACGGAAAACAGAGGAGTTGGCATGAAAATATTTGTAGGAAAGACAGCGAAGCCACCTTGGTAAGAAAAATAACTGAAGTCAAAATACCAAATCAGGATTAATTACATTGCAGATCCTTCTTTGGATTTTGTCGAGAACATCGAGATGAATAACTGGAGCACTTGACCAGATATTGCAACAGAATTCAATGCACAAACGAATGGTAGATTTATAAATGTGCAAAATTGATTCTGATGAGAAAAACTTTGATATGACGATGACCCAAATTTCCTAGCAGTAGATACAGCTAATGATTCATTGTTGTGCATCACTGATATCTGTATAATCTTAAAATTTTCTGAATTTTTTAAGCTTTTTATTTACAAGCACAAACACTTGAGGTTTATAATTATTCATCTTAAATTAAGAATAAATGGGTAAATAATTTTATTTATATAAATTTTTAATTCAAATCTTTTTCTACTTCTCTAAAAAGTCTTTTGTATGCAAAACAGCTAAGGCCATTAACTCTAAAAATCAAGGATCAGTTTGACACTGCCAATATTATAAACAAGAACTTTCTTCTAAATCAGTGTTTTATTCTGACAACCTCAGAAAGTTCTAAAGAATGCTAATCTACAATAGTTACTTCTCTCACACTGAAAATTTTTCCATTTTCTTATAAGTGGACCAACTACTTTTTAAGTAGCTTAACGGGGTGGGGGGGGGAGAATTTGTTTCCTTTCATAAATTTCAGACAGTAAATAATTGAATCTTCTTCCTTGCTGGATTTGTTGGAACTAATGGTGGCATTTTTCTTTTTTGGGGTGGGGGTATTGTGTGTGTTTTATATATATATATATATATATATAAAAATTTTTTTTTTTTGCAGGAGAAGCCAGCAAGCAAATACACGAATATAAATTGAAACTTCAAAAAGCCGAACAAGATATTGCTACTTTAGAAGGATCAGTAAGTTGAAATTTTAGAGTCAATTTTAGTTTTTGGTGTGGTTAGAATTCATGCCCAGTGTTAGAAGTTGCATTAATTCAAAATCAATTATTTGAAAGAAGAAAATATGGCATTAAATCTGATCATCCCATGTAGAGAAGAGATGGATAACATCAAGATGAAAATCTTTATCCTGAACAAATGTGTTTAATGCAGAATGGATTTCTCAATGATTTGGAGTTTTGTGATATAAAAAAAAAAAAAACATACACACTTTCATCAAATACCTGCATTGATTGTGATCAGTTTTTCATCAACAATACAGTTCCTGAAAAAGAGGAATTCTATCTCATTCTCTTACTCCCATAATTTTAAAATGTTTTAATCTAATCAGTAATGATTTTCTCATTAGAACACATCTCTAAGAAATGGATGAATTATAGAATGGCTTAAGATCTATTCTACTAATCAGTACACAATGTGAAGCAGCAAAAAGAAAATTTAATACGAACCAGTCTTCTTGCCTAAGTACTTAAAATTTGTTTCTTAGTTGTTTTTTTTTTTTATTTACCCCTAAAATGAGATCCTTTACTTATGTTAAGGCCTATGTTTTCTTACCATAATAACCTCCACAAAATTTCAATGAAAATAAAAATCTTTTATTCTTATAGGTAAACAGGTTGGATTCTCAAGTGAAACGCTACAGAGCAGAAGCTGAGGATTCTGAAAAATTGGAAGATGAATTGAAACAAGAGAAAAGAAAACTGATGCGTGAGGTAAAAAAAAAAAAACTCAGATTTATTTATGTTTATATTTATGAGTAAAAAGAAAAACAAGTTTGTTTGCAGTAAAATCTACTGAAATATCAGATCAATAAGTCATACTTTTGACATTAGCTTCTATCACCAATGACAAAGATTTAAAATTCTTTTAAGCATTTTTTTTTTAATTGATCCCCATGGAAAAATTAAAATACAAACATTTGCATCCAACTTCAAATTTTTAATTCTATTTTTAAAATTATTTTTTTCATTTTTTAGCTCCAAATTTTTCTTGCTTTCTATTTTAGTTGATTTAATAAATTTTTTTTGTTTTAATTGATATTTCTTTTTATATTTTTTTCTCTAAGTGTGAAAAATAGAAGTAATTTAATGTCTAAATTCAACCCACAATGTCTGTTAATCCAAATCAGAATTGTTTAAGCTCTGTTGTTTTGTTTGTTTGTTTTTTTTTGTTTTTTTAAGTAGTTTTAACAATCAGTTATCAATAATTATGTTAGTATAGTAGACAATATTTTGATGGCTATATCCTGGCATTGCAAATTGATTTTATCATTTTTGTGTACAAGTTTCTTAAATATTTTATACACACTTTAAAATATCATATCCTATGATGAAAGCAATTTATTTAATGTGGGCTATTTATTTTTCATAAGAGCTTTGAGTTTTTACTTACAGTGACTGCTGTATAGCATTGGTATTATTCACTAATATTTGTTCATTCTTGCATTTTGCTTGTTATGTAATGGTCTATAGATGCACAAATTGCACTGAGTTTTAAAAATAAACTTTTTTTTTTAAAAAAATGATAAATTTAAGGTTTTTCATTTTTCATTAATATCAAGATAATTGTTTGTGTTCTAATATTCTTTAAAGCTAATGAGATGGTTGGGGAAATTATTAAGTGTTTATGTTGCTCAATTTTTTATAAAATGTTTAAATTATTTTTGTTTAGTTAATGTTTTTATAACAGTTATTTTGTATCTAAGAGGATATTCACTGTTATAATTGACAAGGATTTTTTGCTTGTTTTTTTTTAATTCTACAATGAAGTATGACTTAATGTCTACTAAAACCTATGACTGCTAATGTCTACTCTACAATTCTGTTATTAATTCCAAGCTCATATGTAGAATAGTTTATTTCTTAACAGTAAATTAAACTGAAATTCGACATTTAATATTTATTTAGAAAGAAAAATGACTTACTCATTAAAAATAAAATTTTATCATATATTTTTCTCTATGATATTGCTCTTTAACTTTCTTGTGAGAGACTTTGTTTTAAAATTTTAACTTATTCATTTATGAGAAATAAATACAAATTAAGCAAAAATAAAATTGTTCATTTGCTTTTATAGAGAATTACCTCAAAATTCCAAGTAATGAAACTAAGTTTTCTAAATTATATTTTTCATACATTTCACACAAAAACATGTTTGTTCTTACAATGAAAATGTAAGATAATAGAGCAAGTCTAAAGGAAATAAAATATATGAATTTTACTCACTTCAATTAAATAAGCCAAAGTTATTCCAAGTGTAAAAAAGCAAAACTTTCTTAAGCCAACTCCAGCAGTGAACCCAAACCAAAACTAAAATTCTTTGCTCCTTGTGGAACAATGACATTTAAGATAAGGCTCTTATTCTGAGCAGGAGAATGATTTGGCCTTTAATAAAGAACACTATAGGTAAAATTATTAAAGATTTTGTTCTGTGTCATGGAGAAGTTTGATAACGTGAGACAAAGAATCCATAGCTATGCTAATAGTGTCTGTGTGTGTGTGTAAACATTAACATGACATTTTGTGTTATGCAACATAGATGTTTATATAAAATTGTTAGCTTAATACTAATATGCAGGAGAAAATGATGCTTATATACATTTAGTATTATTGTCTATAGATTGTGTTTTTTTTTGTTTACCCATGTTCTTGACAAAAACAAACATGTGACAAGGCTAAGTTGCCATTTTTAGGTTTAAGTGCAATATTTCAAGATTCATTTGTAGAATTAATACTATTGGGTATGGTAGGATCAGTTGGTTTAAAGTTTTGGTTAAGTGATATAGAAATGGAGGAAATTGAAGATTGTGCGTTTTCATGTTAACAGACAGGTAACCTGGTTAGTACTCACCTAGGATTTTGTAATTTCATGAATTCAACTTCAGCATTAATAACTGTTTATTTATCTGCGTTTTGACAGTCACGTGTTTGAGAAAATTCTACTTTTGTTTATGAATTATTGTCCCTTGGGTACGTGAATGTAGCTTCTCGGCTTCAGTCACTTTCCCCATTGCCATAATTTAAGTTCCTTGTGCCTTTTCTATAAATACATTCATGGTAATTGTTCTAATGAACTTTCTTTATCATATAGATTTTATGAATTTAAGCATAGTACTAGATTGGTGGCAAATTGTCATTTTACAATTGAAGTGGCTAGCTGTAAGCATAAGTTCGATGCTAAAAGTTTTTCTATTACACTTCTTGCTTTTCAGTCAAGTTTGATCTTTCTCATATCTTATAAAATTCAGTAATCTCTTGCATCTTAGTGGTTTTATTGCTCTGCTTGGAGTGTATTAATTATTAAAAAAAAATTTCTTCAACCAAAAGGATATACATACTGGCTTGGTTGCAACACAACATTTTTCACCACCATTTTTAATAATCCATCCCATAATAATGAAATTAAGACAGGTATATTAAAACCAGATTGGCAAGAAAGCCTCAATGTCCAATCTTGACCAGAAGCATACTGGCCATGTTTTAAACACTATTCATGGGAGTCCTTTTGTTTTTCTAGCAATTGTTCTGGTTTTTAGTTGTTCTTGGTAATCAAATTTAATAGTTTTGTTTTCAACTGGCAAGATTACAATGTCAGGATATTGGGTTTTTAATGGTCTTGATTTTCCAGCTGATATACCATGTTTTCAGTCTACTTCAATGAACCAATCCATACAATTATCAAAAACAATTGTTTTCCATTCTTTCACCGGCCACCACTTACCTTACTATCTTTTACAAAATTTATTAGGATTTGGGGAGTAGGTAGAACTTCAACTTTAGTGCTACCATGACTGGAAACTCCAACACTTTGTCTTCATGTACATGTTGCAATAAGATGTTTGCAATCAAGGACATATTTAAAACTAGTAGTTTTATTTGAACTGACCAAATAACCATAGCTTCAGATTAGGAAACATCGACATATAGCCTTCATAAGGAGCCTTAACTTTTGTGGAAAGCCACAATAGTAATCTCTGGTTGCCTTCTCCATGGTGACTTTGAGACACTGTAGTTACCTGACTATTGACTCATTAGAGTTTTGCTGCTAAAGGTTTTATTTTTGTCTTACAAGGTTGCTAATCACTTGCCTCACACCCCTATAGAGAGGGGAAGGGGAGCTGGTTTAGTTATCACTCTACCAACAAAAATAAATAAAAAATTTGATTATAAATTTTAACTTTGTCATTTCTGAACACGTTTTCTTTATTAATACTAAGTTTAAAGCGTGAGAGAAAGAAGTGGTGGGGGGCATAGTCTATTTACAAAATATTTAAATCCATTTGGAAGAGAGCATTCTCTTTTGAAAAACTATAATTCTGAGACGAGGAAGTACTTACATTTACACTGTTTGGACTGTTGTACTCATCTTCATTGCCATGTTTACAACATTTTGGCTGTTGCACAAAGACACATGGCCCAGTGGATATAGGCGTTAATTAGTTCCATTGACTTGGCTCAAAGAGTTGTGAGTTCAATACCTGGCTACAGCAGTGGTGAACAAATAACTTTAAAGAGTTGAGTTGAAGGAAGATAACTACATGGCCTCCAGAAATGGCATCACATATGGAATGAGTGTTATATGCCCCAGTGATAAAAATAGTGTTCGGTTCAAAATTCCTAGTACCTGAAGAAAGTTGGAGCATACAACCGCTGAAATTTCATAAACATGGTGATAATGATGAGGACAACAATTCCAAACAGTGTAAATAATGTAAACAAAATATGTACACTGATAGGCATGACATTCACACTAAAAAATTCTTTTACTTTAACAATTCTTGCTTTGAGTCAACAATTCCCTCTTTTATTTTTTTTTTCAACTTCAATCAACGCAATAAAGGTAACCCACTATCAAGTCTCTTTTGACCACCATTACTGTGGGACGTGACTAGGACTAGCTCTGCCAGTCACCAATAGTAATATGACATCCAGTTTATTACTTTATCTTTGTTTTGATAGAACAGACATGCCTCATTCTTTGACCTTTTTTTATGGCATTTTACAGTATTTACATTGTTCAGACTATTGTTCTTATCTTTGTTGCCATATTCACAAAGTTATGGCTGTTGAATGCTCTAGCCTTCTTCAGGTGATTTGAAATTGAACTCTTTATTTCAACCACTAGAGTAGATTATTCTAGTTCCTCAAGGATACATGGCACAGTGGATAAGTGTTGGTAATCCAGTGACTTTAACTCAATTCTCCAAGTTATTTGTTCAAGGGACATAACTGAAACTGAAATATCTGGAAGAGATATGGCACATGGAACTACCCCAGTGGATGAAATGAAGAGTTCAGTTCAAAATTCTAATCCTGTGAAGACAGCCAGAGCATACTGAATATGACAACAGATGAAGACAATAGTTCAGATAATGAAAATAATTACAATACCTTATCTAAGAAATATTTCTGAGATGAGGTTTTGTAAATACAAACACAAGTCATAATCCAAATTTGCTAGGCAAACTGAATTAGACTTACCTTCACCAAAATCCAATTCATTTACCTTTTTAGGAAATTTTTCAGCTGTAACAGATGTACAGTTTGAATAGAAGCAAATCATGTTCCGCATCACTGCTGTTTTGTAATATTAAAAAAAATCAGGTAAAAGAATTGACAAAAAAAAAAAAAAAATACTTAAATCTAACTTTCAATGGGGGGGGGGAGATTACTTTTAAAAAAATACCTATTTCTATATTCAAGGATGCTTGATATTTTTTTCTTTTGTTTCAGTTGCGAGAAGCACAGAGTCAAATTGAGGAGTTGCGTAACCACAACAGCCACCTTCAGAAGAGATTAGAGAAAATGAAACAGTCCCGCAGTGCTTTGGTCAAGTAGTAATTGGCCAACACTGGGAACACAAACAGACCAACATGGAGAGAACTTGCTAGAGATTGGCCTGTGGCTGGCTGCTCAGCTGGTGAGCAACACTTCTCATACATATATATATATAAATATATATATATTTCTTTTTTTTAAATCGTCTTCTTCATTATCGGCAACAGCATCACCACTGGTCACTCTGGCATATATGCAAGCAACCTGCCTGGCTGAGTTGGTTGGTTAGTAATCCCTGGGTGAGTGACCACCACTTGCTAGACAGACTGCAAATATTTGTGTGTTTGCTTCTCACTACTGCCTCCAAATCCCAACAGCAATCTTTGAGGGAGACCTGCAGGCTGATTTAAGGGCACTTGTGCCTTTAACAACATTTCAATCAGAATACAGTTTGCTTCCTGAAGAGTCTATATTTGGAAAATATGTGGTTGTAATTTGATAGTTTTTGTCAGACAAATTTGATTGCATTATTGACCTCTATATTTTTTTTTTTTTTTTTTAGGTCATCATTGTTTGCTGTAATGTGCATAATGATTTTCAAGTTCAACTCCAGTAATAAAGTCAAAACTTCTCTAGTTGTCAACTGTAATTTTATCTATACAGTTGCAGATACAGCTCAATGTTATAACAGAGCTGAATGCTAACAGGTTTAAATAAATAAAACATTTTTTAAAATCCATTAAGTGTTAGGTACACAGAAAATTTGCTTCATGGCAAGGGAGGGGAGAAATTAGATGCTCTTCTACTTAGCAGTCATTCTAATACTTGTAAAATATGTCCAGTGGCTGGTATAAGAAAGTTTTGATTAAATTCTTGTAAATATCTGAAGTCCTTCCTTGAAAAAGAACCCAGGAAATGTTTATGTACAGCTGAAGACTACCAAATATGCAAAGGGGGGAAAAAAAAAAAGGAAAAAAAACTTTTTCTTATGTAGGACTCATTTTATGTCCCTTTTTATAGCTGCTGCTGGCTGTTTTTCTCTCTTGGCAGCATTTATTTTTAGAAAAGATATCCAAGGCCAGCTTGTTGCCATAACAATATACCAAACTGCGCCTCAAAAGACAAATTAGCAGACCTCCCTCCTTGCTACTTCAAATATGTCATGGTCAATCATCTCACCTGGGGAGTGGGGTTGAAATGAATGGGATTTGTCTCATTCATGTCAGACACCTCTTACCTTTTGTCTCTCCAATTTCTCATCATTGCCCCCCCCCCCAACCTATATCTTAATCACCCACTGCTCCATTTTCAAAAATTCCTACAAAATTTAGTGATTTGGCTTTAACATGACAATGTCATCTTCATTGACATAAAATTGGTTTTAATTGCCTTTGGAAAAGACAAACACTAAATGGAGACAAATTATATTAAATGTGATTTGGTTTATATCTTCCTTGAGAATGGGATAATATTAATTACTGCAGAGGACTTGGTTTTTCCAAACTAACTGCCTAGGGTGGACAGTGGTCAGTTTTTGTTCTCTCTCCCTCAATTTTTCCATCAAGGATACTAAAGATTTTGGATCTCAACTTTTTTTTTTTTTAACCCTTTGCATCTTTGTATATTGTATTGGTCTGGTGTTGTTTCAGGTGCATGATAAACCCCCTCTTCTGTAGCCCTTCCAGGTGTCTGGCATGTGGCAAGCCTGTTCTAGTTTCAAGGCAGGTACCTTTTCACCTTTCTCTTTGTGGTGAGAACATTTATAATTAGCCTTTATGGGGAGGGGTGGGGCGGGTCTTACAAAAAATTAGATTGGGCATGGAATGTTTTAAAATTTAAAAATTTTTATATTGCCAAAAGATAAAAACTGTTCTGACATTGAGAGCAGCACACATACCTATACTTTCTTTCCACTGGAGGGGTGATTTCAATCCCCCTCATCCCCCCCCCCCAAAACTCTGTCTCTCTGTGGCTGACTGGTCACCCTCCTCCTCCTCCTAGCTGACAGGGAGAGCCAGCTTTGTGTGATTGTCTTTTTGTATGTTGTTGAGCTGAGAGTGTTCTGTCAAGACAATACCAACTCCTGTGGCTTTGTATTATTTTTCATCTCAGTGACAAGAGTTATTATTCATAATAAAATTCAATTTCCACCCTGTATTCTGGTTTTGGTTTTCATTTTTATTTCAGAATTTTTTTTTTTTAGTCCAGTTTCCTGATTATTATATCTCAACTTAAAAGTGGGTATCAGTCCAGATATTAAATCCATTTTTTACACCCCACCCCACCAAGGATTTAATCAGACACTGAATCATCTGCATGCACACCAATAAGAATAAAAAAAGCAAATTTTTGTTTTCCAGTTTTATTAGAAGAAAAAAAAAATATATATATCCAACAACCAAACAAGGAACAGACAGGGTTGACAACAAATTTAGAGCTGCACTGTTCCTACATTTACACAAACACAACTGTGTAAGTGTACAATGAAGAGCAAACATTACTGAATGAATCACAAATTTCAGACAATTATCCATTGGAAGAGGGAGTGGGGTATGAAATTGGATTAGCACTAGTTGCCATGACATTGCTAGGTGGGGAGACAAAATGGTCTGAACTTAGGGAATGATACAGGATTTAGAAGCACCAAAATGGTGTGTATCTTTACCCCACCCTCACAAATATGTAGCAGGAGAAGGTAGGATTCTGACCTAGCACAGCAAATATAGATATAAATACCACAACAACTAGATTAGAAGGGCAATATACTGGCATAGGGTCAGGGGGGCACCATGGCAAAAAGTAGCTTTCAACAGCAAAGACGCAGATTTTATTTTTGTTTGCAAGGGGAGGGGGAGGTCCAAGTTTTGTGGAATGTAGGTATGCCTAATTTACACACTGACCCAATCACTATTTATTCCCAACACAGGTTCTACAGACCAATGGCTGCAACTGAAAGCCATTCTACAGTTTAGCCTGCAGAATCAGTGGAGAAGGTTTTTTTTGTTTTTGGTTTTTTTTTTTTTATAGACATGTTAGGACAACAAACATTTTCCCCGCGTCAAAGAAATCATCTAGTCGTCGCGTCTGGTTTTAAATACCTCTACTATTTCACTCAATGTCGAAGGAGGTGGCCGTAATGTTGATGATGACCTGGTACTGAGAAATAAGCATTTATGCTGTATGTTTTCTTTGTTTCTTCCCTCCTCTTTGTTCCCCTTCAATTCTTGCTTGGCTACAGGCAATCGATGATCCATATGCGGACATGGCATCTGCTGTATTCCTTTCCATTCTTTCAACTTCATTTTTTTCTTTTTTTCTTCTTTTTTTAAATATTTCATACATTAAACCTTTTTCCCCCCACCTCCGTCTCTCTAAGGTCTTTTCATTGGTTTTTTTTGTACAAGACAAAATGAGCAAAAGAAGTGGTAGCAGTGTTCAGCCTTGAAGCACTGAAGGGATCAAGGCAGTCCGCAGCATTTTATTAAAAGGAGAAAAAATATGTAATATATATATTTAAAACCACTCAGCTTGTGTCCGTCCGACAGTCTTGTTTGAAGGCTTGCAGGGAGCCCCTTGTGTCACAGTTGTCAGTCATTTTGAAGCAATAGCAATAATAGTAGTGGTACTAGTAGTCGGAGCAGTAATAATAGTAGTGATGAAAGTAGTAGTAGTAATTAGTTGTGGGTGTCGTGTTGGTATAGGAGGGAGTGTCAGTGGCACGGTCGTCATTGTAACAAGTCTGCCAGTGAGGTCATCTGCATCTTGTCTGGAAATAGAAGTAAGTTAACAAAATCGTTTAAGAGAGAAACGATTTAGATTCAAAAATTGGGAAGGGAACAAAATGGGAGAGCAGATAAACATGGATGAACTCTTCCCCACTTTTTTCTAGAACGGAAAGGTCAGAGGGAGAGGCTTATATTAATGTTCTAATTGAATTAAGAAATCAGCTTTTAAAAGTAATCTAAAGGAATCTTGCAAGCCATGTTTATCTTGTTCAACATGGTATCTCATTAAAATAAAAATGAGAAACAAGTTAAATCAAGAAAACATTTCCTTGACTATTTCTCGCATCTTAATACCAGTTAATTATTGATTAGCAGTAACTATTGGGATCTATGGGTAAGTTGCCAGCCATTTTTTTTTTTTTTTTTTTTTTTTTTTTTTTTTTTGAGTTGAGCCACATTCTTTGTAGTAATGGGAAATAAGGAGACTTGACAAACCTGGAAATTACCTCCTTTGATGTAAGAGGTTAATTTAATATTTTTTGTGCAATGGAAGAGACTGTCTCATCACAAATAGTAATACTTAACAGTTCCAGGTCTAATTACAATATTATTTCTTTACAAACTTTCGCATTGAAAGACTTTAAAAAAATTCCGTATCTCTACAGTGTTCTTTGAGAACATGGGATGATGATTATCAAATCCCCCAGCAATATGTCCTATTTATTACTAGAAAACTCACATAAAAAGATCCCGCCCCCGCCAATGCTTGATAATGTCTAGTTTGCATAGCTGATAATTTTGTCTTTTCACAACATCATGAAGTACCAATATCTTACCTACGTCCATTTTGAAAGCCATTTAGTAGAATCATCAACCAGCGACAAAATATAGAGTGGGAAGGTAAGGGAAACTGATCTGAGCATTGAGGTGGGAAGTGATCCCTGGATTCAATTATTTTATATGCTGCCCCCTGAAGAATAAAACTGAATTAGGGAGGGAAAAGTAAAAATTAAAATACCTGATTGCTCAACTTAGAGCCTTTGTTTCTTGGAAGGTCCATCATCGTCACTCCCTGGTGGTGGCCCTTTGGGAGATTCAGCTTCTAACACCTTCAGCCGCTGTCCACCAATACTTTGGCCATGGAGGGTGTGCATGGCTCTCAAGGCCGGCTCTTTGGAAGCAAACTTAGCATAGCCATAATTGCGACCTGGTGGGGGAACAACAAAAACAACAACAAAAATTTTTTTTTTTTTTTTTTAAAACTAAGTCACATGAGTGTGGCAATTGTTAAAACAAATTGAAAACTGTCCACTGTAATATTTCAAGATTTAACTGTTAAAAATGGAGGAGCAGTTCTCACTGTGCACTATATGTAGTAGCCATTTTGTCCACACAGGCTTGGTAATGGGCAATGCGAAAAAAAGACAAAGACATTTATTATGTATTATTTGACCACTGAACAAAATAGAAGCACAAGAAAAATTGTTAAAAAATTGAATTCTTTTTTTTTTTAAAGAAGGGGGGAGAAGAACATTGTGTGTGTGTGTGTGTGTGTATATATATATATATATATATATACACACACACACAAGAATTAATGTTGACAGTCTCTCCAAACATGCTTTGTATCACTGTTGTCTCACAGCATCCAATTCCTGCACACTAAAAAATCTGCAGAATAAAACTAGAAGGGAGAAATTGCCATTTTTTTTCTTTGCATTACAGAATTGACTTAAAAATAGAGCAGCAATTCAGCTGTTCCACATCAGTCTCAATTTGACACTATCAAGCAGACATCTGGATTTTTTTTAACTGTTGAAAGGTCAACATTTTTTATCCAATATTGAAATTGCTGTGCCCAATTTAAACTTAAAAAAAAAAAACATATGCAGAATGAAAGTTGTAGTTATAAAAAAATTTAACTGTTGAAAAATAATTTTTTTTTAAAATTACAAAAAAGATGTATTATTCTTAAGATGGGTGTTGTGGTGTGATGGATATTAACTTGGAATGAGAAATCGTAGAGCAGAGTTCGAATTCCAGTTGAATTCGTTTCATTCACTTATGCACAAATACTCTTTGGAAAAATATGAATTCATCTCTTCTCTGTTCATTTGTGGGTTAAATAAAAGGACAGATTGGGTTCTATAGCCATGGTTGGCAACCAGTCTAAGTAAAGTAATGGCAACCTACTGCAAGTAAATCAGGTCTCAAAACAGACATGATTGCGCAAGCATGTATCACATCTGACTGACTGATCCTTATTCTATCTGCTCTCAAATTTGTTTTAACAGATCAGAGACCTTATCACTCAACTAAACATACATACAAACCTTATTGGTAAAATTAGGATCTCCTCTCCTGAGGAAGCATACAGTGTAGAAAAATAACTTATTTTAAGCTCTATGCAAACATATTAGTCAGCATAGATAGGTAAAGATCCTTACCTAGCCATGTTCAAGACCTGGGGCAGGCCCAAATCCTGCAATAGACTAAAGCAAAAGTAAGTTAGTGGTGATGTTACCTGAAATTGCTACACAGACCACTCTGATCATCTACAGTACTTATCTATTGTTAAGTACTGTCATTTTTAGCAGATACCATGCTAATGTTGCTATTTAGACATTTATTGTAGACCTACTCTTTCTTAATAATTGCCACAAGTCAAATATATTTACCACCTACCCAATTGATAACCCATATAAAATTAAATAAAAAAGCCAACTCTTACCAGAAAGCAAATAAACATCAATGAGATCTCCAAATCGACAGAAACAATCACGCAATATGATCTCTGGTACAGCAGATGGTTGGCACACAATGAAGAGGCGCTGACTGACAGGTGTATCCTCTGATCGTAGTGGCTGTGTTCTGGGCAAACTGATATTGGAATAACGCACACGTTCCAACAATTGTTCTTTTGCTAAAATACGTTCTGGGTTGATACCAGCTTTCTCTAAGACCATAGCTGCCTGCAAGACAAAGAAGAAAATCAAACAAGTTAAAGAGCTATTCAAAGTCATCACAAGATTTATCACCAGTGATAAATTGTAAAGTTTATCAGGAATGTAAAATGGCCTCACAGACAGGAAATTTCCACAAATCATCTCAACTGTTGTTTTCACTGAACAGACCTTGAATTTTATCCTGTCACAATGAACGATAACTCTCAATGAGGCTGCTTAACTTTGAATATCAAGTTTATGATCCATTGCTAATGATGCTGAAAAAAAATAAATAAATAAATAAAAAGAAGAAATGGTTGGTTTCTTGTAGTGCTCCAGAAAGAACCTGAATCTGCCTGCTATGCTCTGACTTCACAAAAGACCAAAAATGGAATATTATTGTCGTATCTAGGTTGGAGCTGTGTAATCATCACTTTCCAGTCTTTGGGCACCTCAAGGTGGTGTAATGGTTAGCAAGCTTGTCTTGTTAGAATTGTTACAATTGAGTAGCGAGTTAAACCCTCACTGGGTTTCCCTTACTTTCAGTCTTGTGCTACATCTAAGCTATCACTTTCCAGTTTTGAAAGACTTCAAAAGTATAAGTTTCTATCTTACAATCTCTTTCTTCACAGGTTAAAAAAAAAAAAAAAAAGCCATAAGCCTCTCGCTATGTTCTGACAAGCTTTATTCTTTCCTTCCACCAGTTCTGACCTTTACAGCTAGAACCTGGCATGACACATACAAAGGGTTGAAGCATCCTCATCCAATTCATATTCTGTTGGAAAAGAAGTCCTATTTGCATAAATTCTTCTTGTGAAAGTTCTAAAAGTGATTTCCCTGGCTACTAGAATCCTAACCACTTCAAGTTTAAGATCAACTGTTAAATATATACAACAAACCTTGAGTGGCTCTTAGGCCCTGTATTAAGGAGTAAACAACACTATCAAAAAAACTGAAAGAGGAGTTCAAATCTCAATGTTCAGTTCAGAAATTGTGAAAGATATTGAATTTTAAGGGAGAAATAAAAAAAATAATAAATAACCGTCCTGCTTCCTTTGATTGCTTGATTTTGTTTAGCGATATAACAACCTCTATGGGTTGTTTAATGCCAAAATCTGAAAATTTTGTACTCAATTGTTTGCCTTCAATTATAGATATTTTGTACATAATTTTATACTTTCAGGACTATCATAAGCTTTAAAGATATGTAGTTTGTAGATGGTCTGTTTTCAAATGATAATTTTGGTATAAACCTATTCCTTCAAGGTAGGACAATTTTGAATTTGAGTTTTAATGGCATATCAACTTCTGCAGGTTATTTAATGCCAAAAAAGTGGGGTATTAAGGTATTTCTTTTATGTTTAGTTATAGTAAGAAAGCTGATTTAGTCAGATTTTGATTAATTTTTTTTATTTTATTTTAGAAAACTGAATATGTCTTCTAGTTTTGTATTCAAAAATGTATTGCTAGTAATAATTTTTTTCCTTAAAAAATGTATAGTTGGTAATACATTTCCTTCAAAATTGTCTATATATATATATATATATATATATATATTATTAATGCAGGTTTCATTGAATAATATAGACAAGTTTTGTCTATTAATTTTGTGTAGGATCCGTTCATACCGTCTGATATACTTGATGGTGATGTCGTTGAAAGACAACAAAAAATCACAGTATTTGTTGAATTTTTTATCGGGTCTAAGCTTTCGGCTCACATAAGCCATTATCAAAGTAAATATTAACACACAGTAAACATAGAACATTTAAGCTATTAACAATAAAGATAATTGAATTGAAAATATAAGTCCATCCCTACTGTGGCGGATGGCCGAAGACAGTGACAAAATAATGGTGTTGTGGTCCCTGGTCTGATTACACAAAATTAATAGACAAAACTTGTCTATATTATTCAATGAAACCTGCATTAATGAAAAAATGCTGCCAAAATACACACAATTTTTATATATATATATATATATATATATATATATATTTATATTTTATAAAAGTCCGCTTTTATGTATATATGTATTCTATAAAAGAATATTTTTATACTTTCATAGTGTTTTGACCCCAGATGGGGGGGGGGGGGGGCTTTTATTTTTTTATTTTTTATTTTTTTTAAATCATATCACCCCGGGCAAGGCAGTAAGGCCACTGGTGTGCAGGGGGCTACGTAAGAGTGAGCTGGAACTGTAACAAGTGCCACCACTCCGGGTTAGGATGAACCTGGGAACAATTACAATTTAGAGGTGGTTCCATGCTTCCCACAACCACCCAATCAGAGGTATGGCTGCCAGATGCAGTTTACCATCATACCCAGGACAATTTTGGTTTCAGTATCATGTTTGTAAAGGGAAGATTATGACATGAACTTAGGATCACTGTTTTAAAGTTTATTATTATTATTTTATAAGCTATCAACCTGTATTGGGTTATCTAGCACCTTACAAGATGTAAGACTGATTTTAGACTATAGTTAAAAAATGTAGATATAAGTCTGATTTACACCAGAGTGAAATATTTTGGGAGATTTTACCCTTTTGCAAGGAGAATACAGTTATACTGAGATGGCAAATTATGATGCAGTTCCTTTGAACTGAAAGGCTTAACCATTTTCTATAATTAAACTTGTAAACTTAAGGCATTTTCATTGGGTGATATTTGAACTCTTAATAAATTGAACATTAAGAGACAGCCTTAACTGGCATAGAGTATTATAATGGGGGTTTCACATTAAGTACAGTTGGCATTTAGAATATTAATGTCTTTTATGCATTTAATAACCTGTAATATTGTCAGAGTTTCCAAGTATAATTATAACAAACTTATTGAAAACTTTACGTACTGCATATGAAAACAGTTGTACATAATCATTTCCCAACAATTTATAATTTATTTGTTTTACCATCATATCAATCACTGTGGGCTGATATGATGGATGCTGAAACTAAATTTTTTTTTTTTATTCAGCAATGTTTGAAAATGTTTTTAAGCAGTTGAATTGTTTTCAAAATATCAAAAGTTGTATAGTTCAGGAGTATTTCAAAACATAAATTGTATGGTTCAAAGTATAAGTTGTATATTCTCTAAAATTTTGAAGTATTTTATTTTCTTCAGATATCCTATTATTTGGGCAGTAGGTACATTTTTGAAGAGTGCATTAAGATTCTGTGCTTGGTAATAGTTGCTATGTATTTTTTTGTGATCCTTGCTTTTTATTAAAATACTTTTGATAGTGAGAAATTAATTGCAATAGGTACACCGATATGTAGTTTTGTTGTAAATTCGTTGGTCTAGTATTTTTGGGCAGCAGGGATTTTTTTGACGTGAAGTGTATTTGCACTTAGTAACGCAGATGCTTAAAATTTGAAGGCATGGATTTTGTTGAAATGTCAAACGGTACAATACATTGGATTTACAGATTTTTGTTTTGTCTAGCCAGGTGTCACAAAGGTTGGCTCCTCTCCCATTTAGATTTTGCACCAGAAGACAGCTGTCAGTGGTATGAAAGTGATGTTAAGCTGACAGTTAGAAATTTATTACTATTAATTATAATTTGATTTCAAAGGTCTGATTTTAATTATCAAAAGGGAACAGTTGTTCTCTCAATTGTGCTTAGCCAAATGTGCAGGGAGATGCTGCTGCTGCTGACAACTCTGACCAAAGAACCTACTCTTAATCCACAGCAATGTCACTACTTGTTTGAAAAGATGTCACTACTGTGGGACAGTGGCAATCTCCGACAAATGAAATCGAAGTGTTTATGCAAAACTAAATAACAAAGAAGTCTGGTTGAATGGTCCCCAACGAAAGTGATTTATGATTCGAGTTGCAAAGTTTTAATCATTGCCATGTGAAGATTTAATTTCTGTTGTCCCCATGGTCAGTATTAGTATTTGTCATCTTCTCATTGACTTGTCAAGACAATATGGGACCCAAACAGTGCTTTCCCAGAAAAAATATATACCCAAGAAAGTGATATGTAATAGGTTCTGCCATGAGTGTCAGGCATGTATGTCTAATTCTTATTCTCTTGAGCACGATGTCTTGTCTAGGTTCAGTTAACATTTCTATATTCTTCTTTATTATTGTTGGCTGATGTTCATATAGTTTTGTCTGAGAACATGTCCAAAATGGCTTGCCATTTTATTTTCATAATCTGTATATGAGTTTGATGTTGGTTATTTTCATTTTTGTTGCCTCTTTTACCAGTATGTCAGCTTCATGATTTCCCTTGATGCCTATGGTTAGGAATCCAAGCTAATATTGTTTTGTGCTTTATGACAAGTTTTCAGGATTTCTTGAATATAGGGATGATTCATGTGAGGGTTAGGAATCCAAGCTAACATTGTTTTATGCTTTATTAACTGATGACAAGTTTCTAGGATATCTTGAATATAGGGATGATTCATGTTCTTTTCTTGAATTGTTAAACTAAATAGGAAGTTTATATTATTCTCAAGACTTCCTATCTTTTCAATTGTCTATCATTTTAAGTGCCATTTTAATGGCTTGTAGTTCGACTGATGCATTATTTGGTAGCCTGATTTGAATATGAATTTGTTTGTGGCTACTGTGCTTATTCTACCTGGGATTTTTATCTATTTGTGCAGAATGATTTAGAGTCATGATAGTTGTCACTTAATGCTTCATACATACTTTTGTTGATGTGTGTGTGTGTGTGTGTGTGTGAAAATGTTAGGTCTATGTGAGGTATCCATAGAGCTATTTTACTTATTGTGACCATTGTTATATCATCAAGAATATTGTTTTACTGCTTCATTAATTCAAAGTGCAACAAAAGAGATGGCTGTTGGTTTATTTTTATAGAAATGAAGATATTGTGGTTCATATGTTTTTGCTATGCTAAGTTATTTCGATTAGATTGTAGTTTTAGTGCATATTGAAGGGATAGTATTTTCCCCCATCTCAGAGATATAGGAGGTTTATTAGCTTCTATATAGAAACTTTGAAAGGTTACGAGACTTAATCTCAGTCCTTGATTTTGCATAGTTTGTAGATTTTTTAAGATGGGATTTACATGTGGCACTGTAAATAATGCATCCATAGCCTAATTCTGATCTGATGTGTTACCTATATATTATAGGCATTACTAAGGTATGTTTGATGATGAGTATTGAGAGATTATCTACATATAGGGATTTTTTAAATTTTTGTATTAATGGTTTTAACAATATATTATTTATTCTCAAAATAAATACAAACTGCTAAAATGCTACTGCAGATAATTGCTAATTATTTATTTCCTTTTGAGAACCAAGAATTAAAAACAGCTCACCTTTTTGTAAGTGTCCTTCGGTGTGGAGGTCCACATTGGAAAAGGACCCACTGAGCCTTCCATAAAACTGACAAAAAAAAAAAAAAAAAAAAAAAATAATTCAATTTTTTAAGGATTGGGTATGGAGAACAGGAGTCGGGGAGGAAGAAAATAAATAAAGGTTTAAAAAAAAAAAAAAAGAAAAAAAAGTCATCTTTAAAAGTTGCTTATTTTTCTTAACATTGCTTGGTCTAAGAAAAAATAGGCAAAGAGTTAATAGTTGGCAAAATATAAATAAAAAGTAATCAATGAGTCTTTACCTGTCTCCAAAACCAAGGTTCATGTCAACTGGGGCTGCCTGGTCAGCAAAACGTACATGTATTCGACTTCCAATAGGATATTCAAATCCATCCAACTTATCACGTGCATATGCAGCCGCTTGGGGAGTGCAGTATCTAGCATATGCAATCCCTAAAAGCAAAACAAAAACCAACAACAATCCTTTGATTGACAAAAGAGACAACTGAAAGAATTTGACATGACTGTATATTTCATTGTTCTAAAACAAGGTTTGCACAATTCAAAGGATGTATTTTTCCTTATTTATTTCTGAGGATTAAACACTGGATAATTCCCCCCCAACAAAGGTTAAATTGGTTCATTAAAGATTAACCAACTCAACCAAATCATCATCATACCTGAAAAATTAATTTTGTTTTTCTAAATAAATTATTTCTAAATGACAAAGGAAAGTGATATTGGTTGAAAGGGAAGAAAATACATCTAAGAAACTTTGGTGGTGGGGGTTTGAAGAAATCCTAAAAGAAGCAAACCAACAAACATAGTTCAAATTAATCCTAAAAAGTTTAAATGTTCAAAGTTTTACATTTACATTGTTCAGACTGTTGTCCTCACCTTTATTGCCATATTCACAATGTTTCGGCCATTGTATGCTTCAGCCTTCTTCAGGTGTTTGGAATTTTAAACCAAACTCTTTATTTCGACCACTGGGGTATATTGTTCCCGTTCTTTGAGCAAGGTTACTAACAGATGTCATAGTTACCCTTTAACTCAAGTTATTTGTTCACCACTGCTGTAGCCAGGTATTGAAGTCAACTCTTTGGGTCGAGTCAATGAATCTAAAAGCTTTTATTTACTGAGCCGTGTGTCCTTAAGGAGATCAATATATGCATTTTGGGGACTTATAAACCTAATGTCTCAGTAATCATTTTTTCTTTTTTTAAACCAGAACTCACACTTCAATCTTTGAAGCTAATGATTTTCTCTAGCACTGTATTACTGGTTCCCATATTGTATTCATTTCTATGCTTGGCCAGCTTAAAAGATTTTTGTGACCTAGCACATGCAAAGATTCCTAAAGTTTTCATAATTTCCAGTCGTGTTCTCTATTATTTCAACTTCATCTTATAGGAGACAGTGATCTCCTTTCTCACTCCACCAATGGTCAGCTATGTCCAATTTTTCATTTTCCCTTCGTGTTATGTTCTTGCAGACTTACTTTAAGACGGCGCCTATTTCTCCTGTATATTCCTTTCTGCAGCTATATGGAATGACATACACACAGTCCTTAGTCATATTCTTCTTTATTGGAGGTCTTACACAGAAGAGGTATCTGATAAGTGTAGAACATCTTTTGAAGCTTGTCCCGAACCACAGATCCTTTGTATTTTCTCCAATAATCTCTTCACATAGGGTAAGCAGTCTAAGGCTGTTTTCTGAGTGTTGTTATCCTCATACACCCTTTCTTCCATATTTGTTAGAGTTGTTGTCATGTACTCCAGATAGTGGTTATGTTGTAGTGTACTGCTTATACCGACTATCTCTTGGACATGTGTCTGGGTCGCCGCTTATGACTTTTGCTTTTTGGCAATAAAGACAACAGTCCGAGCAATGTAAATACTGCCTCATCTCAGAAACACAGACATGTTCAATGCTTCATTGACATTTTGGGCTACCATTGGAAGCATGGCAAGTGGCGTCTGACCCTAGTATCTTTAAACTCTCCAGTTTCTGCAGTTTCTTGTTTGTGCAAGTATGAAATTCTACTACGTGGGTGTTCAATAGTTCTTGGTTTGATCCTTTTCCTTCACTATAACTAAACATTAGAAATTGTTTTTGGAAGGGCTTTTTGGTCAGACTAATATCTTTTTCAGCACTCCCTTATAAGGGAAAGCTAGTGTAATGTCAATACAAGTTTGAGTTCAAATAAATGAATTCAGAATGTAGACTACTTCAGTTATGACAATTTACAAATGTCACCCATACAATACTACATAAATTGAAATGTCGCTTAACTTGAGAGTAAACAAAACACATTGACATTGAATGCGCTTAAGATTTGTTTGAAACTTTAAAAAAATCATTGTAATGTTATCTCTCTTAAAAGTGGGACTGTAAACATATGTTACACTTGCCACCATCAGAACCCCACTGCACATTCACAATTTAACAGAAAAAGAAAACTTGATCTATAAAATAGTTGTTATTCGGGGCTGCACTTGCTTGGTCATTGGTAAGTAAGTGATATTTGGAGACAACTTCTGACACGTCAGTCTAACAACTCCGGTTTCTCCATCCAACCAACTTTCCATCTACGCACATTGACATGTGGCTGGCAGGACAAAAAGTAGCATCAGAACAATGTGAAAAACAGTTTGTTCCCAACTATCAAAACCCTTTGTCCCCAATGGTAACTTAACATAGATCAGCAAACAGATAATTTGTCAGGTTTTGTTATCACTTAGTCTCAAAAAGTTCCTATCCATTCATTCACTTGTTTATTCTCCTTCACTCAAAGTGGATGCTGCTTAGAAAGCTTCAAAAGAACCTATCCACCAGATATGAAGCATAAACACTTGATAGAGATAAAAAAATCACTTTCCTTCTCCACGTGGTTTTCTCTAATCATAGCCTCAAAGAACAAATGCCACAAAAGGTTTCAATCATGTGCTCCCACATCTTTTAAAACCATACAAAATATTGAAAAGAGAATTACACATTATGTTAGTTGCAAATTTCTTTTAGGAACATTAAATTATAACTAATAGCAACTTAGCAGCAGCAATACAAAAAACAAATACTTTCTTACCAGTGGTTTCATTAAGGTCACAGTATTCAAGACCTGGAATGAGAGAGAGCAACCGGGTCAGGTAAGACTGATTGAGCCCAAGCCCAACAGTCAAATGCAAACGTTGGCAGCCATTGTTGGCATAGTTTTGTATTGGTTCAAGAGCACCCATGCCTGCACCTGAGCCAGCACCTCCAACTCCCATGCCTCCACTTACCCCAAGACCAGCACCACCTAGAAAAAAAAATGAACACATTCAAAAGAGATGCACATCAAATTCTCATTTTATTCTCAACATGAAGCAAGTTATATATTAAAACAAACAACACTTAAGTTTGCTGTTTATAAAAATCTTCACACACAGTTGAAAACCAATTCTTTTACACCCAAACATAAAAAATGCCAAGCAGCTTTTATGCTTTCAGACAGTTTCTGATTTAATTTGTTTACCTGTTAGAAAGTGTATGCTTCTTCTATGTGCTGTGTTCCTTCAGAATGTGGCCAATCATGTTATTCAATTTCTAATCCCTTGTAGATTTTAGTAATATTTGTCTTTTTACTATTCCTTCCATTCTCTCTTCTATCACCCATTTACACAAATTCTACTTAGGTCGGTTATTCATTGTTTCCCTTCTATCCATTTTGCTTTCATAATGTTCTGTGATTGTCAAATTTTCTAAACATTCTTTTCTCATGATGCATCCTAGGTTTGAGTTTATTTTCTTTTAGGGCATATCAACCTATTTAACACTGACAAAATTTTTAGGATAAGTTTGTATAAATAGAATATGTATTTTTTGTTAGAAATGAGCTTGTAAATCAGGTTTCATTGATGTATTTTTGTAAAAAGGATTTTATTAAGTCAAATGTATTGTTGGTGATACTTTCTTCTTCAGAAATGTATTGCTGGTATTGTTACTATAAACATCTATTTTGATATTTTCATAGCATTTTGACCCCAGTTTGGAGGTTAACAGGTGCTACCTACGCTGGATCAGCATGGACCTGGAAACAACAGCAATTAAGAGGCTCCATGCTCCTCTAAACCTGCCAATCAGAGACCCTGCTGCCAGATGCAGTTTATTATCATATACAGGATGCTCTATGTTTTGTAGGAAAATTGGTTCAGTTTGATTCGTATAAATAGAATATATATTCTTTGTAAAAAAATCAGTTTGCAGATCAGGTTTCATTGATGTATTTTTGTAAAGAGGGTTTTGCTGAGAGTCAGCTGTATTAATAGTATATTGTTTTTTTCCCCCCCCAAAATACATTGCTGGCAATAACCCCCATACCACCCAAATGTATTGCTGAAATTTCCACTATAAAAGTTTAGTTTTATACCTTTATAGTGTTTTGATGCCAGGGGTGACATTTGCCCCTAGCTGGGGACCTAACAAGTGCTACCACCCAGAGTTAGTGTGAACCTGGGAACAGCAGCAGTTAAGATGTGGTTCTATGCTCCTCAAACCTCCTAATCAGATGCAGTTTTTACTCATACTCAAGACTAGATGTATCCTAGAAATTTAAACAGTTTCTTATTGATTCTAAGTGTTATTTCATTCTATTTTCCTTAAAACTTCTTTGCTTATAGACTCAACCCATTGTATTTTCAGTATCACCTTATAGAACATCTTTGTTGCCTCTCTTCATCTGTGGGAAAATCGTTCAGTATTCACTTGATTGATCATACACAGTAGTTCAGCAATCTATTAAAATATGCAATAAGAAGCCAGAAAATACCATTAAAAACAAAGAAAATCTTGATTTCTAATTATATTTTCCTGATTCGCTTTAAGTCATCGTCTTGCTACTTCAATATGCCTTTTGATATCTGTGTCACATTTTCCATAATCGCTTAAAACACTTCCTATACATTTAAACTTCCGTAATTTCTTGCTTTTGAAATTTTCCTCTGGCTGACAACCATACATTTTGTCTTCTTCCAATTGATAGTTAGTCCTTTCTTTTTGCTTTTCTTTGCTACCTTGTCTAGGAGTTCCTGTAGTTTCTTTTCTGTGTCTGCCATCAACACTGTCATTTGCATACCTTATGCTAGTAAAATTAAATTTCATATTTCCTGATTGTATACAGACTGAAAAATTACAGAAATAATTGCCTACATTATTTTGATTTGATTGTTGAGTTTAAAGGTATATCAACCTTCATTAAGTCATTTTATGCAAAATAAGATTTGATTGGGCATTATGGTTTGTGTATTAAATTTGTGAATATTTTAGTATCATTTAGTTGAAAATGGCTGCTGCCACAAGTATCCTTGTAAATTTGCCAGTGCCAGAGATGGGTCATACAGAGTGAGATTTATTGCTGAGAATATAACTGTTGCGGGGATCTATTGTTGTAAATTGTTTGCGTCAATGTACTGTAAGTGCCATTCTGTAGAAGGTGATGAATTTGGTTGGGTAAGGTATCTGCATGAGGCTCTGGAGGATTTGTGTAGCAATCTCTAGTCAGTGAGTTGTTAAGGTCAGGCTTATTTTGTATTCCCAGTGTTGAATTCTACTTTTTGTTTGATTTCTTTAATAAACCTTGACCAATATTCTGGCTCCAGTTGTAGCAGTTCCTGAATGAAATACTTGTATTTCTGTTCTTACTTTTATGTGTCACTTGTGATTTTTTTTACTATTAAAGTGAAGTTATTTTTTTTTGTGGCATATACAATTTTTTTCATTTCCAAGAAGGAAATGTTCTTGATGTATTTTAGAGTTAATATTTCTTTTTCTATTTTTCACAAACTCTTACATATATCATTTTAAGGAAAATAAAAACTAGTTATAATATAGAAAGAGTGCAATAGTTCATACTGAACTACCTCTGCTGCTATAAAAGATATGGTCATCATGAAGAATTGTAACAACCAGATAGCATGTAGAGAGAGATTCTGACTACACTACACACCAATGCCAAGAAATATGTAAATGTACAAAGTGGATAATTAGTCACAGAACCTTCAAATGTGCAAGTGTACCATCATACTGACAAAATATATCACAAGCAACCAAAACATTTATGAGATATCTTCAATACAAAAATAAATAAACAAATGTTTTTATTCACTCACACAAAATTCTTTTTCTTCTTTTTCTCATGTTCATTAAACATTTTTTATTTTTTTCATGATTTTAGACATGCATCAAACAGTAAATGTTTGAATGTTTTCACTTACACAGAAAACCAATTCTTACCCTGATAAGGAGGCATAGCATCAGGCCCTGGGGGTCCATAGCCACCACCACCGCCATACATGTCTTGGCCACGAAAGCCAAAGTCATCTCTTCCACCCATCTCATTAAAGCCACGTTTCACACCTAATTAAAAGGAAAAAAATGAAAGGTAAATTCCTTCACACTAGAAACAAGTGCATTTAAAATCCAATCTTAAAGTATTAAAAAAAAAAAAAAAAAAAAAAAAAAAAAAAAAAAAAAAGTGTGACAAAAATTTGACAAAAGTAAATAAATATTATTTAAGCAATGAAAGTTAAATGTGGAAAATACCAATACTACACTGCATCTAATAAGTTTGTCTTGTGACTTTTGGGTTGGGTGAGTTTATCTACTGAGGCTCTAAAATGTACAGCTGAGAAACCATACTAGCAAAAGTGGCAATGTCTTAACAAATAAGTGGGATTGATTATAACATTTGCTCTTCAAGCCTTTTTTTTTTATATATTAGATGATATGAATCAGCATGAAGAAAAATTAACCATTAACATATCAAAATCAATTCTTTTTTTAAAATTTATCTTTTATTATAAAATTTACTGATGAACAAAGTTATCAAAAAAAATACAAAAGTTAAATTTTTGTGGAAATATTAAAGCTAACATCTAAATTATAGAATGCAAATGAAAAGTGACAGTAAAAACATTAAATTGCTTGGTCACGTATGAGCAAAGAGACAAGGCAAGATCTCTGCAGTTGCTTGAGCATTGGTCTTAGTGATCTCTGCGTGTCTACCCACCTACAATATTTGAAGGAAATTTTTATTCCCCACTGATTTATATCACATTGGCTATAAATATGAAAGTCAATGCTCTCTTCTGCTCATTTCATCAAAGCCACATTTAACATTCATATTAATATTATCTGACATTTTTATTAAAAGGAAGTATTATTAGCTATTATTAACTTTGACTAATATTTCTTTCATCTTTATTTTAATTGCTTTATTTAAACTTGTAATATTATATATTATCTTGTATTTCTTTCATCTAATTTTATTTTTAGCAGGTATAATCTTATAATCATGCATGCATATATGAATAAATAATGCAACAATCTTTGAATGTTTTGTGTGAATTTATAGTGTTTGAAACTAAGCCTTCATGGAGTTCCTCAAAGACTGGAATTGATTGGCATTTTATTTCACATGCTTATTTGGATCAGGCATTTCAAATATTTAGATTCAAATAAATATTTTACTGTTGCTAAATATTCCATTTCTTCAACCAATTCCAGAGATTCACCCCCACCTACTAACAAAGTACTTGTCAACAACCCAGAGATAAGAACTTTTTATCTTTCCTCCCGCAACTTACCTCGATCCATAAAATCATAATAGTCACAACCACCACCTCCACCACCGCCGCCGCCGCCTCCGCCACCTACCCCACCACCACCACCATTGTGCTCATATTCTCGTTCATGCCGGGGAATCTTAGGCTCAGCAAATTTGGGTTTAAAAACTGAAATATAACAAAACACAAGAGACTTAATTTATTATATAAATTTCTTTAACTAATATCCACATCTCAATTAAAGTTCAGTTATAACATTCTTTAAATCACCAGAAATTCATTCTTTATGCTATTATCTTCATCTTTGGTGTTTGTTGGAAACAACAAATGATTCATGAAATAATAACCAACTTTTATTAAATGAAAAGAAAATATTAAATGTTTATCAGCAGAAGGAAATCAATGGATTTGTTGCTGATGGAGAATTCATAAAAATTAATTTTGATCAATTTTTTATTATTTTTTTTCAGAAATAACTTTAATAAATGACACAAATTTCGTTATCTCTCATTTAACTACTCATATCTTACAATTCCCCAACAAAAAAATATCACTTGAATCAAGGACAATGATTGGTTCAAGACATGCATATAGTCATTTGCATAACAATGCCAGGAAAAGAAATCAGAGATCTCTCATTGGTACAATTTGTGAAAGCTCACATGACCATCAAATTAAAAAAAAAAAAAAAAAAAAAATTTAATGATCAGAAAGTCATAAATCTCTTCAAATTGAGAAATTTTCAAATCAAACTTCAAAAACTCAATTTAAAGAGATGGTTTTTAAATCTGTGTGAGGGACTTGCTTGAATTTGAAACTGTCGAGAGGAAGACCTGAAACCGTGCACATTTTCTCATGATGACCCCAAATTAATTTAAATATAAATTTGAGAGGAACACATTAAAAGAAATTCAATGAAATCATATGCTGTAGAGAGGCTCAGTGGAAATGCCATTGGCTTGAGGAGCATTACACATTCAGCTCGCTTCAGTAATTTTCTTCTTGACTGGTTAGGAATTTTTGAAAGAATAGATTTGCATATTAGAGAAGTGTTTATTTCAAGTTCATTGAAATTGTTTTCTATACAGATGCCAAGAGGTTTAATGACATTTTTCTTTAAATTATATAATTCTTTTTTTGGGGTTGAAGAACACAGCTGTATGCTTAATTATTGAGGCAGCAACAAAATTTGTTGTGATATTGTAATCCCAACTTATGTAGTCTTAATGCCAAATGTGGTTTGTGTGCTTCATTGTATAAGCTTTCAATTAGGGGCATACTGTAGGATTGTAGAATGAATTGCAGACCCTAGCAATGGACGGTATTATGTACTTTTATGTACAATTTTCTTGCCACACCAAAGATAAAGCATCCATAATCCAATTTAGATCTAACCAATGCCTGAAAGAGTCAATAACATCTCTCTGGCAGCTTCCCAGTCTTTGTAAGAGATGATTTGCATTGTTTTATTGCATTCCTCATATTTTATATGTGGTATGAAGGATAATTTTTGTCAAAGATTATTCCTAAGTATTTATATTGATCGACTACAGGCATTTCTGTACCATAAAGTCTTAATTCAAGATTATAGTATAGCTTTCAAAGTTGGCAAAAGTGTATGCATTGAGTTTTTTTTTTCTGAATTCATTTTCTGTGGCCCATTTGTTTACTTTGAGATACTGTTGGAATTGACGTTCAATTGTATGGATAGTTTACTTTTTTATCTATAACACATTAGAAAATCATCTGCATACAGTGAACAGTCAACTCCAGGGTTCAATCATTTAATAATGTCGTTTATTTTGACATTGAAAGCATTCCCAATAATATGCTTCCTTGAGAGACACCCATTTCTTGCTCATATAGGTCTGAGAGCTTGGTACCGACAAAAACATTAAAGGTTCGTTTTGTCAGGAAGTTATTGATAAGAATTGGTAATCTTCCTTTAAGATTTTCATGATACCATATCTCCATGAAGTATCATAAGCTTTTACTAAGTCAAAGAAACTGTCATTAAATGTTCCTTTTTAATGAAAGAATTTCTAATAAAAGACTCCAGTCAAACCAGGTTGTACTTTTGTTCTTTCTGAAAACAGATTTGAGGACACATGGCCCAGTGGATATAGACGTATGTTAGTTCCAGGGACTTGATCCAAAGAGTTGTGAGTTCAATACCCAGCTAAAGCAGTGGTGAACAACTAACTTAGGGAGTTAAGTGAAAGGAAGATAACTACATGGTTACAAGAAATGGCATGGAATGAGAATGATATACCCCAGTGATCATAATAAAGAATTTGGTTCAAAATTCCTTACACCTGAAGAAGGCCAGAGCATACAACAGCTGAAACATTGTAAACATGGCAGTAAAGATGAGGACAATAATCCAAACAATGTAAATAGTGTGAATACTAGTTCATATTGGATGTATAGACAAATAATATTTTCATTGTCCTTTAAAAAAAAATTTCCCGAAAGCAGATGATAGCATCACAGAAGTCTGCAATAAGCAGAAGTAATTTGTTTCAATTTGCTTTTACCCTCTTGCATTACACTGAATCATTTTATTAGCCATGATTGTTATGTTGAGATTTTTAGATTTTGTTAAGCTTCCATTTTTTCTAGATTGTCTTTACGTGATTTTTTTCCCCTTGCAGGGTTTCCTTTTTGACTGGGTTGTGTGTTCTCTTGTTTTATGTTTTCTAGGTTGATTTTAGGTGATTTCTTCCTTACAGAGTTTTCTTTTTGACTAGTTTAATGTTTTTTTTCTTTCTTTTTGTATTTTTTGTTGAATATCTTCCTCTATGAGTTAAAGGTGAGGAATTGCTAGATTGAGATATGTTTGGTCTTAATTTTCTAAGTTTAACCAGTTAGAATTTTTCATATTTTGATTGGGTAAATCATTTATACTTTTATTGAATGCAGTGTAAATTAATTTCTTTAGCTCTTGAATTAATGTTGTTAAATCACAAAATCATATTTCTCACCAGTGTTGTTTGCTTTTGGTTTCATTTGCCTAATTTATTGTAATATTTTGTCTAGTATTTTCAGCAATTTTTCTGGCTTCAGGAAAAGTTATATTTCCTGCATATTTGATCAATTATTTATTTTTTGTTTTGCCAAGCTTTACATAGATGAGAGTATACAAAGTGGTTCTTGTCACAATTTATGCCTCTCACGATACCTTTGCACTTAGTTTCTTGATGATCTGGACTGTTGTATTTTGGACATACCAGTCTTCTCATACATCTGTCATTATGATGGTCAAATCTTTGGCAGTTACGACATTGTAAAAGTCTGGGAATGTAAGTTTCCAGGCTTGCGATGATATAACCTATTTTTATTTCATTTGGTGGTTTAGGTGTGTTGAATCTCAATATGTATGTATGTATATATTGGTGTTTGTGGTTTCACCATAATTTGTTATTTTGTTTAGTTTTTTTTTTTTTATCTTTTGTATTTTTTTTTTTTTTAGATTAACTTTGGTTTCTTCTAGGGAGCAAGCTGCCAGGTTTGTACTTTTGATTAGACCTTTTTTAGACTTTGTTATGAATAGGTTTTGTTTTTTAAGCTATTAAATGTTGACCATTTGAGGATTTTTTTCTGCATATGTTTTCTTTCCTACTGGAATTATTAATTAGTTTAAATTTTTTTCAAGTTATAAGAATATTTTTTTTCAATTATAAAATGGTGATAGTTTTGTAATAGGAGTTTCTTCAAGTGACTCCATTAATATATATTGAGAGAAGTAACTATGCAACTCAGAACTTGATTCAGATAGGGTTTCTTTTATTTTCTTTGTTGCTATATTGCATATTTTTTTTTGTCATTCTTCGGTCCCACCCTTCTTGGAGCCCTATAATGGGAGACATTTGCCCGAGCATCTCAGGGATACAAAAATGGTTTACTAAGGCTAAGTATTTATATGAAGTCATCAATAATTTCTTTCATTCATCTACCCATGTAAAGTTGAATATAAGTTTTACTTCTTGATAACACATTTTAGCTATAACCTGACTGATTAAATTTGGTCGATGTGTATGATTTTTTTTGTAGGTTATGAAGTGCTTTTGGTGAGTGAAATAGTACTAGGCCTTGACATGACTAGCCAGTCAATCAGAACAGGCTTCTCTGATCACCTGTCTAGCCCAAATAGTGTGTTGGAATTCAGATTGGGGAGTGGGGTACTTCTCAGTAGTGGTACAGTCAGTATATTCTGAAGCCTCAGCTGACAGGGCAGAGAAAATTTGGATAGAGATTGAAAAGCATGGTTTATGCAGATCTTTAAGCTAAATAACATCTCATGTACTCAGATTTCAAACTGGTAATGTTTTATTCCTGCCAGATCATAAAACCATCACCCATCCTGCACAATTAGAGTTAAGCTGATTTCAGAAACACTTGGGTGATTTACAGCTCCTACAATGGATTACACACAATCGTAAAAAAAAGCTGCTGTTGAGCATGTATAAGCTGGCCTTACTAACTCTCCTGCAGATACAGCCAACAGTTATGGACAGCTTTGGAACATAAAAAAATTTCAGTACCCTAGACTTCATGACAAAGTCACTATTATTCAGACAAAAGGGAGAAGCTACACAGTATGCAGTAGCTGTTTATTTTTAATGAAAATTCATGAACAAAAAAATACAAAATTTAAATTGTCTGAAGTTAAATTAATTATACTAAGAAATTAACAGTAAGTGAAACAATATGAAAGTGATTATCAGTTAGAGTTTAGCCCAAGTGAGATGCAATCCAGATTGATTGAGACCAAACAGCACAAACGTATGAAAAAATAAATTCCTCAAAAATAGAAAAAAAGAAAACAAAAAACAAACAAAAAAAAAAACAAAAAAAACGTTTGTTTGAACTTACCTGCATCACAGGATTCATATGCAAGAGCTGCATGATATGGCCGATGATATTTGACATAACCAAAACCTTTGGTCTCTCCTGATTTACGATCTTTCAGAAGTGTCACAGATTCTATGTCACCGAATTTCTTAAAATAAATGAATACATCTAAGAAAAAAATTTTTTTTTAACAAAAAGATCTGAAAAGAGGATCATGCTATTCTATTTAGCCATACATTCTATCATTAAATTTAACATACTTAAGCAAATATCAACAAAATATCATATATGCAATATAAAAAGAGCAAAAAAAAAAGGCATCAATAGAATATAGCTATAAAAGAACAGGTTAAACTGAGGGAAAAGTTTGCCTTAAATGAGAGGTAAGGCATTTTGTACTACAAAAATGATGTACTGAATTCATGCAATTTAGAAGAATCACGAACTACACTGGCTACAGAAAATGATAGAAGAGGGGGGGGATGAAGAGTTTAAGATTACAATGTGAAAATTATATAATAAAACAATTTTGGATATAAAGTAAATCCCTTTTCAATTAAGATCTTATTCAAAAGAAACAATCAATCACGTCCCAGTAAATTATAAATTTAATCATATTGTGTAGGAAAAAGTAAAATATTAACAAATGTAGCCAACTACAAAAGTCATTTTTTGATCTATTACTTTTATAGTAACTTTTTTCCAAGTTGTTAAATTCTTAGAGGTTGTTAGAATCTTAAACATTATGATACAGACACATGAATGTATTAGTTAATTTAGAAAATACTCCATCAAATTGTGTATCTATGTACATATAATTTTTTTTTTTAATGGCTTTTAGCTTTTACACACTTAATGGTATAACCTAAATACTAATTAAACGGTGTTCAAAGCAGAAATAGTCTTAAGAGGCCCAGAAGCTACATCAGCATTCATGCTCATGAAAAAGTTCTTTAAATTTCAAGGGGACTTACTTCAAATTCTTTTCGAACATCTTCCTCTGAATATGACTTTGGTACAATGACAAAGAGACGAACCAGCCTTTCTTCTTCACGGGGATCACGTACAGAACCATCTCTTTTTGAACTAGCAACTAAAACCTGAAGTGAGTAATCAACAAAAACAGCTGACATTAAATGTAAATAAAACCAGGTTTTAAATACTCCCTGACACACAAGGAGATATTCATCTATTCAAATGGGAAATATTAACCGTTTTCTTTTTTTAAAAAAGTGACATTCAATAAGTAAAACAAATTAACTATTCATGAACAGTGGATAAATGTAGTGCATGGATAAAAAAGCTCTTTCATTTTATTAAATAAAAAATAAAACAATTTTTGACATTAGATTTGTAGAACAAAATATTTACCATTTTTTCAAGTAACTTTATAATTCTGTCTTCTTGAAACTTTATTTTTCTATGTAAAGATCTACTTTAAGGGCCTAAATCTTTTGATGAATTCTATTCAATAAATCATGAAAAATTAAAGCAGTTTATCTAGTTGATAGACTAAGAGTTTTGCACTGTAACACACATCACGGCTATATGTTTTATAAATCTGATATTATCAGATCTCATTCATATTTATCTCTTCTGAATGAACGAGCAGTTATTTTAACTTTCAAATTTAATTCTATAAAGATTAGAAAATATTATAAAAGTAAAAGATGCAGTTTCTGATCTCCAAAGATAATTGCTGCTGAATGTTAATCTGATGAAATATTACGCTTTTTTTATTTATTATTTTCCAGCAGTAGGTTGCCATTATTTTGTGCAGTAGATTGGCTGCCAACCAAGGCTGAAGAGCCCAATCTGTCCTGTCATTAACCCATAGCTGAAGGGAGAAGCAGCGAATTAATACCTTTCCCAAGAGAATTAGCGCGCAAATAAATGCAACGAATTCAACTGGAATTCAAACTCAGCTCTCCAATTTCTCATTCCAAGCCAATATCCACTGCACCAAAAATTGATTTAATGAAGTTTAGTATTTATTAAAACCAATTGTTTGGATCTATGGACAAATTCATAGTCAAAAACTAAAATGAGTACCTCCACTCATTTTCAATAACTAACTTTTAAATTGAATTTTTAAAAATAGAAAAGTCTTCTTTAAACTTATTTTAGTTTTAATTGAAAGCTAAATGATTGAATTTACTATTTCTGGTAAGCAAAATACTGGTGTATTTCAAACAGAAATTTTATTGATTAGAATTTAAAATTTTGAGATTTAAAAAAAAAAAAATTTCAGACATTTTTGAGTGATCAACACAGTTGTAAATAAAATTGTAGGTTTTAAAAATCTTGCAAAAATAAAACATACATCTGTGACACATTATTTTTGGAAAATTAGCAAATTTAATGTTAATTTAATCTGATTTACACAAGTATTAATTATTTATAGCATGAAATTTAGACTAAAACTATTTCTTAATTTTGGAGTATTGATCTTTCTACCTCCCCCCATATCATTTTACATGTGATGACAACCAGATGCGAGATAACTGGTGATCAGAATTGACAAAATTTTCCAAATTGTTTCCTGTAATGAGTAGAAGCCATGAAACACATGACCTTTTAATGTACACACAGAAATTGCCATGAAATAAAAAAAAAAATAAAATAAAAGAGTTCTTTTAAAAATATTATGATTCATCAATTTGTATAAAACTTTTCAATTTTCGATTAGTAAATAACTCCTACAAATCTTTGAAGTATTTTAAAATATTTTTGAAACTGTGTAATTTAAAAAAAAGAAAACATGAAGACAATTCTTTCAAGATTTTAATATTAATCGAAAAAATAAAAGCTCATCTAATTAAATACTCTCATAGTAAAATAAAAAAATGTGATAAAACTATTTGGAGCAGATTTAAAAAAAAAAAAGAAGAGCCAAATGGGTAAAAAGAAAAAGATTTACAATCCCCTATTAATAAAATTTAATTTCTTAAAATTTCATGAATTTACCTGGAGTGGGAGAAATGTTTTTACTAAGACTTTTTAAAAATAATAATTTCAAAAATAATTTCAATCATTTGTGAAAAAGTCCTGAAAGTTTCATTAAAATCCAATGATTATTTGATTTTTGTAAGAATTTTTAAATTAACGTGTTTTTCACCAGAAAAAAAAAAAAAAAAAGAGTTATGTAATATTACATTATCCATTGTAAACTTTTATAACAATTTGGTTACCTGCTAATGAAAATCAAGCCAAGTTTTTTAACCAAAATTTCGAACGTGTTATTAAGGATTAAAAACATTTTTAAGAAATAATTAAAAAATACTTGGATCTTTCTTTTTAATAATAAAATAAACATTTTGCTTGAAAAGGTTTGTTTTTATTGTTTGGGACTTTTTTTCTTCAATCTATTGGAGGTACCTCATATCTTTGACAACAACTTTGGATAAAGAGCTACCTTTAGCACAGGCATCTACGCAGACGACACCACAATATATTCCCGCACCAGTAAGAAACCTGTCATGGGGGACAGACATAATCTCGCTGCTGACCTTGAACGGGATCTACACACTGTGGTGAATTGGAGCAAGAAGTGGCTTGTCAACTTCAATGCGTCTAAGACCAAGCTGTTGTCTGTCAACCATCACAGGCAACCTCTCCTGCCTCCCATAAGCATGGACCAAGCGATTCTATGATTCCTCAGCCTTACCCTCTCCTCAGACCTCAAATGGAACCACTATATCGATTCCATAGCTAAATCTACTGCTAAGAAGGTTGGGTCACTATGGCGATCCAGGATGTTTTTTCCGTTCTCCTCAGTGTTCTCGACAGGCTCCAAAGGAGAGTCTTTAATGTGATAGGTACTGATCTGGCGGCTCGACTACAGCCACTTCCCCACCGTCGAAATGTGGCCTCTCTTTGTCTGTTCTATAAATACTTTCATGGCTTCTGCTCGGATGAACTTAAGTCACTGGTGCCCCCTCAACAGGTGTTTACTCGTGCAAACAGATTGGCAACTGGGCCCCACCCATTCAGAGTTAGGTTAGCCAAATGCAGACGACAATTCTACTCCTGCAGCTTCTTCTCTTGCAATTCCCACCTGTGGAACTCGCTCCCATATTCTTGCTTTCCTGACGGCTACAACTTCCAGAAATTTAAATGCAATGCCAATACTCATCTATTAACCACTGGACTCTAGCTCTCTCCCCACCCCCGTATATCCTTCCCTTTCTCTCCACCTATGTATCTGTCATCGCACCTGCATTCTCAGCTTTCTATTGCTCCTTTCTAACTAGTTTGTACTCCTCACTCTTTTCTAATTAATCTTTTTACAGTTATGTAGCCCCCAGCTCATCAGTGACATTTCTGCCTTGCTCGGGGTGAAATGATAAAAAAAAAAAAAAAAAAAAGTTAATAACAGTGATTCATTTTGCATTCCAGTTGTTCACTGATGGTTACAATCTGAGACATTTTCATTACATTTAAGTCCATGATTCCTAACAAGGAGCACATGCCACATGAGGGGCGGGGGATTCAAGAATGAGTTATTAACTGTGAATTTCTTTTCATGTGTGCATGTACACGTTATTACAAATGGGGTACATACATAAAAATATTTGTGTAATTATTTATTCACTTTATACAATATATTTATATTCACAATATTTTTATAAACATTGTCAAATTCTAAACTTAAATTATAGTCTCAAATTATTAAAGAAAGTTAATGAATGGCCTTTTAGGCTTACTCCATGTGAATAGTAGAGTAGGGAGGGGCATCAGGAATTTAGAGATGCTTAGGTGGGACATTGAGAACCACTGGTTGAAGTGAACTTTACATGGAAAGAAGATCCAATATTTCTTTTTCGTGCCATATGCAATAATAGAGACTAATGAAAAAGAAAAAAAATCTAACCATGATTAATTTGTACAGAAAAATACATTAAAATGACAGACATATCTAAGAAGGCGCAAAATAAAGGTTTTTACTATGTTGACATACTTCCTATATGATTATTTAAAAATGTTTTTGTTTCATTGCTATCAATCACAACTCATCAATCCAATTCTGGAACATTGTCAACTAGTGTTTACATGTCAGTTTTTTTTTCTCTTGGCTCCAGAAATATTTGGTTTGCTAATTACTAAAAAGCAAAGTCAAGTATGAGCAGCAGTAAAGTGGTAATCAGTATAAAAAAAGTGAAAAAAAACTTGCCTATGTATTCAGGATTCAAATGTAGTCAGTAGTAAAATACAAACTGTTTTTTCTTATTCGTCACTTGTTTCAAGAGCCAATATCTAATAAGAATGAATGAATGATTTAAAATATTTGCTTACAAAAATCCTACTTCTGATATATCATAGGCTATATAAACAGCCCATTTAAATCCATATTTACAAAGTCAAAGATCAAACTTTGATGTGTATACAAAAGGGTGAAATTTGTATTTTTTTTTAGCACAGAAATATCAATCTTCATTGCAGAATATGGCATTGTGATACTATCTGACCATGGTGAGGAAGCAGAACACAATCAGTTTTTTAGGTTTGACAGAAAACCATTCTCAACAAGATAGATACGAGATGTCCCCATCTTTCATGAAGAAATTGCCTTCTTTGCTATTTTAAATTAAAATAGAACATTTCAACCTTTGTTCATTGCAAAGTAAACTGCCAATAGGTGTCCAAGAATTATACCAATTAAAGTCTATTAAAAATGTTCCTTAATATTGCTGAATTCAAAGATCACTATACTACCTTAATCTTAAAAGTGCCTGCTACTGAAAAACTAATTTACCTTTCAAGCCATTGCAAACAAGTTTAATTTTCATTGAATGTTTCATAATTGTAACCTAAGGTGATAATTGTGGACAAGATAAGAGATTCTGTTCAAAGATTAACAAATACAAGCTTAATCAATAATTCTGAAAACAGGAATTGGCAGAAAATGTAAAATTGAAAGTTCCCTTATTTAATGATTTTCGGTGAGGACTTATGGGATAAGATGCAGGGTAAAATGAATCAATTTATAGTGAGATATCTATTGGGGGAAAATTAAGAAAATTTAAGTGTCACCTACCTTAAGTGGTTTGGGATGTCCTGGTACACACTTGCCATTCATTTCTTCCATTGCCAGAAAGGCAGATGAAGTTTTACTGAACTTAATATATACAATTCCTGTAAGTAAAAAGAGATAGAAAAACTTAAAGATACAGTAGATGGTTATAAAAAATAAATAAAATCAATTATTGATGAAAATGTTTTACCTCTATTTAACATTTTTCTTGGAAAAATCAATACTTAGCTGACACAGTCTTTTTGACTAACACTTAACCTAAAATGGCCCAAAAACATTTACAACATAAAAAGGAACAATTAGAAACATCATTATTGTACGAGTGTACCCAGTGACAAGAAAAATAACTGCAACTGTTAAAAAGTTTTAATCATGAGATGCAATGAACCAAAAATCTTGAAGCAATTCAAGATATAATAAAGCATTTCCAAACTAAAATAGAGGCCAAGCCATTTAATTAATTTGTTCCCCTTTTAAGTTTTAGACAATGGTATCTGATTCATTGGTTACTCCTGGTATTATATGAAATTGCTCTTTGCACAGTATCTTTTTATGTTCACAATTTTATGTGCTTAATATGTATTTACAGTGAAATGTAAATATTTCTTGAGAGAAAAAGATTAATAACAATAAAGATGGTAATGACAAAGCCTATTTTAGGACCAAATTGCAAGATGATCGCTTAATAGAAAAAAGGGAATTGAGTGCCTCACATGAAAGGCTTGGACAAGATTATAATTTAAGAAACTCAGGAGTAAAAGAACTGATTAATTAAATAGTTCCTTATGCTCAGTAACTAATTTTTCTAAATGAAATACTCATTAATAATTATTATGTGGTTTGATTGATTATTTATCCATTTTATAAACAATCAAAAACTGAGGTAAGAATATCAAACCACAATCTTCTTACCAAAAGCATATATTATCGCCCTTGTACTTGAAGGCACGTTGTCATCTCGAAAGGGTTGCTAAAAATAAACACTTGTCAAATGATATTTCCGGTATTTTAAGCTCGAAACAGCCTATTCTCAATCAGAACAAGGTTAAACTAATGTTTTCCAATACTGTTTTTTATTGTTTTAGATTCCACACAACATCTTTTAAACTTACATGCATTTTATTCTGATTTCTACAAGCAAAAATGGCCAAGTATATATTTAACAAAGCCTTCATTGAAAAAGTTCTTGAATTTGGGCTCTGATGATGATTTTGAAGGTTTTATTCTGACGGATATTGCTGGTGGAAAGAAAAATTTAAGCTTAGTATTGCACATTCTTTACTGGAAAGTTAACAGTCAGGGATGTTCCACAAGGAAGATAGTACAGGAACTCCCAAGAAAGGCTGGTGTTAACAGAACACTACATTGTGATTAACCAAAACCTGAAGTCTGGCAGGCTATTTCACCTATATTGTACTGTTTACTTAAACCATGTCAAGAAGTGCCACCAGACCAGGTTTATGTGCAGAAAGTTTGATGTAGCAATCTGTCCATACTCCTGCTTCTAGATGGTCCGCAGTCTGATAGATAAACAGTACCCAAGAACTCCACAAGAAGCAATAAGAGTATATTAATGTGTTTGTTTTTTGTTTTTTTTCCAAAGTCTCTTTTTTGGTTTTTAATGCCAAAAACATGCATGCAAAACAATGCATTTTCTCATCCATTCTGAAAAAAAAAAAAAAAAAAAAAAATCAACTTCATGCACACAATACAAGGTAAGCTATAACAATTTATAAACTACTTTCAATACTGGAAAAAACTGACTTCTATATCACTGATTTATCTTATACCACACAAAAGCTCCATATTGAGACCTCCTTTAAATTACATACATACAAATTAAACTAAAATGTTTAATTGTAATACAATATACTTTATTTGTAAACAATAAGACAAAAAAAAAAAAAAGAAAAGTAAAATCAGTTATTGCAAATTGCGTGAAGATGAAACCTAGGCCACGTAATAACTTGTTTACAAATGAAGAACACACACACACATATATATATATATATAAAAACAATAGAATTATATTCAGCAAGTACTGACAGGTGTTATTGTTGGTTAAACAATCTTACTGGGTTTAAACTGTGCAAAACATTGCATAGCATTTTATGGTCAATGAATCACCTCAATGATTCAATGAGGCAGCAAAAGTGAATAAGTATTATTAAATAGGCTGCTAGCAATTTCATCAGAAATAAAATACACTGCAAGAATTGAAAATCTTTTGCTAAAAGGAACCAATAAGAATCAGTAACCAATCTCTTAATGTAATGCTATACTAACAGCATAGTTAGTGACAGAATTCAATCAGAGAATTAGTATAGTCAATCATTAAATTGTTGCACAAATTAAAAGTATTTGGATAATTTGAAAGAACAGTTGGGAATATCAATAGTTTCAAGAGAAAGAAGCAGTATAATTTTGGCTTAATCAGAGATAAGTTTGTGATAAAAGCTGTCATATACAAAAATATATTTAAACTCTTTGTATCTTTTGGGCAACAAAATGATTTTGATTTATTAAAATTGTTATCAAAGGGTAAACGCTGTTCAGCATGCAGATTATAACCTGAAAATTTCTTAACTGGTGACTTTGAAAGTAATTTTTGACAAAATTCTTCCAATGGCTTGCAACCAAAATTATAAACACTACATTACACATGTATATGCTGTTACATCATATACATCATGTAGAAAGAAATGTCAACACCGACACATGGGTGAACGCTGATCGCCAGATAACAAAAATATAAGAATGGATTAATTCACTGGGGATCATATGACCATAATAACCTACATTAAGCACCAGGCAGATGCCTGAGGGGATTGACTGGATTATGAGTAACAGCAGCAGTCATACTAATTACTACCGAGCAGTAGAGATCAGGTTCACAGTGTGATGTTACTATTTAGTCCTTGAGTAGGTTACTCAGGACTCCTCCCCAAGAGAGAATACTACATATTATTAGGAGGAACCTCTAAATACAGTATTATTCATGAGATATGTGAATAACTATCTTGCAATAGCAAGATACTGGAATATCACCTTGTAGTAATAACTATCACTACAAATCTATGAGTACTTGGAAGTAATATACCAAGACCCAAGACAATATAACCGTGATACCACAACACATCAGTAACATTTTGGGTCATAACAATAACTAAACAAGGTAACAACATTTGGCAACAAGAATTTGGGATGCACAGAGAAAATGAATAAAATATTTTTCTCTCACTAATACAACATTGATGACAAGGATTCAGACCCAGATGGAAGAAAAAGAAAAAAATATTTTTTCTCTCTCTCTCATATACCAACATTACTACAGTTTGGCAACAAAATTCGGATTCACACACACACAAAAAACCCCCCCAAAAAAACAAAAAAAAACAAACAAACACACTACCAAAAGTATTATTACAATATTCACCAAAATAGTAAACTACAATAGAAGAATTAAAAACTATTATGATACAAATGCTGGAATTGCAGAAACAACAAAAACTGCAATTAAAAGTTCAGGAGGACTATTTTCAACAAAAAAGAAAAAAAAAATATAGAAATGTTTGCAAGAGCAGAAGAACCAGCAAGAACAAAACTTTCAGTTCAAATGTTCTTTGACTTACTTTAGAAAAATACCAGACAAAAATAGAACAGACTCGTTTACTCCAGACACCATAGCAAACTCAATAAATGAATTCAATTATGAACAAGAGAACAGTATAACCTTCAAAACATACTATAGAAGATATGAAGGAATCTTAGAGAAGGATTGTGCTCTCTGGAAAGATGAAAAATGGTCCATCTACTATTAAGGAAGTTGGCCCCAGGTGAACATGAAAAATATATTAAATTAATTACATTCTGTCCAAACAGCCTGAAGAAATAAACTTTAAAGAAACTATTAATATATCAAATATTTTTGCTGAAAGAACATCGTTATTCAATGCAAGGTGGAATTGCCTAAATTTAGTAAAAATGGAAAAAGATGATTTTACCAAATACATAGGAATCAAATAAAGAATGTAAAAAATTCAAGCTTAATGGATTGACTCCAGACTGATAAGTGTTTAACGTCAAGTGCAGACACAGACATAAGATCAAGGATCTTAACCAAGCTTGAAAGGACTCGAAAATAACTCTGCAAAATATTGCTGAAGAGTGTCAGTGCTTGGTAAATTTAAAGTTGAACGCCAAAAGAATAGAGGAGAGAGGTAATTATAAAATTTGCATTATGTCCGACCATCCAATAAAAATGTAGGTGTTTTGAAACTCCTAGCAGAGAAGTAAGAAAATACAAAAAGCCCTCCTCAATATCAATTAAAAAATATGAGAAATTGTACTCAGCACCTAATACTTGTTATGGATGTAGTGAAAAGCATTTTAAATCTGATTGTTTCTTCAGAAAAAAAGAAATGTTATCAGTACGGCAGAATAGCCATAAAAGTAGCTGCTGTAAATCAAAAAAAAAATGGAGCAGAAAATTTTTAAATTCCTCAATAAAGTAAATGCATTGAATAAAGTCAGCACGCAAAAGAAAAAAATTACTAATAACTGAGAAATCTATGTAAAGAAAATTAGGTTTTGATAATACAAAAATTAAACTACAAATAGACGCTGGGTCCAACATCACAATTATCAACAAAAAAAAAAAAAAAAAAAAAAAAAAAACTTGGAGGAAACTAGGTAAACCTAGACTATTAACTCCAACAAAAATTGCTTATGGTTTTTCAAGTGAAAAGTTGAAATTTCTAAGCAAATTCACACATATTTGTTTTATGGATCAAACTAAAAAAAATGGTTGTTTACATGTTAAAAAATACCATGAATTTGTTCGGAACTGATGGCATCGTCCTATTCAATATGTGGGATCTGCTGATCCTGATTCTGTAACAAAATTAATATCAAAACCACAAATAATACAACAGAGAGATTCAAAACAGAATTAAAAAAAGGAAATTCCCGGAAGCTTTTTCTGAAGATCTTGGATTATGTACGAAAACTAAAGCAAAATTAAAAAAAAAAAAAAAGAGAATGCAATACCAGTGTTCAGGTCAAAAAGAAGTGTACCTTTTGCAGTATTTGATCCAATCAACAACAAATTGTAAAATTAGAGAAAATTAGGAGTCATATCTAAATTAGAATATTTTAAGTGGGCATCACCTACTGTATACATTAATAAAAAGAACCGTAAGATTTGAGTATGCACAGCTTTCTCTACAGAGTTGAATGAGAATTTGCAAAACTACAATTATCCATTTTCAAATCCAGAAGAAATTTTTGCCAAACTTAATGGTGGAATTTTTCCCCCCAAGTTGGACTTATCAGATGCATACTTACAAATACCAGTTGAAGAAGAATGTTCTAAACTATTGACCATAAACACCTTTATAAGTTCAACAGAATTCCTTTCTGAATTAAATAGCACCGTACATTTTCCAGCAAGTAATGGACACAATGGTCATGGGATTGGATTTCACACAAGCCTATTTGGATGACATGTCAATAAAAGGCAAATCCAATTAGCAACAACATACATAACATATTAAAATAGTGTTCGGAAGGATGAAAGAATATGATTTTAAACTAAGTGAAGCTAAATGCGAATTATTCATGACTAGAATAAAGTACCGGGAACAAATAATAGCTGATAAAGGTTGACGACCAGATCCTGCACGAGTAAGTGCAATTAAGGACATGCCAGCCCTGACTAATGTAAAAAAAAAAAAAAATTTGCAAGCATTCTTGGGCTTTACAAACTACTATCGCATATACATTGAAAATATGCATGAACAGCACCATTAAATGCTTTACTGAAAAAAAAAAAAAAAAAAACAGGTGTAAAATGGGACTAAACAGAAAGGTGTCAAGATGCCTTTGAAAAAAAATTAAGAAAGTACTAAAGTCTGATTTATTGTTAACACATTTTGATCCAAAATCGAAAATTATTGTAGCATCTGATGCAAGCAACTTTAGAATAGAAGCCGCATCTAATGAAATAATAGAATAAGGGAGTTGCCAATAACTCGACAAAATTAGATTTAAGTCACAAAATTAAGACTTTATAGAGAAAATGAAGGACCAGATTCAAAGTAAAGTAACAAATAAGAAATTAAACAACAGTAATGCATTTTCTATATGCGATGAGATATTAATTATACGCTGACAGGGTCGTGATTCCGGCATCATTACAAAAACATATGTTGAAGGAATTTCATGTTGGCAATCCTGGAAGGTTGAGAATGACATCACTCATGAAATGTTATACATACTGGCCAGGAATGGACAGAGACATACAAAACCTACTGAAGTAATGTAGAGGGTGTGCTATGGTGGTAAAATCTCCGCCAATTAAATATCAACCTTGGCCAGAAATGGACATTCTGTGGTCCCTAATACATTCAGATTTTGCTAGACTAGTAAACAAACCTTATTATTTGATAGTAGTTGACAGCTATACCAAGTGTCAGGGAATAATAAAGTGCAGAAGACCTACTTCAAACATAGTAATTAAGTTCTTGCACAAAATATTGGCAAGATTCGGCATACCAGATGTATCAAACAATAGGACACATTTTACACCTGGTGAATTTAAATTATTTTTTAAGTTACTATAAATCAAACATCTAACTACATCCCCATATCATCAGAGATCTAATGTAGGTATGTACAAAAAAAAAAAAAAAAAAAAAAAAAAATCACTGCTCATTTTCGATACCTCAATTTAAATTTAATTTTTAAAAATTAAGACGTTTTCTTGAAGCTTTAATTTTACCTTTAATTGAAAGCCAAGAGATTAAATTTACTAATTACCATAAGCAAAATACCCTGGTTTAGTTCAAACCGAAATTATATTGCTCAGAATCAAAAATTTAACTGCAAAAAAAATTTTTTTTTAAATTTACCGCCATTATTGACGAATTGACAGCTTATGTAAACAGTAGCTAAATTTCTGATTTAAAAATCTTGCAAAAAAAAAAATATACCTCCTTGACACGTTATTTAAGTCGATTTTTATAATTGAAACCTACCTTTATCTAATTTCAAACAAGTATTAAGTGCTTACTGACTTGATATTTACGAAATAAATCACTCTTTAAAAACAGTAGCCCTCTTGTCAGCGCTTATCTAGGCGATAAATTGCGTGTTGACAAGTAGCAGGTGTGAATGATGTTTGGATGGCGACCGAAAGTGACAAAAAAATAGTGTAGCTTAAAACGTAATATTTGGAAATTAATTTTTTTTTTTTGTTTTTTAACTAAATAGTAAAATTAAAAATTTAACATAATATTTTCAGCTAGTATAACATTTTATAGAATTTTAGTTTAGATTTATAGCCAGACTATGCTTTCTGAATAAATAAAAATAAAATATGCTTTCTGAATAAATAAAAATAAAATATGCTTTCTGAATAAATAAAAATAAAATATGCTTTCTGAATAAATAAAAATAAAATATGCTTTCTGAATAAATAAAAATAAAATATGCTTTCTGAATAAATAAAAATAAAATATGCTTTCTGAATAAATAAAAATAAAATATGCTTTCTGAATAAATAAAAATAAAATATGCTTTCTGAATAAATAAAAATAAAATATGCTTTCTGAATAAATAAAAATAAAATATGCTTTCTGAATAAATAAAAATAAAATATGCTTTCTGAATAAATAAAAATAAAATATGCTTTCTGAATAAATAAAAATAAAATATGCTTTCTGAATAAATAAAAATAAAATATGCTTTCTGAATAAATAAAAATAAAATATGCTTTCTGAATAAATAAAAATAAAATATGCTTTCTGAATAAATAAAAATAAAATATGCTTTCTGAATAAATAAAAATAAAATATGCTTTCTGAATAAATAAAAATAAAATATGCTTTCTGAATGAATAAAAATTTAAATTTCTTTTAAAAGAAATAAGTAAATTAAAAAAAATAACCGAACTAAGTTATGTTATTTATTAATATTTTTCTGAAATATTAAATATTTTTATGTTTAGATATTACATATTTATCTTACATTATTAATATGCTTTCTGAAAATATTAAATTTCTTTTAGAATAATTTTAATTTAATAAAAAAAGAATGAAATTAGAATCAAAGTTTGGTTTGTTTAGTTTTCGATGTAACATCCAAACACTTGTTAACTTCTAAAAACTATACGACCTCTACGGAAACTTGTTTCGATCCCTATGGAACACCGTACTTAATAAAAATTTCCAAAATTTAATTATTTTTAATTATTTTAAAAGTAAAATTGGTGAATGAATTTTATTAAACTTTTCAATTTTCGATAGGTAATGTGATAATCAATTCTTAAGTAAGAGGAAATTCAACAACGTTTTAATAAAAGGTTTTTAAAATATTTTTAACACTTTTATGAATTATTATAATAAAAAAAAAAAAATAAAAACAATTATTTCAAAATTTTATTAGTAAACGAAAATTTTTTTTTCTTCAGAGTATAATGTCCTTAATAATTATTATTTATTCCAGCAATTAAAAGTTTATCAAATTAAATTATATCAGAGATTTATTGCATTTTTATCTTACTCTTCGGAGCAGATTTTCGGCCAGGTTGTCCACTTTAGAATAAAAAACATAGATGATTTATATGCCCCAATGAGTCCTGCATTTAACTAATAAAAAAAATTTATACAGCTAATTAAAATTTATTAAAATTTCATGGATTTACGTAAGGGGGGGGGGGGGGGGGGGGGGGGGGGGGGGGGGGTGGGGGTAACAGAGTTAAAAAAAAATATTTTCACCAAGAAATTTAAAAAAATAATAATTTCAAAAATAATTTCATTCATTTGTGAATGAGTACTGAAAGTTTAATTCAAATCTGACTATTATTTGATTTTTGCGAGAATTTTCAAATTAATGTGTTTGTTACCGTGAAAAAAGTGGGTTCTGTCATCATTACCACGTAACCTATTGTAATAAAGGCGTAATTTTTTTTTTTAGCCGCTAACTCAAATAAAACAACATTTTCTATCAAAATTTCGAAAATGTTAGCAGAGATTCAAAATTTTTTAAAAATAATTAAAAATTGCTTTGATCTTTCCTCTTAATAAAGATATAAATATTTTGATGGAAAAAGTTAGTTTTATTAAGTTTATGAACTTTTTTATTCATACTATGCTGTCTCATGCTGTTTTTTAGCGATATTTTGTACGTACCTAAAATGAATAGGCAGAGCGCTTTGTAGACACATTTAAAAGGTTGCTCAAAAAATCAGAAGGTGAGCAAATCGATGAAAAATAGGATTACACCAAACCCCAATACTAAATCTGGGATGTCACACCTGAAACTGATGTTTGCAAGAAAGATAAAATCAGTATTTAATAAGATATTACAAAGGACAAAATCACTAAGCAATATTGCAGAGAATAAATAATTTTGTGCTGGTGAAAAAAATACATCTCAGAACGTATCAAAAAGAATAAGGAGTTCTGTGAAGATCACACAACAAAGAAGAGGATCAAATAAATGACATAAATAATACAAGGACCCAGATGAGATTATAAGCATCACCTAAATCAACTTAGACACAGGTATATTGAACTGGAAAATACCAGATACAAAGTACCAATGAAAGAAATTTGTGATATGTGTGATATACCTATGCCACCAGTAATAGTGGAACCTCGGTGATGTGGAAAAAGAAACAACAATACAGAATTCCTCAGTTTGGAACCCACACTTAAAAAGTATAAACTACAAAAGATTGACTCCAGAAAGAGTCAACTCAAAAGCGGAAGTGTCAACACCGACACGTGTGAGAACACTGATCGCCAGATAACAAATAAAACTATAGGAATGGATTATTTCACTGAGAATCTCATGACCATAACAACAACCTATATTAAGCACCAGACATAAGTCCGGGCAGATCAACTAAGGGAATCAACCAGATTATGAGTAGTAGCAGAAGCAGTCATCTAGTAGAGTTCAGTACTCACAATACTATTTAGTCCTTGAGTAGATTACTCAGGACTCCCCTCTAACTTACCAAGAGGAACCTCTTAATACAGCATTTATTCGTAAGATACACGAATACCTATTTTGCAATAGCAAGATACTGAAATATCATCTCAAAGTAATAAATATTACTACAAATCCAAGACAATACAACTGTGTGATACCACAACACACCAATAACCTTTTAAGTCACAACAATAACAAAATGAGGTTACAATATTACAAAGACATCACTGAAATACAGTCCCAATGTGTTGTCCGTCATAAATAAGGAAGTATAAGAAGCTGACATGTAGTTTTGGTTGTTGGGGAATTTCTTGATGGTGAACTGCTTTGCTTATCTCCCTGGAGGAAGGGAATTACTTTGTATGACATTGAGTTGACTGACTGCAACCTGTTACAAAGTCTTATAATTTATAATATTCAATTTCAATGAATGCTAAGTGGAAGGTTTTTTTAAATTTACCTAAACAAACATCAACTGATCGAAAAAAAATTTTTCTACATAATCAATTTACATGTCTAACAAATTTCTAATTTTTATCTTAGATTTTATTTTTAAAGCTTTTTTTCTCGAGCCTGTTTTTACACAAGTTATTTTTATTATTAATTTTGAACAGGTATCGATCTATTAGTAATTAATCTTGATTCTTTTTACAGGTACTATGCTAGATAATGGGTCAGTTAAGAAATTTTGCAGAGATGAAGCTATTAAGCATTTTCTTTTTTACTTTTAAAACTTCAAAATTTAGAAATGAAACGTTTTCATGGATAAATGGTAGAATAAAAATCCTTAAAACAATGTTGTACATCAGATTTTGAGAGGAAGAAGTCACATTTCATTTGATAAAGAAAATTCTTTCAAATTGGTGTAAGGACTGCTGATTAACAAATTAATCATTACCAGGATTTCAAATTTTTAGAAACCCTAAAGAAACTACTTCCTTATCACTACTAATCTCTATTTGAAGGTTTTTATTATCTGCTGAAGCCTACTTAGTAAAACGATGTTTTTGTTGTTGTTTACTTAAGTCAAAAAGATATGAATAAAAAAAAATGCTAATGTTTTTTATGTGAACGCGTTTTTTTTTCAAGTGTCATCAATGACATACGTATTCAGTTGTATAAATCTTTAAAAGATATACCTAAAAATTAAAATAGTTTTACTAATTACGAGCAATCACAGTAAAAATAAAATAAAAATACACTTTCATAACTAAGAAAATAAATAAAAAAATATTTACGCCTTTTCCAATTTTCAAGACACTACTTTTAATTCAAAATGGCGGCACCAGTTTTTAAACCTAATGATCAAATTTCTACTTTTATATTAATGTGCTGTTTCGTTTACAAACAATCAACTATAAGGTTAAGCTGACTGTTGTCATATACTTCATTAAGAAACGAGAATACTTTCATCAGAAACAAGAAGAGTAAATGGAGAAAAAAAAAATAATAATCTGATACGAAAACGAATGAATTTTCTCATCTTTCAATGTCACTAAGAAAAGAATTTAAAATATTATTTTACACCATTATCAAATTTATCATTAAAAGAAAAGAGAACTAATATGCTATAATTCCCTAGAGTTAAAATAAGCCAGAACACCTACACCCTTTAACAAGAAAAGTGCATATAGACGATGCCAGATTGAACAAAAACACGTACCTTTTTCTTCACTCGTCTGTCGATCTTTGACAATCCAAACGTCTTGGATGGTACCATATTTTCCGAAGCATTTATGATATTCATCTTCAGATATTCCTTTGCCAGCAATAATAAACAAACGACTGTTTGGTGGGTCATCGTTCGTATTTGGATAACGGTGGTTAGCCATTTCTGCTTCTAGCGTTAGATCTGGAGAAAAAAGTAAAACCAAATATAGCAACACCCGTTCTCGTCGAATCTCGTAAAATGACGCGAGACTTTATTCGTTCCGGACGCGCGATTGACCTTTAAAGTATAAAAATGCACTGAAAAGCCGCATTATCACTGATTTTTTTAGGGGCATAAAGAACATAAAATTCAAGCAAAAGTAATATAGACTTTTCCAAGTCTTAAATTAACGCCGACAGAAAATTTAATTTACATTAGATATCGTCATGAATTAAAGTTCCTGGTTTTAAGATTTTAAATTTTAAAATCTTTGTAAAAACATTGAAAATTATATATTTAAAAAAAAGAAAATAATGAAGAGACGCATCATCCATCCGTTGGCACAGCATCTTCAATCCTAACTTGTTAAAAAATTAATAAAACATAGTTTTAAATAAATTGGATTTATTTTATTTTTTTATTTAAAGAAAACTATTTTTTTCAAAATTTTCCAAATCTTGTAACAATTTTATTTTTAAAATAAGATGAAGGTGCAGAATTGCAACAACAGCAACACGCTACCACTACGGACATAAAAAAAATCAAATTATGAAACGTAATGATAATGATCTTCTTTGAAATTAAATTTTGATTTTGAAAGAAAGTTAACCCGTTTTAAAAGAAGTTTTTAGGCATTTTAAAAAACATTGACACATTCGTCACTTTTTCGAACCCCGCCTTATAGACGAAAAATGTAAACAAATTTAAAAATCTCTTTAAAATCTAATATTTGTATGGACTGAGGACAGCCTTGGTTGGCAACCAGTTTGTCGCAGAAAGAAATGAAAACTTACAGCGAGAAAATCTACTTCGTTAGTTATGAATCGAAAGATTTTATCACCCAAAAAAAAGTGTATTCATTCCATATGGCACTCGATAACTGACTGCTTTACATCAAGTAGTTTTTTTGTTGTTGTATTTTATTTTAAAGTTTAATTTATTACTTTCTTTTCTCACATATTTCATACAAAAAAATATACAACTGCACCCAGTAATTAACTTTAATTCTAAATTTGAGAAAATGTACTAAATAAAAAAAAGGGAGGTAAAAAATGGTAGTTATTGAAATTGAATCAATATCGATTGCATTCTCAGTTCTTTCATATTGTCATCCAAGCAATGTCTTTATTTTTATTTGCAAAATTATTTAATTCTATAACCAATAGTTTCAGAATACATTTTTTTATTCTATACTTTGATGTAGGAACCTCTACTTTTTTGCTAAAAAAAACCCCAAAAAACAGTACAATGAAAAAAAGACCCCAAAACTTAAAGTTTTATTGTCAAAATGCTTGTTATTAAGAGGAAAGACCAAAATATCTTTTCATTACTCTTTAATCCTTTTGAACATGTTCGAAATTTTGGTTATATCATTTTTTTAATTTTTTTTTTTTTGTAAATTTTAGTGCCTTTTTTTCTGCTGAAAACATTAATTTTCCAATTGATGCTAAATCAAATAATTGTTGAATTTTAATGCAACTTTCACAACTTATTCTCAAATGAATGAATTAATTTATGTAATTATGATTTTTAGAAAATCTTGGTGAAAATATTTCTATATATATATATATATATATATATATATATTTACATCTGTCCCCCATCCACAACTTAATTTCATTAAATTTCTAGTAATTAAATCTTATCTGCAAACTTTGTTTTATTAGTTAAATACAGTACTCCTTGAAAAATGTAATTCTTTTTTTCAAATAGTTATTGCTTTCTTGAAATAATGCTCTGAATAGTAAAATAATAAATGGAATAAAACTATGACATTATTTAATTAGATAGGCTTTTATAAATAATATATATTAAGGACAGTTTTGCCTGAAGAAAAAAAAATTTAAAATGAGTAATGCATTTTTACAGGAAATGTTTTTCTTTTTAAAATTATAATAATTTTTAGTTTCAAAATTCTTTTAAACTTTATCCACATTAGGTTATTAAAAAGGTGTTAAGTGAAAACTATATTTACTAAGTGAAAATTGAAAAGCTTAATGCTCTAAGATCTTTAAAATAATTTTCAATTTCTTTTTATGTGTATAAAGCATGCCCATTTTAAAAGCATGTGTGATTGTACACAACATTATCAGAAAAAAAAAATAATGACTATAGTAAATTTAAAGTCAACATTCCTCAAATTAAATTACAGAAATATTAAAAATTATATAAGAAAGTGTTCACCCATCATTTTTTAAAATCATGTTTTAACACATAAAATTTTCATAGGACAGCAATAAATAGCTTATCAGTGCTTGACAAGTGCTGAAAGATATGTAAATCACTACAATTGTTCATTTTAAAATCTATTTTTCTGTTTTACTTTTTAAGTTAAAGTAAATAACCAGTCGGTTAAGTGCTATACACGATACATGCTTAGGCAATCATGTCTCAAAAGAAACATGACTGATGGACAAAACATTTTCTCACAGTAGGTTGCCATTATTTCAGCAGTAGACTGGTTGTCAATCAAGGCTACAGAAACCCAATCTGTCTTGCTATTTAACCCATAGATGGGGAGAGAAGCAACGGATTCATACTTTTCCCAAGGATATTTGCACATAAGTGAATGCAATGAATTCAACTGAAATTCAAACTTGGTTTTGATTTCTTGTTTCAAGCCAATATTCACTGCACCACAACACATATATTTGTTTCAAATCAAATTCAATATAATTTAAATATGCTAATATTCCTCAAATAAAGTTTCAGAAAAGCATATACAGAGCTCAAAAAATTAGAGGAACACTTTTTAATCAGAGTATAGCAGCCTATCAGTCAAACTTTTGGGATATTAATCTGGTCAGTTAAGTAGCAGAGGGGGTTGTTAATCTGTCTCAGCTGCTTTGTTGTTAATGAAATCAACAACAGGTGCTTCAGAGGGGCAACAATGAGACACCCCCCCCCAAAAAAAAAAAACAGGAATGGTTGAAGCCACTTATACTCATCCCTTCTCATCTCTTTTGGCTGATATTTTACTGACTGACTTTCTACTGCTGTAGTTTTTCATTTGTCTTGGATCAATATCTGTTGATAGCATGGTGCAGCACCAGTATGTTACAGAGGTTGCACAAGTAGTGCAACTCCTCCAGGATGGCACATCAATACGTGCTGTTGCAAGAAAGTTTGCTGTGTCTCCCAGAACAGTCTCAAGAGCATGGAGGAGATTCCAGGAGACAGTTATTCCAGTAGAGCTGGACAAAGCTGTAGAAGATCCTTAAACCCACAGCAGGATCGGTATCTGCACCTTTGTGCAAGGAGAAACAGAATGAGCACTGCCAGAGCCCTACAAAATGAACTCCAGCATGACCGGTTCAGTGGTGGGTCAGTGATGGTCTAGGGTGGCATATCCCTGGATGGATGCACAGACCTCTACAGGTTAGATAATGGTACCCTGCCTGCTATTAGGTATCAGGATGAAATCTTTGAACCAATTGTCAGAACCTACACTGGTGCAGTGGGACCTGTGTTCCTCCTGGTCCACGACAATGCCTGACATCATGTGGCTAGAGTATGAAGGAATTGATACCATTGACTGGTCCCCATGTTCACCTGAACTAAACCCAATAGAACACCTCTGGGACATTATGTTTAGGTTCATCCGGTACCACCAGGTTGCCCTTCACACTGTCCAGGAGCTCAGTTATGCCCTGGTCCAGATCTGGGAGGAGATCTCCCAGGACACCATCCATCGTCTCATTTGGAGCATGCCCCGACGTTGTCAGGCGTACAAGCACATGGAGGCCACACAAACTACTGAGAATCATTTTGAGTTTCTAAATGACATTTTGGTAAAATGGACCATTTTGCTGCATCATTTTTTCATTTTTATTTTTGGAGTGTCTTTGATTTCCCCCCTCTATAGGGTGATCAGTTTGTTACTAATACATCACATACTTATTATCAGGAAAGATATTCAAGATCATTTTTCCCCTGTTTAGATCTGATATGTTTTCAAAGTGTTCCTTTAATTTTTTTGAGCAGTGTATTATTTTTGGAAGATTTTTTTAATAAAGAAAATTACATTACAATGACAACTAAAAAGGGTGCTAATCAGCTTTTTTAGAAAAAAAAAAAATCAATTTCAATCAACATAATTTCTGTATGAAAAATACACCCAGAGTATTTTGTTTAATGAAAATAGTAAATTTAATCTTTTAGGTTTCAATTTAAGATTTGTTGAATCTTCAAACATGTCTTTATTTGTCCTTTGAAGGGACAATTTTTTCATTGATGCCACTATTAATTTTACTACATTCACTCCCTCAGCAATGTTTATTTTTAAAAATATATAAAACATCTATAATGAAATAAGTTTTGAAACAGACTAATTTGCTGATTTTTACCTACCTTCAATGTTTGTTGTTTTAAAAGACAATGACTAGAAGTTTAATAAGGCCCAAACATATGAAATCTAATTTATACATTTTCTTTGTTCTTTAAAAATTTATAACAAAAATATTAAAAACACTAATTATTAAATTGTTTATTTACAAAAATAATTTTATATTTACAACATTCTTAAAATGCAAACCAACTAATACAATGCAATGTTTATCATTTTTCAAATTAATAAATATGAAAATAAATATTTTATTGATAAATTTATGAAAAATGTAAACAAGAAAATTTACTTAAACACAATGAGTAACTGTAATTAAAAATTTTGAAAAAGCACATTTTACAAACACTTCTTTTATTTGCACTTGCCACATAAATTCACTAAAATAGGTTCAGAGCATCTCTTCCTTAGAACCAAATATTCTTTTAATGTTAGGCGAGACCATAAACACTCAATATTTTGATTATGTATCTCCCTATTCATTGGGTGGACAAAGTTTTCCTTGTGTATAATTACAGAATGTATCATTTTTGAGGGGTACCACTGTATGGCAGCCAACCTTCTGAAATGTATGTGTTCCAGGTTAAAAAAAAACATTCTTCAATTGTTGGTAGAAATGTTGATGTTGTCTTATTTACAATTGATCGAATAAAACACCTTCAAAAGTCTTTCATTTCCACCAAATAGCCACTACTCTTGGTGCACTCTTCCCTTTCCAAAATGGGTTTCATCTACTTCAACAACCTCTTTAATATTGCAATTACAGTTTCAGTAGTTACATCTCGCTGCAGAATTAACTTGTTTTCATAGTTATTTTTTAAAAAATGATAAAGAATTAATATTACATTGTAGATAGTTTACAGATTTCAATAAATTTTTTTAATAAAATTTTTCACATATTAAAAAATAAATTGTATATTGAAAAAGTTATTTTAGTAGAAAAATTTTGTGAGTGGAGTCAGCTACTGCACAATTTTAATTTACTGTAAATATTTCAAAAATTGAGGAGTTGATATCAAATACTTTTTATAATTTTATAAAGAAAAATCCCTGAAAATATTTAAGAAAAAAATTTAATAACAAATCAGAACATCAATTCCCATTTTATTTCCAACATAAATCAAGTTTTTAAAAGACAAGTTTGTTGTTTTGATATATATGTAAAAATGAAGACAGATGTTATTCCATGGTTAAACGGAAGAATAGACCTATTTTAGGCAAACCATCATCAGCTTCTGTCTTTATTGTACAGCTCTAAATTTTTCTTGGTCCTCTCCAAACTCTTCAACTATTGCCTCTGTTTCTTGTTTTCCTGCTTACTGGAAGTTCTCTTCTATAGTTCTTGTCTTTAAAAACTCTGAAGAACTCTCAGATCCCCTCTAATTATTGCCCTATCAGCCTCCTACCAATTTTTGGCCAAGTGTTCAAGGTTATTACCAATGCCAAAGTAGTTCAGCATTTCACAGCCTACAACCTATTCTCTGACAAACAGTAAGGCTTCTGCTTTGCCATGCCTACCACTGATATGCTAACAACCATCACCGAATACATCTTTATAAGAACAGCAAAGCTCAAGCTGTTGCCCTGGATACCTCAAAAGCATTTGATAGGGTTTGGCATGCTGGCCTTCTATGCAAGCTACAGTGCTATGGACACTTGTTTGACTGTTCCTCAAGTTTCTATCTTAGGTTCTATGCTTTTCCTGATCTTCATCAATGATCTTCCTGATGTAATCAGTTCATTAGTAGGCATCTATGCCAATGACAACTATTCACTCTAGCCTCAATAAGAAATCTGTCAAGGCTGATAAAGTAAACCTTGCCGCTCTTGATAAAGACCTTCACACTGTGGTGGACTGTAGCAAGAAATGGCTAGTAAATTTGAATGCTTCCAAAACAAGACTGCTTTCCCTTAATCACTATAGACAAAATCTAACTCCCACAAGCATGGGTGACACTAATCTCCAAGAAAGTAATACATTGTGCCTCATCGGCCTCACTCACACAGTTGGCTTCAAGTAGAACAGCTATGTTGAAACAATAGCTACAGAAAGGTCAGGTCACTGTGTTTGGCCATGAAGTTCTTTTCGTCAGAATTCATCTTGCACATATACAAATCTACCATTCATCTGTGCATTGAATACTGTTGCCATATCTGGTCAGACACTCTTGCTATTTATCTCAACAAAATTCAAAGGAGGATCTGCAATATAATTGATCCTGATTTGGCAGCTCAACTTCAGCCACTTTCTCATCATCAGAATGTGGCTTCTCTCTGTCTTTTCTACAAATATTTTCATGGCTTCTGCTCTGACGACCTTAGCTTCCTGGTGGCCTCTCTACACAAATTTACTAGTGCTACTAAACTGGCAACTAGGTCCCACCCTTTTACAGTGAAAACAGTCAAATGTAACTGCCTATTCTACTCCAGCTGTTTCTTTTCTCGTACTTCCTACCTTTGGAACTCCCTTCCATACACTTGCTCTCCTGATAGCTACAATCTCCAAGAGTTTAAGTGCAATGTCAATTGCCATCTTTTATCCCCTTGATTTCCCTCTTTCTCTTATATTCTGCCCACCTCCTATACTGTCCACTTTATTTTCACTCTTCTTACTTGTAAATCCCTGCAGATCAGTTGTACTACTGCCTTGCTTGGAGTAAATTGATTACAAAAAACAAAAAAATCTTTATAAAAGTTAATAAAATTTATATTAGGTGTGTACATTTCCCAGTATGCCTTTTTGAATACACATGAAAACCAGTCCTTTCAATATTGAGATTTTTGTACCCACATAAATAAAAAAAATTGCCAAACAGCTTTATGGTTTTTAGACAATTTCTGAAGTATATTATATTGCTTGCCTGTTAGAAAGTATATGCTTCTTTCTGTTGTCCCTTTAGAGTGTGGGTGATTGTGGTTATTCACAACTTCCAATTATTTGTAACTTTTAGTAATCCTTTTAGTCATCCTTTTATTATGCCACCAATTCCCTGTTCTATCACCCATTTACACAAACTCTTTATATAGGTAATTTATTGTTTCCCTACCATTTCTCTTACCTTCAAGATGTCTCATAAGTGTCAAATTTTCTAACCTTTCTTTTTTCATGATGTATTCTAGAAATTTAAACTGTTTCTGTCTGATTCTAAGTGTGTCTTATTTCCACTTTCCTTAAAATTTCTTTGCTCATAGGCTACACCCATTGTATTTTCAGCATTCTCTTGTAGAACAACTTTGCTGCCTCAAGTCTCTTCATCTATGAGGTAATTGTTCAGTATTCACTGGATTGATAGTACATAGTAGTTCAGCAATCTATTAAGACGTATATTAAGAAAAAAGTGTAACCCTCACACCTGTCTTACCCACAGTTGCTAGCTTATTGAGTAGCCTTACAGGCTAGACAGCTTTCTTACCCTCCTCAGTCGGAGCTGCCAGGGTCTCATCTCAACAGCATTGGTTCACGTTTCCCAAAATATTACAATATAGGAATTGATGGCAAAGGTGAAGTTTAGTGAAGGACTGAATACGTGCATTGTGTACTGGAGTTAAGAAATGATAATTCTTGACCAACAACTATGGTAATTTGTTTCTTTGCATCCAAAGACCACATTGGGAATCAGAACTCCTTTAATAAAATGATAAACACAGTTGATAACTAGCAACAGGTTTATTGAATATAAAAATATCTATTATCTACAGTAAATCTACTACATCTACCACTTACTAGATGGTGAATTGATAAATCTAGCAGTAATTGTTAAAGCAATGGCAAGCCAGTTAACTCTCATTCAATACTTCTGTCATGTGTGTGCCTGCATTCACTCTGGCCAAAGGTGACAACCATCTTATGATGCAATCCCCAATAAATGCAACAATTGTTTTTTGTTCTTTCTGCATCTGGGGCCCATCGTGCACAGATAACCCCCCCCACACACACGCACATACCATACATATCAAATTTGATTTGAGATAGATATATCTAATTTCTCCATGTCCAACCATCCTAATCTTAAGAATTCTTTACAAAGCATATGGCTGCCTTTGCTTAAGAATTTTTAATCACTATTTCTGTAATGATAATAGTGTTTTTATCAAATAGTATTAATATAAACAAACCACAAGTTTGGGAATTAAGCATAACCCAGATGGTCTTACTTTAAAAGAATTTTGGTCATCTTATTCTGTTAAACATGTTTTAGAAAGATCATATTAATGTAAACAATCCCAAATTTCTTGAGAACAAGAAATTTAATTATGTGTTTTTATCAGCAAGCAGTGGATAAGTTGAGAAAATGTTGCTTTTGTTCAGTTTTACTGAATTTTGGCTAGTTATTTCTGAAATAGATCCTTTTTTTTAATTTTATTGCTCAACACATAATCTATTAACATTTTCTTTTTCCATTTTTTTCTCAAACATTCACTCTGAGAATTTTAATATTTATCATTTAATTAGTATTCAGTCCATATCACCAGCTAGCAATTTCATGAAATTAAACCTTTGAACAGGGCCAGAAGTCTTCAATAAATATTCAAGAAAATATTATTAGAAACAAAGATTTCCTTTGTTTCTAATGGTATTTTCTGGTGTCACATTTTCAGTCATCTTTTAGACTTATATATATATATTTAAACTTCTGTAATTGTTTGATTTAGACATCTCCAATTTTTAGCTTGCATCCAAGGCTTTTTCCTCTTACTGACAACTATATATTCTATCTTCTTCTAATTGATAGTACCTTGTTCTTGCTTTTCTTTGCTACCTTGTCTTGGAGTTCCTGCAGTTCCTTTTCTGTGTCTGCCATCAACAGTGTCATTTGCATACTTTAAGCTAGCAGAACTAAATTTCATATTTCCTGATTGTATAGAATGAGAAATTATGGAATTGCTTACATCATTTTAAAGAAAAATTATTTGAGATTAAAAAATGTTCAACTTGTATTCTCATATCTTTTATATTCATTCTCTGGCTGAATAGTAGTAAAATGCAGCAAAAAGGATGTTCATGCAGGTATATTTTTTACTACAGAAAGATACAAAAAAAAAATAACAACACAAAAAGGCTTCCTCCATTGCGGGGTGCAAGAACAAAAAAAGAGGCAAATGGTTTTCTGAGAAAAGTGTCATTACTAAAACAAAATTTAGTTTAACTTTAAAAAAGTAAGGCACATATGACTTACTAACTTTTGAATGAAAATGAAATTAACTTTTTTTTCAAATATTCAGCAGATAAGAAACTTTTAAATATCAAATAAAGTAATTATAAATTTGATATTTGTTGGAAAAAAAAAAACAGGTTTAAGAGAAAACAATAGTACCAGTCTCTGTAACAGTATATCACAAATATACAAGGTATAATTATCCCAAATAACAAATTTTGTAATCATGGTTGAGCAAGAGAGACAAGATAAGATCACTACATTTGCTTGGACATTTGTTTTACTATTTTCCATCTCCAAACTAATCCTAATTAATGTGTCTACCCACCTGCATATGAAAGAAATTTTTATTCCCCACCCCTAATTTATAACACTTTTTATTAAAAGTTCATATTGTCTCTTCTGCTCATTTCATTGAATCCATATTTAGCACTTGTAGTAGTATTATCTTAAGTTTTTTTATTAAAGGAAGCATTATCAGACATTATTAATTTTTGACTATTTGTTTCATTTTATTTTTAGTAGGCATAATGTTATAATTATGTGTGTATATATACGAATAAATAGTGAATCTATCTTTGTTTGAATGTTTTGTGTGAATTTATAATATCTGAAACTAAGCCTTCATGAAGTTCCTCAAAGAATGAAATTAGTTGGCATTTCATACCATATGGCTCAGGCATTTCAAATATCTTTTAGACAATAAATATTTTACTTACACCCACTGACCAATATTTGTCAACAAACCAGATATAACTCTGGTAATCATTCCCCCTCCATTCCCCACTTACCGCGATCCATAAAATCATAATAGTCACCACCACCTCCTCCTCCTCCACTGGGATCATAATCTCGTTCATGCCGGGTAATCTTGGGCTCAGCAAATCTGGGTTTAAAGACTGAAATATACCAAAACACAAGAGACATAATTTATTATATAAATTTCTTTAACTAATATCCACATTTCAATTAAATTTCAGTTATAACATTCTTTAAATCACCAGAAATTCATTCTTTATGCTATTATCTTCATCTTTGGTGTTTGTTGGTAACAACAAATGATTCATGAAATAATAACCAACTTTTATTAAATGAAAAGAAAATATTAAATGTTTATCACCAGAAGGAAATCAATGAATTTGCTGCTGATGGAGAATTCATAAATATTGATTCTGATCAATTTCCTTTATAAAAAAAAATTACTTTGAGGCATACATAGATTCCAGGCCATTTTAAAAACAAAATCTCTCTACAGAAATTTATTAAATGACACAAATTTCTCCCTCTTCTAACTGCTCACATCTTACACTTTATAAATAATATCACCTGGATCAAGGACAATGATTTGTTCAAAGCATGCATAAAAAGTTATCTTCAAAACATGGATGGAAGAGAAAGCAGATGAGATTTGTCATTGGTACAATTTGTAAGATTACGTTACCATCAAACTTAAATGCCTTCAATTGTATTCAAGAAAACTTAAAAAACTAAAATAAAATCAAAGCTGAATATGTGATACACAAAACAAGATTTTATGATCAGGAAATCAATTTCATAATATAGAAGTAACAAATGAGGCATAAATCTCTTCAAATTGAGTTTTTCAAATCAAAGAAAAAAAAAAAGCACATGAAGCATGTACAGATAATCATTTTTAAACTTGGTGATATTTTCAAATGAAAACCTATTTCAATACAAGCAATTCATCCCTTTTTTTCTAAAGTTTATTATGATAATTATCATAGGCAATAATGTGATAACAGGGTCAAATCTTCTGTATAGTTTAGCAATGATTATCTAAACATACCGGTCAATAAATTTAACTTAAGAAAAAAAAAAAGCCCAGTCTTGCAAAAGACTGCAATAGTGGTATACCCAATAAAAACTGAACTTAGTCGATTAATGACTAATCTGCAAGATGAACTCAAACTATCACTCAAGAACAGGCACTATGAATTTTCATACTTCAAATAGATTTAGTTTGATAACATTCTATTTTAATATTTTAAAATGTACTGATGTAAAAATTGATATTTTTAATGTCTTTTTTTGTTTCATTTTTGAACATTTTAGTTTTCTCAAAAAATGTTTAAAATATTTATCTATTTATGTAATCAGTAATGTCATGAGTAAGACTTCTTAAATACATTGAAACCATCATTCATTCTAAGGAAGACAAAGTGATACGGCAAATTCTAGAAGCCAATTAAACAATTGTATTTTAGTGCTAAAGTCATTTGAATCTACTATCAACTGAAATAGCCCAAATAATTGGGACAGGAACACAATGAATGGTATTACACACCCTCATGTGTAAAAATAGAGAACCTCAGTGGGAAACCAATGTATGTGATATAATAGGTAAAGAGTAAATGTAGTTGTGACAGTCATGGGGTTCGAACAGAATGTAACACTTTCTAGAATGATTATAGTGGCCAGGAATAGAAAACTTTCTCAAAAGTGGCGAGTTTGTCTTTGCCAACAGTAGCTAAGAATATGTGAATTCTGGAATAGATATCAAGACTATGTTAAAAGTCAAAAGAACAAGACTGCCAGCAACTAAAAAGGATGGTAACCAACCAATAAAGTGGAACATTGTGTCAAATTGCATCTCAATTCAATGCCAATGCTGTTCAATCCAGTCAACACTTCACAGTATATACCCCACATTCCATGCAATAGGAAAAAACTGAAATATACCAAAACACCAGAGACATAATTTATTAGATAAATAATATCCACATTTAAATTAAATTTAAGCTTATAACATTCTTTATATCACCAGGAATTGTTTATAACATTCTTTATATCACCAGGAATTGTTTATAACATTCTTTATATCACCAGGAATTGTTTATAACATTCTTTATATCACCAGGAATTGTTTATAACACTCTTTATATCACCAGGAATTGTTTATAACATTCTTTATATCACCAGAAGATAGGTTTGCTTGTCACCCAATTCACACAGCTTCCTCATCTTTTAAACAGGAGTAGAGGTTTACACATTCTTCCCTAATTATGATTGGGTTTCCAGTTCTTCTAAAAACTTCTTTTCTTTCAGCCGTGGTAATTCTTGCATCTTAGTGGCATTATCACTTTGCTTGGAGTGAAATGATTAAAAAATTTCCAACAAGTAAAAAGAAAAAGTGTCATTTTTGAGTCCACTATTAATTACTGTGACTCCTCTGTGCCTAACAACTGTTCCATTGGACTAGAGAAGATTGACATTGCATTGCCTTAACAGACGAGACATAGTTCCAGTGCTTTCCAAGAGACAATAGAGTGTGTTTAGAAGGAACTGTCTCAAATTATAGATCAAACCCGTTTGCAGAGCTTTATGCCAACCAGTAATGAGTGCATCATAGTGTGGTATATTTTCCATGTAAATTTATAAAAGACCATTAGAGAACTTGGAGAGATTGAATGGCATAATTTACACAGATCTTGAAGTTAAATCACATCTCTTCATGCTTTCCAGGTTTCCAATCGATAATCATTCATTCCTGCTACATAATAGAACTTTCACCCACCCGATGCAACTGAAATCAAACTGGTTCCAGGAACACTTGGGGGACTTCCAATTACTCCATTGGATCTCATTCCCCAGGTTGATTATATAGAAGATATATTGCTGACCTGAGTAAATTTCAAAGTTATGGATCACTCTGGAACAAGCAATGATTCCAGCACTATAATGCCATAACCATTATTATTTAGGCAAAGCAAGAAGCTACAGACTATTACCTAGCTGTTTTGTTTTGTTTTTCAGCTGTATATACTATATACTACTGACCTTAACACTGCTCCACTGTGCTTCCTTTTTTACATTAAAAGACTAAATATTTCTTTAACTATAGAAATGCATTTAAAAATCAGCAAAGAGGTATTGATAAGTTCTGAACCTGATCAAGAAAAGTCCCCCAAAGTATTTATTTGGTCAGATTTGGGTAAGTCGTAAGTCAAACAAAAATACATAAGACTGTTACAAAAAAAAAAAAAAAAAAAAAAACTAAGAAAGAATATTTTTAATTTTTTGAATTTAAATTAATGATTCTAAGAAATTAATAAAAAAAGCATTGTGAAAAGCATTGATCAAGGTTTAGCCTAACTTAGGTACAATCCACATTGGTTGAAACCAAATAGTACAACCATGCAATGAATTGAGTTCTTTCGGTGACTGGCATGTGTATACATTGCTTGTATATAACATGCTAAAATTTCCCTTCTCTGATTCCATGCACCTAAGACTTAGGGGTTAGCGACTCCAACTGACACCAAATCGATTGAGTTTCGATCCCAGTCAGAAGCAGGTAGAATATCTAGTCACACTGATGAGCTGTGATACAGTGAAACAGGCTTGTATGTGAATGACTAATATATATATATATAGATAGATATAAATCCTTCAAAAAGATAGAGAAAAGTTTGTTTGAACTTACCTGCATCACAAGATTCATATGCAAGAGCTGCATGATACGGCCGATGATATTTGACATAACCAAAACCTGATTTACGATCCTTCAGAATAGTCACATCCTCGATGTCACCAAATTTCTTAAATTAAATGAATAGCAAATATAAGATAAAAATTTTTTTTTAGAATAACATCAGGAAAAAAAGATTTTATGCTATTCTATTTAGTCATACATTCATTCTATCATTAAATGTAACATACCTAAGCAAATATCAGTAAAATATTATATATGCAATATAAAAAGGCGGGGAAGACATCAACAGAATATAGCTGTAAAGTAACAAAACAACAGATTAAAATGAAGGAAAAATTTGCCATAAATGTGAGTTATAGCATTTTGTACCCAACCCTTAAAAGAACTGTAATGAATTTGTGCTATTTAAAAGAATCAAAATCTACACTGGCTGCAGAAAATGATAGGAAAGGCAAAAGAAAAAAAATATGAAGAGTTTAAAATTACAATGTGAAACATTATTTACATTGTCCAAATTGCTGTTCTCATCTTTATTCCCATGTTTATGACCTTTCAGCCGTTGTACACTCCAGCTTTCTTTAGGTGCTAGGAATTCTGAACTAAACCCTTTCTTTCAATCACTGGGGTATATTATTCTCATTCTATGTGTGAAGCCACTTCCATGTAGTTATCTCCCTTTAACTTAACTCTCTAAGCTATTTGTCCACCACTGCTGTATGCAGGTATTGAACACACAACTCTGTTAGTCAAGTCACTGAAACTAACCAACTACATCCACTGGGACATGTGTCCTTGAGGACATTAGTATATAGATTTCTGGGACTTATAAACCTAATATCTCAGTAACCAATTTTTTTCCAGATCTCATATTGCAATCTTTGAAGCTAATGACTTTTTCTACCACTCTGTATTATTGGTTTCCATATTGTATTCATTTCTATGCTTCAACAGCTTTGATTTTTGTGGCCTAGCATATGCATTAATTCTTTAAGTTTATATTGTTTCCAGTTGTGTTCTCTATCAATTATTTTAACTTCATCCCATAGAGGGTGATGATCCTCTTTCTCCCTCCATATGTGGTCAGCTACTTCTGATTTTTCTATCTCCTCTCATGTAAAGGCCTTATGACATTCTTGCAGCCCTAAATTAGGGGGGCAGACTGTTTCTTCTTTATATTTCTTTCCACAATTACATGGGATGGCGTACACAGAGTCCTTGGTCATGTTTTCCTCTATTGAAGGCCTTACTTGAAAGAAGATCTGCAAAGTGTTTTAGATATGAAGTAAATTTCTTTTTAATTTAGATCTTATTAAAAAAAAAAAATATATATATATATATATATATATATATATATATATATATAATCAATCTCTTCCCAGTAAATTATAAATTCAATCATATTATGCAGGAAAAAGTAAAATATCATTTACAAATGTAGTCAACTACAAAAGTCATTTTTTGTCTATTAATTTTATAGTAACATTTTTCCAAGTTGTTAAATTCTTAGAGGTTGTTAGAATCTTAAACATTATTAAACAGACACATGAACATATTAGTTGATTTCAAAAATACTCCATCAAATTGTGAATCTATATATACATAAAAAAAAAGTTACCTTTTCTTTTTTTTCTTCTTTTTTTTTAAATGTATTGGCTTTTAGCTTTTACACAATGGTATAACCTAAATACTAATTAAACAGTGTTCAAAGCAGAAACACATCCTTAAGAGGCCCAGAAGCTACATCAGCATTCATGCTCATGAAAAGGCTCTTTAGATTTCAAGGGGACTTACTTCAAATTCTTTTCGAACATCTTCCTCTGAATATGACTTTGGCACAATGACAAAGAGACGAACCAGCCTTTCTTCTTCACGGGGATCACGTACAGAACCATCTCTTTTTGAACTAGCAACTAAAACCTGAAGTGAACAATCAACAAGAACAGTGGACATTAAATGCAAATCAAACCAAGATGAAAAATAAAGCTTATACTCCCTGACATATAGCTAAAGAAAAGGAGATATTCATTTATTCAAATGAGGAATATAAATTGTTTTGTTTTTTTTAAACTGACATTCAGAAAATCAAATAAGACAAATCAACTATTCATGCACAGTGGATAAATGTAGTACACAAACAAAAAGCTCTTTCATTTTATATAAAAAAAGAAATTATTTTGACATTAAATTCATAAAAATAGTCATCATTTTTCAAATAACTTTCGCAATTCTATCTTCCTGAAATTTTATCTTTCTTTGTAAAGATCTACTTTAAGTGTCCTTTGAAGTTTTAGAAAATATTATAAAAGCAAAGATGCAAGTCTGACAAATACAGCAGATGAGTGAAAAACTCCCCATGCAACTGTGACAATTTTAACCTGATTATCAAAGATAAATGCAGCCGAATGTTAACCTGATGAAATATATTATTTTTTCAAACTAATTTCAGATTTGTTTCATCAGTTACTGTTTTCAACTGGTTTACTTTAGAGGAGTACTTCTTAAAGCCCATTTTTTTTTTTTATCTCTGGACCAAATTGTCAAGGACTTCTAATATCATCATCTCTTTCACAGGGATTCATTTTACATGTCCAACAACCACTTGCATTCCAACTGTCCACTGCCCATCACAATTTGTTTATAGAATGAATCATTTTCATTATGCTTAAATGAATTTTACATGGAAAGGAGATCCAGTATTCTTTTTCTTTTTTGCACATTAAGCAATAATAGAAATTAATGGCTGAGGAAAAAAAAAACCATGATAAATTTATATGGGAAAAATACATTAAAATGATCAACGTATCCAAGCAGGTGCAAAATAAAATAAATGTTTTTATTATGTTGACATATATCTCCTATATTATATAATTATTTTAAAATGTTTTTATTACATTGCTATCAATCACAACTCATCAATCCAATTCTGGAACATTGTCAGTTTTAGTATTTATATAGCAGTTTTTTTTTCTCCTGGCTCTAGAAATATTTGTCCTGGGTATGACATTAAACTGTAACTGGTGGTAAGGCTCTGGTCTGGGAGTTCCAGAGTTTTGGAGAGAGTGGAGTGACCCCTTAATTACCATTACCCCCAGGTTCACCCTGTCCTGGGGTGATAGTACCTGTTTAAGGAGAGAGCTATGGGTTAAATACCTATTACATACTGGGAACAGATGGAGCTCAATAGTCTTGGCAAGTAATCCATCTAGGACAAGGACAGTCTGACATAAAATCTACGACTCAAGGACATTCCTGTCACCTTCCCAGCTTGCTAGACTATGACAGATAAACCATGGGTGTAAAGGGTGGGGCTAGTACTGTGCACACTGCACTCCACCTATAAATTTCATTGCGCAGACCCAAAGGATATGTCTATGTCATCACTAACTCTTCCAAGCCTAATCAAAGCTTGTCTATCATCCCTCAGTTGGCTTGCTGCAGTCAAGCGGTCAAAGAACATTAAAACAAACACCAAGGTGCCAAAACACTGAAACTTACATGCTGAACATCAGAACCCTCCTTGACACAGCTCACAGCAACCACCTTTAACGTTGCTCAGCTCTGATCGCACATGAACTGTCCAGGTTAAATGTCGACATTGCTGGCTTTAGCAAGGTCTGCTTCCCAGGAGGCAGATTTCTAGAGCATGGCACCAGATATACCCTCTTCTGGTCAGGGAAACTTGTGACAGAAAGTTTCTTTCAGGCGTCAGCTTCATGGTCAGAATCTCCAGGCTGGAAAATCTGCCAACCTATCATTCTGACTGCATGATGTTCATGCATTTCTCTCTGAAGAACAAACAGTATGCCACGCTTTTCAGTGTGTATGCTCCAACTCTTCAAGCTGAACCTGCAGAAAAAGACAAGTTCTACTCGGAGCTTCGCAGCCATCTTCAGAGCACTCCTGCAGATGATAAAGTGATAATCCTTGGCAATTTCAATGCCAGGGTGAGCCAAGATGCAGATGCCTGGAAAGGAATATTTGGCAGACATGGCATTGATAACTGCAATGACAATGGGCACTTGCTGCTGGAGCTTTGCACTTAGCATGCAACTTGTCATCACCAACACCATCTTCCAGCAAAAGGACAGTCTTAAAACAACCTGGATGCATCCTCAGTCTAAACATTGGCACCTTATAGATTACGTTCTTGTGCACCAGTGAAACTTCAAAGATGTCCTTCACACCAAAGTGATGCCCAATGCAGAATGCCACACCACTGCTGGGTTTGAATTGCAGCTTAGTGCACTGCAAACATAGACTTCACTTCAAACCCAAACCAAGGAAGAGAGGACTTCCCACCAAAAAGTTTAATCTGAACAAGCTTTAGTCAGCTGTAGTGAAAGTTGACTTTCAAGCAGGCCTACAATACAAGTTTGAAAATGGCAACTGCCCAAAAGACCCCTCTCCTAAAGCACTCTGGGATCAACTGAAGACTGCCATCCTGCAGACATCGGTAAAAGTTCTGGGGTTTACTACCAATGACTGATTCGATGAGAACAACCAAGTGATTCAAGAACTGCTGGCAAAGAAGAGATTGGCTCACCAGGCTGACCTGGATCAGCCATCATGTCCAGTGTAGAAAGCTGCCTTCTGTCTCATTTGCAGCAACCTCCAGTGAAGACTTCGAGGGATACAAAATGAGTTGGGGACCAACCTCACAAAGAGAATGTAGCTATACTCAGACTTAGATGACTACAGAGACTTCTACGAAGCCCTCAAAGCAGTGTATGGCCCAACTCACTGGTTCCAGAATCCCTTGCATCATGTGGATAGACAGGTGCTCTTCACTGATAAGACTGCATCCTGAACCATTGGTCTTCCAGGCTCTCTTCAGTGCTGATCGAGTTGTCCAGGATTCAACAGTTCTCTGCATCCCTCAGCAATCAATCAAAGCAGAGCTGGATGAACTGCTCTCTATGGAAGAAATTACCAAAGCAATAGAGCAGCAGAGGAGTGGCAAGGCAGCGGGAGTCAAAAGGTTTTCAGAGATCTGGAAAGATAGAGGACCAACATTACACAGCAAGCTTCACAAACACTTTGTCTGTTGTTGGGAGCAGAGCAAACTTCCAAGTGATCTCTGCGATGCAATCATCATCACCTTGTACAAAAACAAGGAAGAAAAGTCAGATTTCTCCAACTACTGGGAGATCACTGTGCTCTCTATTGCAGGAAAAATCCTTGCTTGAGTACTCCTGAACAGATTGATACCCACCATCACAGAAAACCACCTACCGGAAACCCAGTGTGACTTCAGAGCCAACAGGGGCACTGCATACATGGTGTTTGTCCTCAGGGAGCTCCAAGAGAAATGCCAAGGGCAGAACAAAGGACTGTACATAACATTTGTGGACCTGACCAAAGCATTTGACACAGTGAGCAGAAAGAGACTGTGGATGATCATGGAGCACCTTGGCTGCCCCTCAAAGTTCCTTAGTATGGTCATTCAATTGCACAAAGACCAGTGTAGCCAAGTCAGGTGGAACAGTAACCTCTCTGGAACCTTCCCCATCGGCAACAGTGTGAAACAACACCAACTCTGTTCAGCATCTGTTTCAGCATGATGCTCAAACAGGCCACAGAAGACCTTGACAATGATGATGCTGTGTACATCTGTTACTGCCTTGATGGCAGTCTGTTTAAACTCAGGAGACTGCAGGTCCCCACAAAGACACTCGAATATCTGTTTCGTGACCTTCTCTTCACCGACGACACTGTCGTCATTTCCCACACCGAATAGGCCTTGCAACACCTAACATCCTTCTTTGCAGAGGCTGCCCAGCTCTTAAGACTCAAGGTCAGCTTGAAGAAGACTGAGGTCCTCCACCAGCCTGCACCCTACGAAGAGTACCATCTTTCCCACGTCATCATCGGTGAGATTGAGTTCATCAGTTCACTTACCTGGGGTGTACCATCACATCAAATGCTAAGATTGACAGGAAAATAGACAACAGACTGGCCAAAGCAAACATCACTTTCAGCAGACTCTACAAAAGAGTCTGGAACAACAAGCATCTGAAGAAGAGCACTAAGATCAATGTCTATAGAGTTGTCGTACTCAACACCCTGCTGTACAGCTCTCAGCCATCACCTATGACTCCTTGAACACTTCCATCAGCACTGCCTCCGCACTAACCTCAACATTCAATGGAGTGATTACATCACCAACATTGAGGTCCTTGAACAGGCAGAAATCCCCAGCATTGAGGCCATGTTGTTGAAGTCAAAGCTATGCAGTGAACTCTCCACTGACCACCGTGATAGAGGAGCAGCAAAGAAAAGATATAAAGACGCTAGACTTGCCTATCCTATATCAGCCTAGTCAGCCATCAGTATGCCTGCAGTTGAGGTGGACAGCCCCGCTTCCCAAATCTTTGTTAGGAGCCAGACCAAGATCAAGATTTTTTTCTCCTGGCTCTAGAAATAATGCATAAAATTACTAAAGCAAAGTCAAATATGAACAGCAGTAAAATGGGAATCAGTATAATAAGTTGAAAAACTTATTCAGGATTCAAATGTTGAAAAACTTATTCAGGATTCAAATGTTGAAAAACTTATTCAGGATTCAAATGTAGTTAGTAGTAAAATACAAACTGTTTTTTCTTATTCGTCACTTGTTTCAAGAGCCAATAAATATCTAATAAGAATGAATGAATGATTCAAAATATTTGCTTACAAAAATCCTACTTCTGATATATCATAGGCTATATAAACAACCCATTTAAATCCATAGTTACAAAGTCAAAAATCAAACTTCAATGTGTATACAAAAGGTTGAAATTTGTAGTTATTTTAGCACAGAAATATCAATCTTCATTGTAGAATATAGCATTGTAATACCGTCTGACCATGGTGAGGAAGCAGAACACAATCAGTTTTTTAGGTTTGACAGAAAACCCATCTTTCATGTAGAAATTGCCTTCTTTGCTATTTTATATTAAAATAGAACATTTCAACCTTTGTTCATTGCAAAGTAAACTGCCAATAGGTGTCCAAGAATTATACCAATTAAAGTCTATTAAAAATGTTCCTTAATATTGCTGAATTCAAAGATCACTATACTACCTTAATCTTACAAGTTCCTGCTACTGAAAAACTGATTTACCTTTCAAGCCATTGCAAACAAGTTTAATTTTCATTGAATGTTTCATAATTGTAACCTAAGGTGATAATTGTGGACAAGATAAGAGATTCTGTTCAAAGATTAACAAATACAAGCTTAATCAATAATTCTGAAAACAGGAATTCGCAGAAAATGTAAAATTGAAAGTTCCCTTATTTAATGATTTTCGGTGAGGAATTATGGGATAAGATGCAGGGTAAAATGAATCAATTTATAGTGAGATATCTATTGGGGGAAAATTAAGAAAATTTAAGTGTCACCTACCTTAAGTGGTTTGGGATGTCCTGGTACACACTTGCCATTCATTTCTTCCATTGCCAGAAAGGCAGATGAAGTTTTACTGAACTTAATATATACAATTCCTGTAAGTAAAAAGAGATAGAAAAACTTAAAGATACAGCAGATGGTTATAAAAAATAAATAAAATCAATTATTGATGAAAATGTTTTACCTCTATTCAATATTTTTCTTGCAAAAACTTTTTCTGTCTATGTATTTTCAATCAACAGACCATAAAGCCTGTTCATCAATTGTCACTTCAAAATAGTAATTAAGTTTTCCTTATCATTAGCATCCAAAGGAATCCAAATTAATATTTGAATATAAATTTTTTTCTCTGGACAAATGTCACAGAGATTCTAAGGAACAAATGTGTCAGAGTGGCTTCTATTTCTGTAGGGAATATGTCTCATTTGTGTAGCCAATTCAAAACAGATGTTTCTTTTCCTGGATATTTTTGTCCAAAAAAATCATAATTGTTATTTCAGGTTTTCTTTATTGACAACATCTCTTCTATTTGCCATTTAATGGTCTACTTATCAGCAGGAAGTGGAGAGGGGTGGGTAGTCTTGTTTTTGCTCAATCTTCCAGAGTTCCATCTAGTTAACACTGGTCTCGATTCTCCTTGGAATTATTTGAAAACGTTTTTTTTCAACACATTTTGTTTTTTTAATTTTCTTCAACTTTTCATCTTTCTGCAAATCTCAACAATTATCATTCAGTTAGTAAACTTTCCTCTTTCTTTTTTCCTTTCCTTTTAGTTTGGAGATTGCTGGAGACTGATCAATATCACACAATAATTTAGCATACACTGTCTTGTTGACTAGCTCTTTGCCTAAAATAGCTCAAAAACATTTACGGCATAAAAAGAAAGTTAAAAATATATCAATATTATTATTGCACTAGTGTACCCTATACTGTCAAAAATGGCTGCAAATGTTAGAAAGTTTTAATAGATAGATGCAATGAACCAAAATTCTTGAGACAGTTTGAGATGTAATAAAGCAAAGATAAAAAAATTCAATTGGTTCCCTTTGTATTTTTTAGATATTTAATGGTATAATTCATTGATTACTCCTGATATTATATGAATTGCTTTTTACTTAATATTTTTTATGTTAAAAATTCTATATGTTACATACAACAGGGAAATGGAAATATGTCTCAAGAGAAAAAGATTAACCACAATAATAAAAAAGGCGATGACAAAGCCTATTTCAGAACCAAGTTGAAGGAAGACGATCACTTAATAGACAAAGGTACCTGTTTGCCTTGCATGAAACACTTGAACACAAGACTGCAATCTAAGAAATGTAGAAGTAAAGGAATTGATTAATTAAATGGATCATTTTGCTCAACTAATTTTGCCTAAATGCAAATAAATATTTTATCTGTACAGATTATTAAAACTACTAAGGGAAGTAATCACTCATAAATTTACTAACTTATGATCAACTCACTTTCCCCTACAGATGGAACAGGAAAGATATAAATAAATACAATTGTTAATTATTTTATGGTTTGATGATTATCTATTCATTCTATAAATAATAAAAAACAAAGGTGAGAATACAAGATCAGCAACTAACCCTATTATGAAAAGCTTTTAAGAATGTATCTTTTTTTTTGTTTTTTATAATCATGTTGTCCCCAGCAAGGCATTTTATTGCCACTGTTAAGCAGGAGTTACATAGGAGGTAAGTTATGAGAAAGAGTGACAGGTTACATAGAGTGTCAGGAAGAGGGTAGGAGAAAGATGAGAATACTGTTGCAAGTGGAGTGGATGAAGAAAGAAGCATGAGAAAGAGAGAGGAAGCAAGTTAATGAGATAGTAGAAGACTATTGACTTTACATTTGAATTCTTGAATATTGTAGCTGTCGAGAAAGCAAGTAAATGGAAGGGAATTCCACGGGCGGGAAGTGCAAGAAAAGAAGCTGCTGGAGTAGAATTTGCATTTACAATTTATTGGTTCCACAGTAAAAGTGTAGAACCTACATGCTAATCTTGTGGCTTGAGCTTTAATTTTCTGAAGCTGCTTCTAATGTTGTATAGTTAAAACAACATTTTAAAATATGCTTTCTTGTTTATGAAATCAATGTGAAACCTTTAAAACTTTCTGTTCTTGTACTGTTTTACAAACAATGGGGTTTGACTTCAGTCAAATACAACCACAGTCTCTGATTATTTAAAAACCATTGAAAGGAAAATCTTCAGTTTAATTTCCTTCAAACCATTATTTTTTCTGAAGTATTGCATATTGGGTAAAAACTATTCACATACCAAGCATTAAATTACTTTTCTGAAATGACTATAACTAAACTCATATTGCGAGCCCTCAGAAAAAATATAAAACAATGAGTACGCGAGTCAAAATAAAATCAAATCCTGAGTAGTTTGTATTGACATTATATAAACAATATTTTCATTTGATTAAAGCCTAAATTTTAAAAATACACTTGTACAACATGTCACTCTTTTACATAGACTTGTTACAATAAACAATAAAATAAATCCAAATGGAAAAGTTAAAAAAAGCCTGATAACCTTTAATCATTTTGCAGTATGAAACACCTCATCCCTACAGGTCTTTAAATTCAATTAAAATGTGATAAAAGTGCTTAAAATCATTTTATTGCCTCCTCATTGCCACCTTAGAAAAGGACAGTCTATCCCTATACAAAACAAAAAGGACCAAGAAAAGCATGGAGTTAATATCCTGGGGGTATATTTTCATCAGTAATGAGATAAATGAACAACATAATCATCAAATATCAAAAAAGAAACAAAACCAAAAACATAATGTGATCTGAGAATTTAAATTTCAACTTCCTCATGATTTTTTGTACAACACTTCTTATACTTAAAAGTTCTTTATAAAAAAAATTATTTTAAATTATAAGACTTAGATTTAGGTTATTAGATTTATGAAATAATATATCTTGGACATCACACAAAGGTAGCAAACATAAACAAGAGAGTCATTGTCATTATGTCTATAAAAACAGACAGGAAACAGCATCGCTCTATAGCAGATAATCCTGTGATGAGTTATTTTGAGGTTAGCTCAACAGGATTGGCACTAAGAGTTGTTCAGTTACACACAAATATAAATTCCAATATCCAAACATTGATAAAAACTAAATATAAACATTCAACTACACAAATGAGCTAAATTTTCATATTTGATCACAAAACTATTTTATTCCATCATTAAAAGTTGTTCCACAACTCTCTGGGAACTAAAAATATACTAAATGCAGATGTTAAGGTAATGAAAGAGACCAAATTTCAACATCTGAGCATTTAGAAAATGTATTTGAAAATCTATATACTAATACACATTTATGTATGGTGCATGTTACACTTGGTATCACAGGTACTGAGAGGGAAATAAAAACAGAGGGATGTAGAGAGACAAAAAGGGATTAGAGGAAAGGGTCATCTTAGATAAAAGTTGCTTGTAGTGAGGGTTTAAATCATGTTTTGTAACCAAATGTTTTATTGATGATACTTCAGTATTTTTAAGCAAGTTTATCAGACACTGATGTTGAAATGAACAGACATGGTTTTGCATTGCTCAAAGAAAGCAATGTCAAATTTTAAAAGGGAATTTTTTTAATTATGTATTTATTCTTATAGTTTTTGTTTTTTATTATAATTTTTTTATTATGTATTTATAATCTTTAATTATTAAAATACATATTTGTTCATTTTTTTTTTTTTTAAGATAAGTCATGGTAACCATCAATTGTTTCATTTATATTTTTAAAAAATTTAATATATTAAGAACATTCAATACCCTGTATTTGTTAAATTACTTATTAGCAAAATTCTAATCTATTTTATATTAAAGCAGGAGTCGCCAATAAATTGGTACATTTGATGACTAACTGTTCACTCCCCCCAACATCCAGAATAGAGTGTGTGTGTGTGAATGGGCATAGAGAGCTCTGAATAGAGGTAGCACCTTTGATGTCTGTCAAGCTGCACTTTCAGGTGGACAGGCATCACTGTTCCTCATCCATTTTGTAAATCTCTCATAAGATGGCTCCAAGTTGCCATGTTCTGGTAAACTGTTTCAGCTGGTAAGCTGAGGGAGTGGTGTTAACACAGCACCACTGGGCGAAGGACCTCCTCGACACAGGTTAGGGTGGAAAGGTTCTTGATAGAAGCTACAGACACATGTTTGTGATCAAGGCAAGCCACCTAGTTAGAGGACATCAGTTATGGTCTAACCTGGAGAGTGATGGGCCCCTCCAGGTTAAAACTCCCAAGACGTCACATGATGAGCATGCACAAAAAAAAAAAAAAAACACAACAATCACAGGAACCCAGGCTCTGGCACACAACCATGACAAATGGAAAAGAATTGGGGCAGCTCAACATATCATCACTCCAATGACTTCTTCCGGGTTTAAGAGTGAAAGAAAAAATGTAACTTCGCTGATAACTACAAGAGCATGATTGTGAGTTGAAAAGAACAGAGTTCAGCATAAGTTACAATTGTCATTAACTCTTTTCAGTTGATTTCTTGATAAATATTTTCACATAATTTACCCTAGAATTGTTCTCCCCACCAAAGAGATCAGTGTTTTATTTATTTCAAATTTCAATACTTGAATTGAAAAATTCATCGGTATATAGTTCAAGTTTCATCTAGTACAGCATTTGAAGTTTCTATATACAAAACACTGGATTATCTTATACCACACAAATTTCTTGAACAAGATCCATATTTTGAAACCTTTAAAAATTCATATATTCAAATTATAGTAAAAATTTAATTTGTAATGCAATATATTTTAACAATCTGTAAGCAATAAGTAGCAGAATTAGAAAAAACAAAAATATGAAAACGGATTATAAAATACAAAAGTCTTAAATCAGTTAAAAAAAATTGGTCATAACAGATCAACTACTGTACTCTAACTACTATTTTTAATATATATCACATCAGAAATATATTAGGTAAGTACTGACAGGTGCCATTGTTGGCTAACCAATATTACGAGGTTTAAACTGTGCAAACACTGCATAGCATTTATGGTCAATAAAATCATCTGTTGATATTCAATGAGGCAGAATAAAGTGAAGCAAGTACTATTAAATAGGCCACTAGCAATTCTGTCAATAGTAAAATACATTACAAGAAATGAATGTTTTGCAAAAAGGAACCAACAAGAATCAGTAACCAATCTCTTAATGTAATGCCATAACAACAGCATAGTGATGAGACTGTCAGTGACAGAGACTTCAAATAGTAGGTGAATTAAGGTACTTACATCACTAAACTGTTGCACAAATTAAAAATGTCTTTGGATAAATTGGAAAAAAGTGGGAAAAATACCACTGGTGAAGCTAAATGTATGGAAAAAATTTCAACTGACAGTGGCAAAACAAGTTTCTTGGGAACACCAAATGAAACAATTCATGAGTAATTTGGAACAATTCACATTAGTGACAACAGCATAGAAGTCACATCAGCAACAACAGCTCAAACCATTCACAAGGCAAGACTAAGAAATCAAGTGTCCACAATAATTTGGTTTCATATTATATAGAGTCTACATTGTAAAGTCTCACATAACCTTATTGTCTATATAGTTTAACTTGGTGTGGCCATTTTCCTTTCTGGATGTTTTATGTGCAAGGCAGGTGTCAACTCTTGCATTGGTAAGTTATTTGTTTTTTTTTTACTCTTTTTCAGTGTGAGTTTGGTGGGGGGAGCTTCTGTTTATATCCCCTCCCCCAAGCAATCTCTTCATCACATAACACACAGAAGTTAGTTTCTTAATTTGAGTGCTACAACACAGTGGGGCAGGTTCCACGACCTTCACGGTTTAATTCTTTCTAGAGGAATCAGACAACTTTGGGTCAAAATCTGAACAATCTACATCATTCGGTGTATCAAACATCACAGTTCACTTTCTGAGGATAAATCTGCAAGATGTCCCTCTAATGTATCAGAAGCCAAGAAAAGGCAGAGCCAGCCACATACAGGCAAGTGTACTGTCAATTTCCCACATAACAAGATGCCTTAGTGAGTGATAATATCCAGCATTGCTAGTCTCACCACTGTGTCTTTACTCGAGCTTGTTGTGCCACCCACAAACATGCAAGCCCAACACTATAGTGCAATCTTCTAGCCTCTCAAGGTCCTTGCACATCAGACCAAATGGGCCTTTAAACATGCTGCAGACACCTTCCTCACATTTACATAGACATCATCTATGTAGGAAGACATGACAAGTTCTACCACTTCATCATGAGACAGCATGATGCCCATGATGGCTTTCATTATTTGGGGGAGGGGGGGGGGCAAATAGAGTCTAAACCATAGTCTAGTGAAACAGTATCATGTTCCCTTAATAATGCTTGTTTGATACAGCTATAATGTGAACGTGCACTTGTTGGCAGGCTCTTCTCAAATCAGTTAAAGATTTGAGCAGACACCTGATGTCTCCAGTCTCTTAACTTCTGATCACAGATGTCAGCATCAGCAGTAAACACATCCACATACTTTTGGAATTCCAAAAAACTTTTCTTTGTTTTCTTGGAAAATTGTCTTAAGCGGAATTAAATCTTTGGATGGGCCAAGTTCTTGCTCAGAGTACAGCAGTAACCAGCCATTGTCCAACCAAATTATCATGTATTCAGTCGAGAAAGACAGACAGACAATCAGGCAGAAGGTATATGGTGAGTGATTAATTATTGGCCACCTAACAAGCCCTATCCTAGTCCATATATACGATCGCAAATGCTGCTGTAGATGTGCGTTATGGAGCAGTGGATATTGACTCGGAATGACAAATCAGGAGCAGAGTTTGAATTCCAGTTGAATTCCATGCATTCAGTTACGCACAAATACCCTTGGGAAAAATATTAATCCGTCTCCCCTCCAGTTATGGGTTAAATAATAGAACAGATTGGGTTCTATAGCCTTGGCTGGCAACCAGTCTACTGCAGAAAGCAATGGCAACCTACTTCGGGATAATCGTCTGCCCAGTTAGTCATGTGTCTTTTGAGACATGATCCCCCAAAGCATGTATCACGTATGGCACTTAACCAATTGAATAGTTGGAAGCATAATTAAAGCTTCTACTGGTCATAAAGTGGGGGTTCGGTTTTCTATTGGCATGAAGTAATAAACTGATCCCCCACTAATTAGTCCATAATATAATCCACCTCTTCTTCTTACAGATATGGGTTAAATAACAAGATAGTTTGGGTTCTATAGCCTTGGCTGGCAACTAGTCTAACGCAGAAAGCAATAGCAACCTATTTCAGGATAATTGTTTGCTCAGTCAGTCATGTCTCTTTTGAGACATGATCGCCCAAAGTGTGTATCACTAAACTAGGTAATGATGCTGAAAATCATACCGAAAATGGAGTACTGCTGCAATATCTGGGGTAAAGCTGCCCAATCCTTGCTTGGCTATCTTGATCAAGTTCAAAAGCTTCTACACAGCCATGTGTGTAATGAGTATTATCCACCTAACAAACCCTCTACTAGAGAGAAAACATTGTAAGCTTCTCACTATTCTATTGCTACTTGTATGTACTTTTTCACCGGCACAATGTGGCTTTCCTGTGTCTCTTCTACAAATACTTTCACGGCTTCTGCTCCAATAAACTTAGCTCACTGGTGCCCCCTATAATTCTACTCCATCAGCTTCTTTTCTCATGCTTCCCGCCTGTGGAATTCCCTTCGATTTACTTGCTTCCCCGACAGCTACAGTCTCCAAGAATTTGAATGTAAATCAATAGTCATCTCCTATCTTGCTAACTTGCATCCTCTCTCTCATGCTCCTTTCTCCGTCCACACCACTCTCATCAGTATTCTCATCTTTCTCTTACCCACTTCCTGACACCCCCTATAACCTATCACTCTTTCTCATAACTTCCCTCTTATGTAACCCCCTGCAAAACAATGGCAATAAAATGCCTTGCTTCGAGCGATATGATTATTAAAAATAAAATAAAACTGCAACTCTGTCAAATTCTTCTCTAAGAACTTCAGCATTGAGTACTCTGCTATTTCATTTCACAGTGTTGTCAGTGATAGACCACTTCCACAAGGTGACCCAGATTTTCTTATGTTAGTTGAATTCCACTGTAAAATCTGGTTTATTTATTGTGAGAGCCACACAGATAGACACACTGTGTTGGATGAAATACATTTTACCAGATTCACAGTCCTCCCAACTTCTTAATGACGTCAAATCCTAGCAGAAGGTCAAAACAAACTTTTGGTGGCCACCAAAACCTCAACATCAACGGAAACCATATTACTAACAGTAAGCTCAATATCGCTTACTTCATAGCACTTAAGGGTCTTCCGATTCAAGGTTAGTATATTCACCTCCTTTCTAGAAGCCCTTCAAGCAGATTCATTCAGAATGGGAACAGCTGGCGACCACTAATGCTTCGCATTTAAAGTCATTAATATGAATTTCTATTAGAAGGAGCACCTTATTTTCTAGTTGTCTGGGGAAGCATTGACATCTTCTTCCCATGTCATTTTCTGGACAGATACACAATACATGGCCAAGTTTGCTACATTGGTAGCAACATATTTCAGGCTTTCCACGTTTGTCTTCGAACTGACAGTCTTTTGCCATGTGATTAGGGCCATTGCACCAGTAACAGACAACTGCTTTTTCATTTTATCGTATGAAAAAAATAAAATTAATAATCACAGTGCCAAACATACTTGCTGCTACTACAGGATCTTCCACAAGTCGACCCAATATTTGCTTATCTTAGTTGCTGACTCTTCATCTTTCATAATTACCCAAGTGCATGCCAGCAGCTCTTTTTTTGGGAGAGGGTATCATAACATGTTGTTTAGAGTATCTTCTGATACACAATTCAATAATTTATCCTCTATTTTTAAATAGTTATGTGTCTCCATATTATGTGACAAGTTTGTTGGAACAAATGCCTGCTATCAGAAACGATCTTTTTTTCAGAGCTCATCAAGTTGTCATAATTAAATTAGTATAATAAACTTTTAATTATCATGGTAAAATTTAAAAATTGAATTTATTTAAACTTATCTTAAATACTTTTTTTCTGTAAAGGTGTGTTTTCTTTTCATAAAAATTTTATCATTTAAAATGTTTACAGAAATGGACAAAGTTCATACATTACTAACAGACAACAGTTCACTGCTGTGTTGTCTGTAATAAATAAGGAAGAATAAGCATAAAGACAGTAAGAAGCTGCGATATAGTTACAGTTGTTGGTGAGTTTCTTGAATAGCTGCTTTGTTTATCTCTCTAGAGAGAGAAAGGGAATCACATAGCATGGGCATGTAAACAAGCTAGCATTTTTATCTGTTTTCAGGGAATACCAATGAAAAGGGCTTTTAAATTTACTTAAATCAACAATTGGTTGAAAATTATTTTTCTATATTAACCATTTTCTACCACATCCAACAAGTTTTTAATCTTTTTTTAATTTTTGACGTTTTTTTTTTTTGACCCTACCATCTTTATGATGTTGATAGTCGTTTTTACATTGCTTTAACACTTCTAAAATCTTTACATACAAGGAATTTTTATTATTAAATTTTGAATATTACTACAAGAATAATCTGACTTGACAGAGGTTTCAATCCATTGGCAAATAAACTTGTTCTTTATGGGTACTAGGCGATGCACCAGTTTTAAGAAATTTTCGACAGCAAATTGAGATAAATTAAACAACAGCCAAGTTAAAGATAATGAATTGTTTAATTTATTTTTAAATACTTTTTAAAGTTTAGAAATTAAAAGGGTTTTTTTGTATAAAAAATAGTTGGTAAATTTTCGTTTTATGTCTCAGAGGCTTTTCCCCCTTCAAATTTATCCAAAATAGCATTATTTCTGTGCAAATATGCTGAACTCAAATCAACAATTAATTATTGAAGAAACCTACTTTTTTTTATCCGAACGTCCAGAAAAAAATTCGAACTACATTTTGTCTCCCGAAACTCTAACGCAGTCATGTAATTAACTGCTGAATGACTTTCCGCGTAGGATAACAAATTTCGGTCTATCTTCGGCCGATTTACTTCCTTTACTGAAACTTCCGCCTATTTACTTCCTGTTATGAAAGTAATACGCGATTGTATTTCTACGCGTATTACTTTAAAAAACCCACAGATATTTTAACTTTCATATGCAGACTCCAAGCTACTTAGCTCCATATCTATTTAACATGTTGAAATAAACACGTGTCGGCGACTTCAACGAATCATCTCCAATGACAACCACTCGGCCAATGAAACTTAAACCTGTTTTTCTGTGGACCAACTTAAAAATAAATAAATAATTCTTGCTCCGGGTTGACTCTTTTGATCACATGATGTTTATAAACAAAAATGATTTCTTTTCAACAGATATACCATGAACCATATTTTCTTTATTTCTATCTATTTTTTTTTTAACCTGGACGACTGAATTTGCAACAAGTTTTCTTTTTCAAAATAGGAAAAATCCTGTAGGCCTATCAGAGATCCAAATTTTGGGAAACCCCTACTTCCTTTTTTTTTATTCGTAGGTTTTTACTTAATGCCAAAACGTTTACTTGATAAAACGAGTTTTTATTTTGTTTTATTTTATTTTTTTTAAAGAGAAAATAACTTGAATGAAAACAACAAAATGCTAACATGCTTTTTAAATGCGTATTTTTCAAGTGTCATCAGCGACATATGTATTCGAATGTACAAAAATCTACAAAAGGTTTTACTAATTGTGACCAATCCTAGTAGAAAATAAAATAAACATTAATTTTTTTTCTTTTCAAAACTTTAAGAAAATAAATAAAAATATATTACACTTTTTTTTCAATTTCACTACACGACTTTTCATTCAAAATGGCGGCATCATTTTAAATCTCTTAAATACTCATCCTAATTTCTAGTTTTAATGTGTTGTTTCGTTTACAAACAGTAAACAAATAAATATAAGCTGACTGTTGTCATAGACATCACCGGGAGAGGAGAACACTTTCGTCGGAAACAAAAAAGTAAATAAGGGGAAAAATCAAAAAAATAATCTGCTGATAAGAAAACGGATCGATTTTCTCATCCTTCGATGCAGCTAGCAGAAGAATTTAAATTTAATAATCAATCTTACAACATTACCCAATTTATCATTAAAACAGAGCTAGGATGCCACTTAAGTCTTTAGTTTCCTAGAGTTAAAATAAGCCGGAACAACAACAAAACACCTTTTACACCTTTTAATAAGTTCACATTGCCGAGTCTAGACTGAACAAAAACACGTACCTTTTTCTTCACTCGTCTGTCGATCTTTAACAATATAAACATCTTGGATGGTACCATATTTTCCAAAGCATTTATGATATTCATCCTCAGATATTCCTTTGCCAGCAATAATAAACAAACGACTGTTCCTACTAGTATAACGTTGATTAGACATTTTTCTGTTTCTCGTGTTTAATCTGGGGGAAAAAGTATAAAACCAAATATAGCAACACCCGTTCTCGTCGAATCTCGTAAAATGACGCGAGAGTTTATTCGCTCCGGACGCGCGATTGACCTTTAAAGTATATTGAAATGCACTGAGAAATTAAATTAAATTATTAAAGTAGCACTCATTTTTTATTTGTCATATAGCCGAACACCGAAACATGCATATCAAACTCAACACTCAGCAATACACTTTTCGAAGTGTTATAAAACGGGAAATTTAATCTGCGATATATATCGTGAATAAATTTCTTGTAGTATTTAAAATGATTTGTAAAACCGCAAAAAAAAAAAAAATTATTATTCCCACCAAATTCCAACTCCTGTGCCAGACACAAAAAACTTAATAAAAATAGCAAGACATATTAGGCGCAAAATAATAAGACACGAGACAACCACTGTGTAAAATTTAAAAAAGAAAAACTCATTTTACACGAAAAAGGGTACAAACAAAAAAATATGCACAAAAAGTTCCCTTTTTTCAATTGTGTGTCTAAGGCAAGGCAACAATTTATGATAAAGGATCACCAGCGAAAAATGCAAAAATAATTACAACTTGGGAAAAGTCAAGACTCAAGAATTTTTAATAATTACGAAAGGAGAAAACAATAAGGCAGTAAAAAACATGTGCAACCATCTTTCAGAAAAAACGAAAATAACTACTTGAAAATTGGCTCACGGGCGTCTCTAGGACACAGTATTCTTCTTTTTTTATGTCCCCTTTCACACAGTTCGTCATTGAGAAAAATTATAGGCAGTCCAACCTCAGGAGAGTTTTTATTGTACTTCAAATTTCTATTGTCTTTCTGTGGTTGGCTGATAACAGAGGCTTTTTGATGTTCTCTTGATGTCAATGCCTTCTTTGATGCTGACTTGCTTTCTTCCCAAAAGATCTGTTCACATATATTGACCTGAGCCTGATTTATTCAAAAATTTAGGCTCATCTCTGCCCCACTATTCAGTATGTTATCAGAGTTTGAGACTAGTGTAGGGGTATCGGCTATATCTGTCAAATTGGCCTTGTGCCAAACACAACCGAAGTCCCCACAATTTAAAATATCAGAAGGTTGAAAGAATAAAAGTGTTTTGTTTGTAAAATAAGTGAAATTTTATTAACTGAACAGAATAACAATAAAAGTGTTTTGTGTTTGTAAAATAAGTGAAATTTTATTAACTGAAGTGAATAACAAAAATGTAAGAAATAAAATGTTCAAATAGAAAATGTACATCGTGAATTAATTTGTAAGAGTTAAATGTTCTAAGAGAAAATGTACGTAGTTAAAAGTTCCAGAGAAATGGTAGTAAGTAGCAGAATGTGTTTATGTAAAAAGATTAATCAGAGTACTAATAAAGTATATGTTCCTTTCCTTTTTATGGCCGACGAGAAAGTGAAACGGTAGGTAAAGCAATGAAGGAAAATTGTACTTTTCAGATATTAATTTTTAAGAGTTACTTGAAGATGTCTTGTTGTTTCTTTGACGGTGAGTGAGTGAAGATGATGAAAGGAGAGGAAGAACGAATGTATGTCGACGAAACATGACAGGTTCGGTATCTTGAAATTTCTCCCTTACATTGTGACGAGGTCCTTATCTGATCTCTGCTCCCATAGGACTGTTTTTGGACGGTTAAGAGACGTGGATAAGTAGTGGAATATAGTCACGTGATCGGATAAAACCGCATACCCATTTTCTAGGTGTTAAGAAAATTTGACCGGGGTCATAGTTCAATTTGCTACTTCCTATCCAATCAAAATCCAGAATCTTAATTTTCACACCGGCTTGTGAATTTAGCTTGGTCTGGTTTTTCCAAAATATTTTCAGTCATTTTGATACGATTTTGCGGGTGTGCAATTCTACTTTTTGCGTTTCAGTTAATTGTTGGATGATAGGATATGTATTCTATACTGGTCAAAATATACGAAAAAATAATTTCCACAAACTGGAAATGGAGTCTTCACAAATTTTGGTGTGTTTTAATCGTTGGAGCGAAAAAGACGCACATTTAACAAATTTTATACAAACCGTCAAACATACACAAAAAAATACACCTCTCTCAAAAAAGAATGTCAACTAAAAAAAACTGTTGCTGGCCTGTTCCTGGCGTTTTCTTTGATTATGATCAATCTCGAGTTTCACAATGGTTGGTTTTTGTCTCGTTTCGATCATTGTTGTGTCAGTCTTTTTTATTTTAAATTTTCATATCCACCATTGGATGTGCGTTGTGGTGCATTGGATATCGGCTCGGAACGAGAAATCGGGGAGCCTAGTTCGAATTACAGCTGAATTCCTTGCATTCACTTACGCGCAAATACACTTGGGAAAGGTATTAATCCGTCTCTTCCTTCCAGTTATGGGCTAAATAACAGGACAGATTGGGTTCTATAGCCTTGGTCGGCAACCAGTCTACCGCAGAAAGCAATGGCAACATACTGCGGGATAATATTCTGCCCAGTCAGTCATGTCTCTTTAGTCTTTCGAGACATGATCGCCCAAGCGTGTATCACGTATGGCACTTAACTGACTGATCCCACCATTTACTTTGCTATTATTATTTTTATGTTAATAAGTAAGCCTCTTGGTTCTGTGGACTTGTAACAATCTTATGAACATGCAGAATTGCAACAACTATCAAGTCAAGAAGTGTCAAATTGTGGTAGATACCACCACGAACTTAAAAAAAGAAACAAAAAAACAAAAAAAAACGCATTTTAAATAATTTAATTAGTAGTTTAATTTTGTTTTTATTTGAAAGATAACCTCCTAAAGCTAATCTGTATTTTAAAATAATAACAATAATAATTTCCGTTTTTTTTTTTTTTTTTTTACATTTTAAAACGTTGACACGTGTTCTAGTTACACATCGAACCGCCATTATAGATGAAAGATGTAAACAAGAAATTTTAAAATCTCTTAAAAATCCAATATTTAGCTTTTAGATATAGTGCCACCGGAGCTATTGGAAGTTAGAGAGTTGTGCCCCTTTAATTGATTTATCAGTAGAAGCTGAAGTGGAATAAACAAAGTTTCCGAAATAAATTAATAAACCCAATTACAAAATTTAACAGTTAATGAATTTAAGGATTAATTAACTGTATTTTGTAAATGAAATGTTTACTTTTTACTTAAAACTTAATGAAAATAATGTTTACGCATGATGCTTCCGAATTCGAAAGCTAAAAACAAAAACTCCGCGGACTTAAAAAGCGCGCGAAAAATTAAAGAAATACTGAACACCAGCTACACAATCGTTAAAGAATTAGTATTTATATTTTAGAATATTTATTATTTTTATCCTTATATATAGCCAATTGTTTAAGGATATCTTTTATTCTATATGCCTAGTAGAAGAAATAATTTTATTTTTTATACGTTAGAAGGATTTTTTAAACGATACTTTTGAGTTTAACTTGTTGCTTTATTTTTTTTTCCATATTTCATACCATAAAATATACAATTGCACCCAATAATGACTTTTTAAAATAATACTGAATTTAAGAAAATGTATTAACATAATGGAGTTACTACTAACAACAAATTTTCATGCAAAGCTGTAGTTGTTGAATTGATAATGTTGATTGCGTCCACTTTGAGTTCTTTCTTGGTATCTAATTGATGTCTTTGTAGAGGATTTTGGGTCCTCTACCGATTTATATTATGATTCGTCCAACAAGAAATAATAAAAACAACTCCAATTTGTAACCAACAAATTAAAATATATTGAACAAACAAAAATGGCAGTACAATACACAGCAAGATAAAATGAAAAGGAAAGAGTTATTCCCCTTTGTCTGTTCGTAGAACAAAGGTTTTGTATGAAGGTTTTTTTTAGCTGAAAGAAAGATTTGTAACAGTTGTTAAGATTATCCTCAGAAGTTCAAAGATAAAAAGTCCTTGTTGAAATTATTCAGACAGAAAACAAGGCTCTGTGTCTGTGTGTGCGTTAGGCAAGAAAGTCAGACAGAAGACAAAGTTCTGTGTCTGTGTGTGCGTTAGGTAGAGGTGAGTAGAGAGGGACTTACATGTGATGTAGTAGTCTTAGGCAGCCTGTGGGTCTCTACTGAATAAGCTTTGCGAAAATCTGTCGTATTTATGTGCAGAAAGTAAATTCACGAGCAAGCGCGGGAAAAACTTTGTTTATACAAGAAAAATCTGTGATTGGCTTAAAAATTAACCAATCAACAAAACACACGTGAAAGTTGCTTCTGAGGTGAAAGGTTAAAGCGACTGCGATTGTTAAATTGTCCTATACAATAACAGTAGTTATTTATAAGCCAATCGCAGACGAGTAAATCACATGGGTCGGTCGAATGTGGGTAAGATAACACATAGTAACCGCTATATCTTTATTTCTGTCATCATTTTTTTATTAAATTGACGGATCGATGGGAAATTGACAATCAGGCCATTTAAAATGTCTTAAACTTTTATTAAAATGCGCAAAATTACTTCAATTATCTTTATGTTCAGCCAATCAGTTAAGTTGTAGAGGACGAAATGTCTGTTACTAATTTATATTTACGAATCGACTCGGCGTAACTTGCGACATGAAATAGAGCAGGAAATAAGGAAACACGAAAAGGCGAAAGTAAGCAGAACAACAATATATTAACAAAGGTTACATAGAGTTGAAAGAATGCAAATCAAATGAGGAAAGAAAAGTTCTTTCCCTTTGTCTGGAGAGAAACGTAAATGTTCGATAGAAGATTAAATTGAATCACGTTCAGTTTGAATAAAGTTAATGTACATACTGTTAATGTCTGTTTCCAATTGGAGTTTTTCAGCGTTGTGTGTGCATGCTGGTGAAAAATTAAAAAAATGCGCTACTAATTGCTACCCGCAATTAGTGCGCGCGTGTATGTGTGAGTTAGGTAATAAACGTGTCTGCTCTAGCCCGGGATAGAACCCTAACTGGTGTAACACGTGACGCTCCCGGCTTATATCGGCATGTTGTTAGCGCGAAAAAACTAGGGTTATCACGTGAACGCTGAATGACCATATGTGTGTGGGTGTGAATGTATCAAACCCTACAAAGTGTCATATGCGATACACGCTTGGGCAATTATGTCTCGAAAAAGACATGACTGACTGGGCAGAACATTTCCCCGCAGTAGGATGCCATTACTTTCTGCGGTAGACTGGTTGCTGACAAAGGCTATAGAACCCAATCTGTTCTGTTATTTAACCCATAACTGGAGGAAAGAGGCAGATTAATACCTTTGCCAAGGATATTTGTGCGTAAGTGAATTCAATGAATTCAACTGGAATTCAAATTCGTCTCCCAGAATTCTCGTTCTGAGTCGTTATTCACTGCACCACAATGCACATCTTTAGGTTATTTTTATTTTATATTAATATTTACAATGCTAATGCTATCTTATTGCAAACAAAATATCTTTGGAAAATTGTTACTGTTATATTAAACGTATGGTGACAGAACGAAGAAGAAACGATGGAGGTTTAGAAAATAAATAATTTATTAATGACAGAATACAAGTGGCAAATCGGTGTGAATGTCTCTCGTTGAAAGTGTGGAGCCCCACTCTAAGATAAAAATAAACGATAATTTATACATCGCGGTTGTAGTGACAACTTACCCATCTCGAATGTCGATTGTCAAAAACATTTCTGTTTGGTTACTTTACTCTGCGCAAGACAAGAGTTCGTGCCAACGCATTTTGAGCCTACCACGTGACTAACCTTAGAATATTAGCAAGTTTCACGCGCGAGAGCCAGCACTACTACTTCGGGATAGGAAGCAGACGTCCACGCAATTCGCCATGTTATGGACAAGAGAAAATCACCCACTTCATTCGCCATGCAGTTCGAAGCAGATCCGTTAGTGAGAATAACGAAAGCGATGAGGAAACCGTCCACTTCATTCGTCCCGCGACACGAAGCAGCATCCTTGTTAGAATTACGAATAATAGACATCTCACGGCTTTAGCATCGTACTCAACAAATCGACGAGAGTTTTTAAATTGGTTGATATCCAAAATTACCAAACTCATTCTCAACGAGCGCATCCTGCAAATAATTATTAGCAAACTCATTCTCGACAAACGAACGAATAACACCTTCAATATAAAAACAGAAACATTCCAACAAGCACTAATATAATCAAAGGTAAAGAATTGTACATATACTTTTTCTCGATGTTTGATTCTTAGAAAAAGCCAAAAGTATGGTGTACTTTATTCAGAAATCATTCAAGAACATTTCTTTTCGAAAACCTGATTTGTATATTTTGTTCTAGCAGTATAGCCCGGCGTTGCTCGGGTGCAATGAAAACTTTTATAAATATATATTATCGATTTTATGCAGTATTGTAAGAACTGCAACCTTGAAACTTCTGAATATCGTTTCTTATGTCTTTGTCTATGAGTGTATCAAATTTAATTAAAATCGAACCACTCCTTCTATAAGCCGATTTTTTCGATTATCGATTTTCGATATTTATCGGGAGTACCTCGACACAAAACCTAGCTAAGAACACTCGCAGACGCTTATAGTACAACTGTAAATTTTCAAGAAAGTCGGTTCAGCCGTTTCGGAGTCTATAGGTAACGGATACACACAGAGACAAAGTTCCATTTATAAATAAGTTTAGATAAAAAATGTGTGTGGAGTAAATGAATGCAACCTTCTGATTTCTAAAACACATTATTAAGCGACTGCATTCCGCAACAAAAGAATAAGTAGAGTCATAGAAAGTCGTCCGCGGAGCCGTGCGGTAGGAGAGGAAGCATGAGTTGTGAATTACTTTAGGGACGGCCTTTAGCGGGTGCTTTATGGAGATGGGAGGTCCGTCAAAGCGAGCGTTGTAAATTGTGGCTGGGTTTTTATATCCTTTCCTCAGGCTCAAATTGGCTTCAATGTTTCTTTGTTTCTTTAGACGGGAGTGAGAGCTATTAGTGAAAATTCTGGATTGTATTTTTCTTTGAGTATGTAAATGAAACAAAAGCTATGTGCGGAGCCTATGTGCAGTTAACAAAGTTTTTACTTCAGCCTTGGGATTTGGTGTGTTCACATTCGGCCAGTGTTGGAAATTTGTGTAATATGAATTAGAAGATCTATTTTTAGGAAGATTTCAACAGCTCCCCTAGATCTTATTCTGATTCACGGATGGGTTGGTGTAGTGTATCGTGCGATGTTTTTTTTAATTTTTATTTATTTATTTATTTTTAGTGAACAATGAAATTTTAAAAATGTTTTGGTAGCTGACCTCGTGTTTGTATTTTGGATTTCTTTTATAGAATATCGAGACGGATGACTGTGTGAGATCACTAGATGGTTGTTAGACAAAGGATGAGGTGTACAGTTAGGTGTCGCTTAAAGAACCTGTGGAGGAGGGAAAAAAGTTTGTATAAGGTGGTCAGACCGAAGTACAAGGCGACGTACATGAGCGCGATGGACCCAACTAGTTTTGTTAAGGCCGTTTGCAATTTGGAGTACCATGTCGTTCGTCTTGGTGACATCCCAGGCAGATGTGATATATGGGCTCTGGCTGAATGAAGTCTGTGAAATAAGATCTTGTCTTTGACCTGTATCGCATCTTCATAGATGAACCAATTTAGCTGTTTGTTTGTCTAGTTGTTGGCCTCATTGTGTTCTAAAGCGACGTGTTGGTGAACTTGTTGCAGTGAAGCGTTTATCAGCATGACGTAAGCACTGGGGTCGTCATTGGAAATGTTCCGATTGGATAGTTTGAGCAAACCTATGTTAGGGTGCTGACCAGTGACGACGTAACGTGGCAAAATTTCAGTTGTGTTGTTGGCGGTGGCGTTTTTTAGACGACACAACCGATACGAGATGACGAGATATCGGCGTAGCTGGTAGTTCTGTTCTATGAAACAGGGTTACGGGTATGACTACAAAGTGAATGTTTGTAGCGAGTCGAGTATGCCGAGAATGTAGAAGAGAGTTGTGGCGGTGACAAGGGTTGGTGTGGTTGACTGACCTGTATTTCTGCGAAAGGTTAGCACACTTGCGTAATTCGTTTGCATACGAAATCGGAGTCGCTGTTTGCGCAGTCGAAGCAACTTGCTTGTGATGCCCGAGTCTTTGCTTGCTGGCAGGCCTGAAGGTAGTAGCAGTCGTCTGGATGGTGTTGTCGAGGAAGATATTCTGTTGGATTTGCTGAGGTGAAGGATTGAAACTGGTGTTGTTGGGATAATATTTAGATTTGCCGATATGATGGCGTTTGGTGACGAGGAAGGCTTGTAGCTGGTTGGTGTCGTCGAGATGATATCCTGCTGTATTTGCCGAGGTGACGGCGTAGACAACAAGGAATGCTTGTAGTTAGGTGGTGTTATAGAGGAGATGATATTTGGATTTGCCAAGGTAATGACGTTCGGCGACGAGGAAGGCTTGTAGCTAGTGGTATCGTCGAGGAGATGATATTCTTTTAGATTTAGTGTCGTCGAGATGGAATGCAGTTGGATTTACCGAAGCGATGGCATTTGTTAATAACTGGAGACTCGTCTGGTCCTGACCGAAAATCCTTTTCATGATGTTAGTTTGTGTCTTCAGGTTGTTCTGTGGTTGTTGTAGGTATATTTGCGTATAAGTTCGCTTTGTAACATGTGCTTGAGAACAAGGTGGGTAGAAATAAGGTCAATTTTGGCCTTTGAAACATGCAAGGCTCTTCAAGTAGTTTCTACAGACAGAATGGTTGACTGTTATCGGAGTTCTTTGTGGGAGCTTTTCTGGGTCCGTCTCGGGGTTATATCATTGTGCCCCATTCTTATAGAGGTGCTCTTACCATATATTGGGTGATTTAACTGTAGGTGCATCTGTTGTATTTGACGCTTCAAGTCGATAAGATCCTGACGAATAATTTGATTCGTTTGTGCATGGGGTCGCTGTTTTTGCGTGTACATTACGTCTGCAGTCAGGTCAGGGATAGTGTCAGTTTTTATGCAGCGGTTGAGGTAGTGTTGGGCGTCACTTGCCATAACTTCCGAATACTGGCTGTCTATCATCCTTACGAAGTGAGGGTATATGTTCGAAGCTCAGGCCTTAATTGTTTCGTTCATGAGCATTGTGCCCATGAGAGAAAATACGACGTCGGCGCTCATTTCAGAGTTGCTATTATCCGTCTGAAATTTCGCCTTTACATAGACTGCTGCTTCTCTAATCGTGATCTTAAGCCGACCTGCAAAATCAGATATCTTTCGCTGTCACGTCATTGCAGGTCTCACGCTCGGCAGAGGTGCTGAAAGTTTGTTTGATTCCTGTGGGTTCTTAGCAAGTAGGTCTTCAACTGTTTGTCCGAGGACATGGTCTGTTGCAAATCCGCCATTTGTTGGAATATACCCTCGTCAAGAAGATGCTTAACGATTTTAACAAATTCGTTTTCTATCCTTAGACAATGTGCGAGCTTGGGTTTTACGTAGATTGTGTATGCCTTGTTTAAATCTGTTATGGACTGATTGACGTCATTACCCGGATGGGAACCTTCTTTTACGTCGTGCATAGCGTCACATAAATATTGTAGTTGCATGAGCAGTTCGTAGTCTGTTGAGGTCTGGTACATGTGTGCTATTCCGGTGAAGGCAGAGTGAGAGCGGTCAGCATTTCCTGAAGTTCTGCTTGAAGTTCGTCAGTGATTCTGGCTTGTGGATTTCGGGTCTGTTTTCATTTTGAAAATGGTTACTCGTTGCTGTGTGATTAATTCTAGCATTGCATGGCGAGTAAACAAGGTGTAGTCCATCTTCTTGTTCCGGCCACACGCTTCTGACACCAGTTGTTATATTAAGTGTATGATAACAGAACAGAGAAATAATGGAGGTTTAAGTGTTAAATATTCGTTAAACGATATTTTTGAGAATCATGAAATTTTTGACAATGAAGTGTATTTGCGCTTGCTGACATATTTTGAAATTTGATTGAAATGTATTTTGTTGAAAAAGGTCAGCCAGGTGCGCAAAAAGGGAAAAACATTCTCGCATTTGAATTTTTATTTTGTCTAGCGAGATCAGAGTTTCATGTCCCACATTTGAGATTGTACTGGAAGATAGCTGTCAATGGAACGGAAGTAACGCCAGCTGACAGAAAATCTTTAGTAGCAATTGTAATTTTGATTTTAAAGAGTCTGGACACAACTGTTGAAGCATACAGTTGAGTAAAATCGGGGTCTCCCCGATGGGGGTACTGACACCTTTGAATAAACAACCTTCTAATCCATGGCATGTCACCGAAGATGTCTTTGTATGAAAAAGGAAAATAAAATATATTTTATATTTTATTCTACATCTGGGTCTGGTCCTATTGACAGAGGCGTTTGTTGCAGATTGTATTTGTTGTTGCTGACGGTGACGACAAAAGAGACAAAGAAGAAGGTTGTGAAATGATTATGTGAAACTGATTTTTATGAAGAAGCCGGGTTGAGTGGTCCCGACAAAGTTTATGATTTGAGTTGAAAGTTTTAATTGTCGTCTCGAATTTGTTGCGGATTTTGAAGTTTAAACGTCGCCCCAGAAGTTTTAAGTATCGTCGTCGTAGTGGTCCAGTGAAAAACGCTGAATTTATGAAGCTTAATGATCGTCACCAGCCCAACATCGTCGTGCAACATTCGTTTTTGATCAAACATCTTTGATTCAGCACTGTGGACCCAGAATCGAATTGTAGAATTATCATCATTGCCATCGAATCGACAGCAATGTTGTTCCAGAATTATCGTTATCGTCGAAACTGATATATAACATAAGAAATAAATAATTGTATTAACGAAAGAATACAAGTGGTAAATCAGTGTGAATGTCTCTTGTTGAAAGAAAGTAGAGTCATAAAAAGTCATCCACGGAAACGTACGGTAGGAGAGGGAGCATGAGTTGTGAATTACTGTGGCGCCAGCTTTTAGCGGGTGCTTTAAGGAGATGGGATGTCCGGGGAAGAGAATGTTGTGAATCGTAGCTGGTCTGCCGACCGACTTTGGAGAAGTCCCTTTTGGTGGGTTTTATATCCTTTTCTTAGGCTCAGATTGGCTTCAATTTTTCTTTGTTCTTTTAAACGGGAGTGAGTACTATTAGTGAAAATTCTGGATTGTATTTTTCTTTGCGTGTGTAAGTGAAACGGAAGCTATGTGTGAAGCATATGTGCAGTTAACAAAGTGTTTAGTTCAGCCGTGGGTTTCAGAGTGTTCTCATTCGGCCAGTGTTGGAAATTTGTTACATGAACCATAAGAAGATCTGGTTTTAGGAAGATTGTGATATTACCTTGCTATTATATACATATATATACTAGCAGTATAGCCCGGCGTTGCTCGAGCATAATGAAAGCTTTAAAGCTTTTGAACCTTAAAATAACTATATATATCTAAACTTATTTATAAATGGAACTTTGTCTGTGTGTGTGTGTCCGTTACCTATAGACTCCGAAATAGCTGAACCGATTTTCTTGACAATTTACAGTTGTACTATAAGCGTCTGCAAGTGTTCTTAGCTAGGTTTTGTGTCGAGGTACTCCCGATAAATATCGAAAATCGATAATCAAAAAAATCGGCTTATAGAAGGAGTGGTCCGATTTAAATCAAATTTGATACACTCATAGACGAAGACATAAGAAACGATATTCAGAAGTTTCAAGGTTGCAGTTCTTACAAGACTGCAGAAAATCGATAATATATATATATATATATATATATATATATATATATATATATATATATAAAAGGCAAGATGTTTGTGTGTGTGTCTGTTTATCTGTCTGTATGTCCTTTATACAAATCCACAATTCTTAGCCGATTCTCACCAAACTTCACTCAAATATTCTTTAAGCTGAGTCTGCGCTTCAGGACTATGGTTTAGTTTTAAAGCTTTCGTTACACCCGAGCAACGCCGGGCTATACTGCTAGTATTACTATATATGAATATATGGCCAATGAGCAATGAGTTCCATATGTGATACACATTTGGACAATGATACCTGTTTTGTTTCATAACTGACTTGGCAAAAGTTTTCCTGCAGTACGTTGCCGTTCTTTTATCCAGTAGACCGGTTGCTACCCAAGCCTATAGGATCCAGTCTTTTCTGCTATATGATCCATAGATTAATTTTTAACTAATCTTCACCCAATACAAGGCCCAAGAACCACTCAAGGTAGTGGGCTACTGTGTGGAGTTGCATTAGCATAAGAAAGGGCAAGATAAAGGGGAAAGATAAACAGCTAATTCTAGACTAGAAGAAGTCAAGATTTAATTAGTGAATAAAATTTCAGAGTTCAGGTGAAGATGTTAGAAATATAAAGTTGAAGTAGACTTTAGAAGAGACCAGAACCCCAATTCTAAACAGGAAACAAGGGATGAACCTCTACTCCTGTTCAAAATACTAGAGAGAAGTATGAATCAGACGATAGGCAAACACATCTACACCTATTCATATTTTTCTCAAGGATATTTGCAAGTGAATGTAACAAACCCAACTGGAATTTAAATTCAGATTTCTGATTTTTCATTTTGGGCTGTTTCTTTACTAGAGCTGCTCAATCTTCTCTTTCCAGTCTTGGCAGAATTCCAAAGTAGTTACACGACCTTGTGAGCGATGAATTATTTTCTACCCTACAACCCCTTTCCCCGCAAATGAAATGTTGCTCGCCTCTTGCTACTCTATCATTATTTTCATGGCAGATGAGCTACATTCTTTCATCTCACCAATCCAGACCTTTACAACTAGGACCTACTATGTACCATACACAGGATTGACTCATCCCCATTCCCTTTGTATTCATTTAGTAAGAAGGGAAGTTCTGCTCAGCTTCTTACGCAGAAATATTACCTTGCGGACTAGACTCCTGAAAGGATGCTTCTGCAATCATTACAATCTTGCAAAGTTTAATGTCAACCATTATCTATTCTACATATCCTCATCATATACTTCTAACTTTTATACCAATACAGTAACCTTATTCAGTAACTCTCTACCTTGAGTGGATCTTGGGCCTTGTATTTGGGTGAACAATAGTATTAAAAAATTAAATAACTAGTGGAGGTTGAACAGAATGTTGGTTTGAACACAGAATGAATGTTGCTTTGAAAGGTTAATTTTCTTTCTGTATACAAAATGTAACCTTGTGAGACACAATTCATAGATCAAGGTAATACATCACTCAATAAATCCCAGGCCCAACTGATAAAACAACAACTTTTAGGCAAAATTCAACTTTATTCATCAATATAGTCTTCTTCCAGAGGGATACACTGATTCCATTGCTTTTCTAACAATTTAATGCCTTTTTTGGCCTCAAAATACACCTCAGTTTCCAATATCACTTCTTCATTAGAGCCAAATCTTTCCCTGGAGCATTCTTTTAAGGTCTGCAAACAGCCAGTAGTCACTGGGGGGCAGATCTAGAGAATAGAGTGGATTTGGAAGCATTTTAAAGTGCAATTCATTTAGTTTTGCCATTGCTGTGATCGATTTGTGATACGGTATATTGTCTTGGTGAAAGATCACTTTTTCTTCATTTGTGGCTGTTTTTTGGCAATTTCTTCCTTTAAATGCACCAATAATGTGATATAATATTCACTATTGATGGTTCTTCCTTTCTCAAGATAATCAATGAACAAAATACTTTGCACATCCCTAAATATGAAGGCGAAAACCTTGCCAGCTGATGTCTGCGTCTGGTCGCTTTGGACAGTTTTTACCGGCTGATGTCCACCCAGCTGACAGCCAAATTGAATCCAGAGTGAAGTGGTGGATCTATATTTCATCCATTGTCACATATTTATGCAAAAATCACCTCCTTCTAGTGTTGAAACAATGCTCTAAATTGTCAATGCATTGTTGTTTTTGATCAACAGTGAGTAAATGTGGCACACCCTTTGAACACAGCTTTCTCATTGACAAATGTTCATGCAAAATGGTGAATACACTGCCTTCTGATATGTTCAAATCCTCTGCTATCTCATGCAACTTTAATTTATGATTGACCAAAACAAGTTTGAGGATTTTTTTGGTGTTTTCCAGGACAACTGCCGATTTTAGGCAACTTGAACGTTCAGCATCATTTGTGTCTGTAGGATCATGTTTAATGTCAACATACTACCTCTTAACCATTGTTTTTGATGGAGCAGAGTCTGAATAACACATATCAAGCCATTGCTTTGCTTGAACAGTATTTTTCCCATCAGAAATCAATGCATTAACACACAAAACTCAGATTTTTCCATTGTTTTGAAAATTTGCAACAGCAGCTTCACTTAAATAACTGTAATTTGTAGACTAATAATCCAATTGGGCCAAAATTGTCACATGCCATTTGAAGGTTCGTACTTTATAAAAATCATATGAATTTTTTATTAGTGATGCCATCTATGTGCCAGGCTCAGGACTTATTGAGTGATGTGTTATGTTGGAATAGAAAGAAAAGGAGGGAGACCTGTCCTTCATCCTGGTTAGTTCTTGTTAGAGTGGAGTGGACAAACCTGTTTGACTTTCTAGTAAATGAATAGAAGAAATGAATCCCTATTTTTTTTTCTAGGTTTATATTGAAGTCATTAACTGTTTGGGGAATGAATATGTGTTTGGGACTGTCCTTCAATTTTGTAATGAGATTTTGATCTTTCTTATCCAAGTTTTTGATTTCAAAAATGAAGTTAGTTGATTGACATGTCCTCAAAAATGCTGATATTAATGTTAATGAGGTGGTAAGGCGATGATAAGTAGATGATACTTTTCAAGAGATTTAAGAAATATTTTTACCTATCAAACTTTACCTACTGCTATGAACAACATATTTTCTAAGAAAAATCTAGCTTAGTAAATATCAAAGCTAAGGTTAAGAAATATCTACATATTCCCTCAGCAAAGGTCTAATAAAAATGTTTAGTTGATGGGTGTAGTGAGTTTGAAAGTCACTCAGTGCTCTATTATTGTGGCCGTGTACCAAATTAAGCTTAATAAATACCTAAGGTTAAGAAATATCTACATATTTCCTCAGGAAAGGTCAAATGGCAATGTTTAGCAAGTAAGTGTAGTGAGTTTGATTGTCATTCAGGGCTCCATTATATTGGCCTGGTGTCAAACTAAGCTTAGTAAATATAGTAAGGAAAAGTACAAGTCAAAGAACAATGGTGAAGAAGTTTGGGGGATTGATCTTCACTCAACTTGTAACTGATTAAGTTGGGTTGAATAAACATTTAAACATTGTCTCAAATGTGTCAGTTGTATTTTTTCTTTGTAACATTGGATGTGTTATATATCGCCGTACGACGACAAAACAACAAACACGCATATATAAAAATATAAGGTTATATTTTTATTAATGACGACGAACCGTGTGGAATAGAGAACAGGAGAGGGTAAGAGGCACATAGAATGGATTGACGGGAGTGTAGTCTTGCCGTGGTGTTTGTCTGCTTCCACTGGCCGTTCTCTGCTGGCGAATCCGTGTGTCGAGGTCTTTTTATAGTCTCTAGAACCGGGACTTTCCTTCCGGTTTTGCCTCGCCCACGCAATTCTAAGAGACACCTGATCTGTTTGCCTCTGTAGCCATTTCCGCCGCTGTCAAAAATAAGGTCAAAATGACATCCGCTCCGGCCTCGACAGGATGTATTTCACAAACACCTGTCTTGTCGCTTCACCGCCCCCTTCACCGACGGGAAACACCATCGCTTGCATCACTTCCTCGGGTGGGGCCAGATTGTTATATTACAGATGGGCTCTTCTAAATCAGAGAGGTCTTTTGTTAAAAAAAAAAAAAAAGCAGATTTAATTTTTTAAAAGCACACACAAACACCAGTCCACACTTCCAAAATAATAATATACCAATAAAATCACTCTCCTATTTTTGAACACATCATAGTACATAAAAATATGCAGCTCGATGTATCCAACCAATAGATTTAAAACCAAAGATTCAAAAGCCCCATGCTGTCAAACACAAGACTATAGTTCATACAAAAATGAAATTCAGTCATAGAATCCCACTTGAAATGAACACAAGTGGAGAAACAACATGCTGTATTCATCTCTCCTTGCCCACAAGGATAGTTAGAGCTGCAGTCAAACTTCTCAACTTTGAACATTTTGATCTCTCCATGCTGTAGTAATAATAATTCAACTTTTAAGAACTCAACTTTATAGACTTCTCTAATACCAGCCACAGTCATTCTATTTTGCAAGAACTCTTAGCACATGTACTTAATTTACATTCTGCCCCCTAATTATCTTCTTATTCAGGTTTTATTTATTTGATTGTTGGTATTCAAGTTTTTTTTCCCTAAAACCTGGGTTGACAAAGCTCCACAACTAAATTTTCAGTAAACCAGTTTCTGAACCAGCACACCAAAGAAAAGCATTATTTCACTCAAATAACTAAAAAAACTCCTTATGACTAATAAACTGAAGGTGTCAGAAACTTCTGCACTAATATATGTAAATATTTTAGTACAGACTTATATAAGATTAAATGTATAAGGTTTGAATTTGATGAAATTTTGTATTATCATATACCAAATTAAATTGACCATTTTTAAATCAAATGCATTTCACATACTTCAACTTCAAATAATGATTTGTAATTTTTAAAAATCAAATCTGTCTTTAATGAACTTTCATATTTTGCTTTAAGGTTTCTCTTTTCAGTAGTCATAAAGATCACTGGTTTTCATAAAAGTAAAATGAATTTGGCTAGTCCTCAGTTGGATCAACTCTAATTACCTTTAAGAAAGAATTTCATCCAAGGGTGTTGCAAAAATGATCATATAGAGATGGCTTGGAATTCTTTGCGAATTAATGGTCAAGTTTAACCTAAAAGATGCATTGAGTTTTGTACCATCTGAGAGAAATAAAGTGGATACCCTGATGTGGATAAAAAAAAAATGGCTAAAAGATAATCAACAAGGGAAATATAATTGAGATGTGCTACCGAGGCTACGAAGAAGTTAAGGAGTTGCATGACAGACATAACACAAGGATTGACTAAACTTTGTTTTTGGTACTAGGGAGATCCTTCAAAAAGTGGTCAGATAATGTGATAGGCGCCAGTCTATCTGATTTCCTTCGATTTTCCAACCACAATGGCAGAAGAATCAGTTGGATATAAAAGTGATGATTTAATCACCAACTTAGATGACTGTCCTTTCAAGCGTATTTCCTGCTTCTCCAATGTGAATCAGGAAACTAATCTGATGAGAGACATTAAGAGGTGCCATTTATTAAAGATTCCTGAGTATGTGTATTTGAAGAACAAAAGATGAATAAAAGAAAGGAGTGAGGTTATTTTTTTGTTTCATTTACTTGGAAAAAAGAAACTGTCAGATTAAATAAATGTGGGTAAGCAGTCAGCATAAAATGCAGAAGAGGGAAGGAGGCACCTTTTCTTTGGATGTTTTGTTGTTGCATTTCCACAATTTCTTTTTTGTTTGAAAAGCTCAGGAAAAAAAACCAGAGACAAGAGGGAGAAGAAGAAAAAGTCATGACGACAACTAGATGGATGAATTAAATATTTAGTAAAAGGGCTGGGTGAAGCAACATTACTTTACTGTTCATGACAAGGACAAGGTCAACTATGGAGGGTTTGATATTTTCATTCTGGAGCACAAATGCAAGCTATTTCAACACAGTCAACAAGATGGAAGGTACATTTTCAGTGGGTACCAACTTGGTTAAACCATTTACTCGTGGTGGTGATGTTTTGTGTGGGTTAAAAAAAAAAAAAAAGCCCCTGAAGAAGGTTGAAGCATACGATGGGTGAAACGTTGTAAACATGGCAATAAAGATGAGGAGAATAGTTCGAGCAATGTTAGTGTAAATAATACTTCATCTCAGAAGTACAGACAGAAAAAAAAAAAAGAAAAAAAAAGGTTAGTTGTTTACATGCAGAAAATCAACAATTTGGCATGCCTAATTTTATTGTTTCTTGAGGGAGATACTTTTACACTCTCAAAATGAGTGCAGAGAAAAAGGACATTGAACATAAACTAATGACTGCACTCAGAATTGATATGTTTGATATATCAATTCATTATGGGTCATTTAATGCCAAAATTTAATTTTCTTGAGAGCCTTTCATAATCCTACTATAAATAGGTATTGTAAGTCATTTTACTATATAGATGTATTATTGGTAATTTTTTTTTTACAAAATGTATTTTTGGTATTTTTACTATATAAAATGTCCTTTTTATACTTTCATAGTGTTTAGGGGTTCACTATTTGCTAATAGCAGGGTGCACCTGGGCACAAAAGCAATTAAGAATTTGTTCCATGTTCCCCAAATCCTCCAATCTCCCAAGCAGAGGGACTTGCAATGAATTTTTGGAAGGTGCCTATGTTTCCTATGAAAAGCTAATTGGAATCAGACTTAAGAATTTGTCATTTATACAAATTAAATTAGGAGGTTGGCAGGATTAGTAGGACATGTCAGAAATGGTCTTGACTGATTGATTTCTACAGCTTATTAACTCTTTGCAGCTTATTTAAAGCCAGAAAATATTTTCTAAGATACTGTTTTAGTGATACAATTCTTACTAATTAATCAATAAGGGGAGAATAAAACCTGTTTTTGATGTGGAAGGTATCCTTATGTAACCAGGGAGACCATTTAAAGATGGTTAGAGACTGGCATGTCAATTAATCCTGCTCCAAACAGGTACAAAACTGGAGAGATCCAGATGAAGACCAACTGGATATAGTTGGTTCCTGACTGTGAACCTGATTAGATAGCTATTTAGAGGGAAATTCAGACTGAGATGATGTTTGTGAGAGGTGCTGAATGAGGATCCTTTTTTTGAAAGGGGCTCAGTGGAAAAAGTGCTGATGGATATTAGCACAGCTTTTTTTACACAGAAGCTCTTTGAAAGATGCTGGAACAAAAAAGAAAAAAATGGAATATCAATAGTTATTTTAGAGGAGCTTATATGTACTATAGATCTAATGAAAATGGCATTGTAGAGTGACATCACCACACTGAAAAATCCACAGCTTAAAGAGGAGACTTTGCCTGTTGAGACAGTCTTTTGGTACATGTTACCAATATCTGTCCATGCAAAGTAGACAGAACCACAGAGGTTCATCTTCAGCCATGATTGGAGGCAGCCAAAGGCTATACCGATGAGTGAAAATGGGGAGGTGACTCTCAGTTTAATGTGGGGAAGTTTGGGTCAATTCACAGTGCAATTTGTGTGCCTGCATGTGTATATGTTTAAAACAAGTTTAAAAAAAAAAAAAAAAAGAAAAAAGGCAAATAACTCAAATTTGTTTTGCTATTCCAGGTATGCATCATCAAACAGATTAAAATAATTTTTTAGTAACAATTTTGCAAAAACACATTCTTGAGATTAAAAAAAAATAAAAGAACGTGTTTGCCAGATACAAACAATACAATTTTTAGTTATATCAATATATGTATACTATATTTAATAATATAGTTAACCACCACATCCATAAAAAAAAATAAAACCTTCCAAACTTTGTTTATGATGTTGAGGCATCTGCTGGGTGAATCTATTAGGTACCTCCACTCTTCTTTGGTACCTACATTATAAATGAATTTTAATAAATAAAAAAGCTTTAATCGAAAGCTAAAAAGATTAAATTTACTAATTCCAGTAAGTAAAATACGCTGGTGTATTTCAAACCAAAATCATATTGATTGGAATCTAAAATTTTTCAGATAAAGAAAAAAAAAAAGAAGCCAATTCTTAGTTTTAAAAATTTTGCAAAAATAAAATATACATAGCTGACATGTTATTTTATTCAAATTAGCAACTTTAAACTTACCTTAATCTGATTTGAAACAAGTATTACTTGCTTACTACCTGAAATGTTTTATAAGAGTGTTTCTTAATCTTGGTAGAAGTCCTATTTGTGTTACCATCTCTTATCTAAAGTGACGAAAGACAGCTGACAGACAGAAGCCATCAAACAAAAGCCAAGTATGGTAGTCAAAATTGGCATAAATGTATGTAGCTTAATTGTACACTTTGTTTTTTGGTTTTTACTAAATAGTAAAATTAAAAATTTAACATATTTTCAGCAATTATCTAATATTTTATAGAATTTTAGTTAGTTTAGCTTCATAGCCTTATGTTTGAAGATGTTTCCTGAAAAATAAAAATAATGTAAAACTCTTTTAAAATAATTTTACAATTTAATAACAGAATGAAATTATATAACATGACAGAGGTAACTCAATAATTTATGAAACATTATGGCATTTATTAATTTTTTATTCTTATTATCTATTTTTCAGATTCTTTATTAGGTACCTCCACAAATTGTGAATTTTCCAATTATTTTTTAAATTTTAACATTTCACCCCAAGCAAGGCATTCTACTGCCACTATTGCGCATGGGGTTATATAGGGGAAAGTGATGAGAAATAGGGGTTAGTTATAAAAAATGTCAGGAGGATGGTAATAGACGGATGAGAATAGCGAGAATGGGGGTGGAGTAGATGGAAAAAAAGAGCTTGAGAGCATGGATGAGAGATAGTGAGATAAGAGATGCCTATTGACCTTACATTTAAATTCCTGGATATTGCAGCTGTTGGAGAAGCAAGTATATGGAAAGGAATTCCACAGGTGAGAAGTGCATGAAAAGAAGCTGTTAGAGTAGAAATTGCAGTTACATTTTATCTGTTTCACTGTAAAAGAGTGGGACCTAGTTGCTAATCTAGTATCTCGTGCAAATTCATACCTAGGTTGGCACCAGTGATCTAACTTCATCGGAGCAGAATCTGTGAAAGTATTTATAGAAGAGGCACAGGGAAGCCACATCACGCCGGTGAGAGAGTGACTGCAGCCAGGCTGCCAAGTTGGTATCGATCACATTACAGGTTCTCCGTTGTATTTTGTCAAGAACCCTGAGGAGAATAGAAGGGGCACCCGACCAGATGTAGCAGCAGTATTCAATACACGGGCAGATGGTAGATTTATATATGTGCAGGATGGACTCAGACGGGAAAAACTTCCGGGCCTTGCACAGAGAACTGACTTTTATAGCAGCGGATTTAGCAATGGATTTGATATAGTCATTCCACTTGAGGTCTGCTGAGAGTGTGAGACCAAGGAGGCATAGTGTTTTACTCTCAGGGAGGTTAGCCTGTTCCATGCTAATGGTGGGTAGGAACGATTGTCTATGATGGTTAATAGATAGCAGCTTTGTTTTGGAAGCATTAAAATTTACAAGCCATTTCTTACCCCAGTCCACTACGGATTAGAGGTTTTTCTCAAGCTTGGCAGCGAGGTTCTTTTTTTAACAAAATGAGAAAACTAGAAATTAAAAATATAAAAATTACTTCATATTTTGAAGGGATGATTTGTAAAGCTTGTTGAATGTTGAAACGTACACGAGAAACACAGAAGCAAGATGAAAGTATTGTACCCTGCCAAAAATGTTTATACAGGTTTTTTTTTTCTTGTAAGGCGTGCAACATTCGAAACACATGACCTTTTAATGATATAGCACTTACCGCCACCTGTAAAATGAAACACGGGTCATCATATGCACACAAAAAAAATGTTTTAATTCTTTTAAAAATCTTTTGATTAGAATATCTGTATTAAGCTTTTCAATTTTTGATAAGTAAATATAGCTTCATGTATTAACTTAATAACCTAATGTAATCAATGATTAGAAGAAATTTTAAGATTTTTGAAACTTTATAAATTATTATAATAAAATAATGAAAATGAAAACAATTCTTGTAAAAATTCATTATTCATCGAAAACATTTTTCTCTTAAGACTATGATACTCTTAACATTCATTGTTTATGAACGCAAAAAAAAAAAAAAATATAGCAAGTTGATAAACATTCCCCAATGAATCCTGCATTTAATTAATAAAAAATTTCCCAACCTCTCATTAATTTCTAGACATATTTTGGATAATTAGAGGGAGGTAACATATGTAAAAAAGAAAAAAAATATTTTTACCAAGATTCTTTTTAAAATGATTTCTAAAATGATTTCAGTCATTTGTGAATAAGTTCTTAAACTTTCATCAAAATCTGATCATTATTTGATTTTTGCAAGAATTTCCAAATTAATGTGTTTTTCACTGGAAAAAAAGCGAGTTATGTAATATTACATTGATCTTTCTACTTAATAATAATATATATTTTGATGATAAAATTTTGTTTTTATTAAGTTTGAGCCCTTTTAACATCATGCTATGCTGTATTTTTAGTGAATGAGTGGAGGTACCTAAATTAAACTCCTAGTACTTATATTTTACAAAACTTCATAATACTCTAACAATATATGTATATTTGGTGAGTGATGATGTTATATACTACTAAATATGGTAATATTCTTAAAGCATTTAGTATAGTTTACTCAATAGTGATAATAAATCTTGATGAATACTGTATTACTACAGCACTAAAAAGTTTGTTTTTTTAGATGAGAAATATATATATATATATATAGATAGATAGATAGAGAGAGAGAGAGAGACAAATGAATATACACCTAAAACAGAACTCCCAACACACTCATTTTAGCCTATTACCCCCTATAGAACTTGTAACAATAGAAGAGAGACAAACAGAAGGCTTTTGTGAAAGTTGATCAGGAGTTTATTGAGAAGTCTTGTTCATTTAGAACAAATTTGTTTTTTTTTACAGAAAAATTAAAAAGTTAAGACACAAAATATTAATTTTACTTAATAAAGTTACAATACATAAAAAGAACAAGTTGAAAAATTTGGTTTCATTCAACCTCTAAGTGAAGTGAGATTTGAGGATGATTAATTAAAGGGTTATTCTGATGTTAATGTCTGAAAAACCTTATTGATTAATGTTTAAACCTCTTTCATTAACATGTATTTTAAATTTGTGCCTTATATTTTGTACAAACTGCAAGGACCCTTTTGAAGAGGAATAAAAATGATTTACAAAATATATAAGATAAAAATTCAGACAAACAATGAAACATCATTTTTAAGATAATTGTCTTTATAAATGAAAAATAAAAAAATTACTTATATACATATATAAGGCCATGCTGAAAAGTTCTCAGCTTGACCAAGAAGAGATTCCAAAAACAAATTCTGAGGTTAGGTTATTTGATTAAAGTGGCTCAGGCTAAAAACTTTTCAGCAAATCTTCATACAAAGAAATTTCTTTTTCCACAATATGTACAAACAGGAAAACCATTTGATTAGATTTTAGAAAATGGATCAGGCTAAAAAATTTTCAGCAAATCTTCATATAAAGAATTTTTTTTTTCTTTTTCTACAGTATGTACACTTTAATATTTTTAGAATTTTTAAACCATTTTCATGTGACTAATTGTAAGAATTTCATAAAATCTATTATCATCACTGATTAAATTCTGTTACTTTGTGTCAGTCAGTTAAGTGCCATACGCGAAACACGCTTGGGCGATCATGTCTCGAAAGAGACATGACTGACTGGGCAGAAGATTATCCCGCAGTAGGTTGCCATTGCTTTCTGCGGTAGACTGGTTGTCGACCAAGGCAATAGAACCCAATCTGTCCTGTTATTTAACCCATAACTGGAAGGAATAGACGGATTAATACCTTTCCCAAGGGTATTTGTGAGTAAATGAATGCAATGAATTTGGCTGGGATTCAAACTTGGAAGAAAAGGTATCCTGGAATTTCATTTGGGAGATAAATGAAGCAGAACTACATTATTATTCTGCTTGTTCCTTTGTGAATGTGTTTCGCTCTGCCAATACCTCATCAATAATAGACTATTTCACCTTGATAGGAAAAAAATACAGACACTGTTTGGCTTCAGAGAGAGAGAAAAAAAAGACAGAAAACACTCTGCAAATACTTAAATAATTGACAATCCTGTTTTGATTTTGAGGAAAGACAGTAAATAATAATGAATTTTGTAATTTTGAAATAATGTTGTAATAGATTTGAAACTTATTTGAGTAGCTATATCCATATCCACTGTTTGAGACCCTATTTTGAAACATCAAAAGAAGACTAAAAACTTTCTACCATCTTAACCGAAATTATCTCCATTTGCACAAAATTTTTACAGATCAGTTGTGGGTAGAGTAGATCTGGTCATAAATATTTTTATTTCACATTGTGATGGTTATATTTTCTGGACAGTCTCCTTGTTTAAGTTGGTGAATGCTGACATAATTCTTGCTTTCAGTTCTTTGATGTTACAAAGAGTTGTCTCTCACTCAACAGCACCCCACATATAATCAAGGAGAGATTCAAAGTATTTATCTACAATAAAATGACATAATAGCTTTTGTGCTATATTACATCAGATTTAAACACTAGTTTAATATTGAATACTGAACTACTTGTAATGTTAGAATTATTTTTTGGCAATACAATTACTAAATTATTAAAATATGTGAATCAACTATAAAAAAATCCTTATTTTCCATTTCATAAAGTTTGAATTGACTGGCAATTTGCTGATGATTTACCAACCATTGCAATAAACAATCTAATAAATGGTATAAATAATCTAATAAATAGTGTTTATTATTTTTGTTGTCAATTCTCAAAAATAAAAAAGAAAGTATAAATTCATTTTCATATGTTTAAGTTTTATTACAATTCTAATCATTGACAATGAGTCAAGGTGGTTAAAATAATAGTGGTGTCAAGGGAAAAAATAGTTTTTTTTTTTGCAGGTAAAAAGGTGCAAGTTTGCTATTTATTAAGTCTTTTCAATACCTAGACAAGTAGAAATTTAAGTCTTGACAACTAAAATACCAACATAACTCATGTATATTTCTGTAATTAATGAGGGAATATGAATATTCAATAAAAATTTTCCAGTGTAACATTGATAAAAATAAATAGGTTAGGAAAGAAAAAAGTGCTGGAGATAAAATGAGATTGTGGGAAGATATTGTGAAATTAAAAGCCGGTGGGAAAATAAACAAAATAAACCAAGATATAACAAGGGATATCAAGACAGAAAATCACCAAGACATTTTGATTACAGAAACTTCTGGGATTTTGGTTGAGCAGTACTTAGAGAGTCACATCCTGTTATAGTCAGTATTAAAATACAATTTATTGCTTTTTATTTTTCTCTTGAACACCAAACTTTTGCTCACTCAAAACATCAGTCAGTCAGTTAAGTGCCATACACGATACATGCTTGGGTGATCATGTCTCAAAAGAGATATGACTGACTGAGCAGAAGATTTTCCCACAGTATGTTGCCATTACTTTCTACAGTAGACAAGTTGCCAACCAAGGCTAGAGATTCTAATCTATCCTACTATTTAATCCATAGCTGGAGGGAAGAGATGGAATAATGCCTTTCCCAAGGGCATTTGCACGTAAGTGAATGCAATGAATTCAACTGGAATTCAAATGCAGCTCTCTAATTTCTCGTTCCAAATGCACATCAAAGATCAGTAATTATGTAAAAACAAAAATATCATGAGTTACATATGTTTTTGTGTAAATTTGTTTTAGATAAATTTCATAAATTATTTATTCATTGAAAATGATTTCAAGTCAGAGAAGAAATATAATATATATATATATATATATATATATATATATATATATATAGATAGATAGATAGATAGATAGATGTGGTCAAACTTATCTATATGAATATGTCAGCTCTATTACTGATATTGAGTGCTTCCAAATAAGTACTGCACATATATAATATATAAATAATATATATATAACAAACTGCATATATATATATCTCACACACACACATATATATATAGTGTAACAAAGTTGTGGAACTCATAGGTTTTTTACCTACTGTTCATGCATTTACTTTTATAAAGAGTGCTTGATACAACGTAGAGCTTTATATCGTAGTAGTTGTTACAATGGTTTATAAATTCATAGTATCACTACACAAAAATTTTCACGTTTTGAAGCTGCTTTTGCGTGCTTCTCATCAGGTGAAAAACTTGAGATAAAATTATATGGTGAAAACGGTTTATTTGTGGTGATATGATGTTTAAGTGAAAGTGGGGTTGGGAGCTTATTCTGATTCTGTCGGCCGTATTGTAGTCTTAGAGATATGGGTTAGGAGAGGTGGCTTAGTTTAAGACAGGGTCCTTATTTATTTTGTCTGGATGTGGTGGAACTGGCGTCGTTGTTAGTAAGACCGATGTAAATGAAAGTGTGGTGGGAGTTTTAGAATGGTCTAGTCCTCGGTTTGTGGTCCTAGAGGTGCTGCTATTGGGTGTGGGGTAGCTTAGTTTTGGGCAGGTTGCTTTTTCATTTAGTTTAGGTATTTTATATTGGGATATATGTTTTTTTGTTTGTTTGTTTTTTTAAGCAGTGTCGATAGTTTTTATTTTACAACTATTTACAGGTAGAATTACTGTTGGTGTGGTGTGGAATTTATTTTCTTTTATTTCTACGTTTTTTGTTCTATTTATTTAGAGGGTTGATTATGTGTATTTATTGCATTTTTGGG